>BJFM01000076.1:57502-83308 GCA_016586285.1 Arothron firmamentum
CCACCTCCCCCCCCCCACCCCCCCAATCATTTTCATGACAGCACTTGCATTTTTGACAGTGGTTCAGGGATGGAATAGGGAGGCATATCCTTGATGTCATTGCTCAGAGGTATCCTGAGTACTGTCAAGCCCACTGTCAGATCTGCTGTTGTAGTGGTCCCTTGACTCTTTCGGGGGTCTGAAAATGCAGGCACAGGTCAATGTAGTAGTTCCTTACTGACAAAGGCATGACGCTACTGCTGACACATGTGTCCCCAGACATCTGAACACCTGAACAAGACTTTGTGTTGTGGCAACCGCCAGCTCTTTATTGCATCCTCCACACAATGTAACCAGTAGTTTTCCCAATAGGTTCATTCATGAAAATCAGGAATACACTTGCATTATTATTCAAAGGAGTTGAGAGAGAGAGAGAGAGAGAGAGAGAGAGAGAGAGAGAGAGAGAGAGAGAGAGAGAGAGAGAGAGAGAGAGAGAGAGAGAGAGAGAGAGAGAGAGAGAGAGTCAAATTTCACTCATCTTAACCACACCTGTTAGTCTCTGGCTGATGACTTCAAACACTGTTATTTATTTATTTTAATGCCACTATGCCCACGAAAGACAAATTAAAATGTCTTTTTTCAATTTTTAAACCTGTTCTCTCCAACTTCATGCTGTCGTCCTTCATCTAAGGTGGTGAATGGGAAACTAAGACTGAGCAAATGCAGCAGATACCGACTGGATGTGATAAGAAATCTGTCCGATCAAGGCCTGGTCCCAGGCAGAGATGTCAACCTCACAGACCTGGAGCAGGAGGGCTGCTTGGATGGTTGGACCTACAGCAAAGAAATGTACCAGTCAACTATTGTCACTGAGGTCAGTGTCAAGTTCATTATCTTGAAAACTACGAACGAGCACCCTTAAAATGATGTGAATCTGAAATTAGGGACTTAAATAACAAAGAAGTTACAACCATCATAGTTGCCCATTATATAAGAACCAACAACTAGATGCTTACACAATCACAGTGTCGACATTTGCTTTTGTCTGTTTTCTCCAGTCATTCATTAACACAGCTAATAAAGTTCAGTTTATTAATTCTCCTGTAATAACTGCTTAATTCTTTACCTATTGATGTTCCAGTTTGACCTGGTCTGTAATGACCAGTGGAAGCAACCATTCACCTCCACAGTTTACCTCCTCGGACTGCTTGTGGGAGCCTTAGTAGCGGGGCCGACCTCAGACAGGTACTGAAATCATGGATCATTAATCATGTGAAGCTGCAGCAGGACCAGAATATTAACTGTCAGTGTTCTGTTTTTAGCCTAGAAAAATCACCCTTGAAGAGGCCCTTGAAACGATAGCTATAGTTTTTCAGTACTATGCCAGAATATTAACTGTCGGTGTTCTGTTTTTAGCCTAGAAAAATTACCCTTGAAGAGGCCCTTGAAATGATAGCTATAGTTTTTCAGTACTATACACTGGCCACATCTGAAAACTCACAATCAAATTCAGCAATAGTAACATCAGCATAAGCTATGATAATAGTTGAGGACCCATCTAAAGTAAACATCTGTGATAAGGTTCACAGTTGTGATAATGCAGTACTAATTCCAATCAAGGTTACCAGAGACATACTGTATATGTTAACCCCCACTAACCCAAATCCCAACCAGTTAGAACTTTTACTTGCATAAGTTTTAAGCTTTTAAACTAATATGAAATGAATTCAGGTATGGTGGATGGTGGGTGCTGAACTGTGATTTAATTTTGTGTTAAATCGAGTGTTAATTTGCCATCATTGTTCTAATGTTGTTGTTTTTGTTCTTGTTGTTTGGATTCCCACTATAGGTTTGGCAGGAAACCTGTTTTCTTTGCCATGATGGCCATACAGACATTGTGTCTTTTGATTCAGCTCTTTTCAGTGTCCTGGACAATGTTCTCCATCATCTTCTTCATTACTGGCTTAGGGCGGATCGCTTGTTATGTTACCTGTTTTGTGCTAGGTAACTGGTATTTTTCTTCAATTCATGAATACACATTTATGTATTAATGCAATTGTAGAGGACTTCATGTTTTATATCACTAATGTTTTCCTGCACATCCTTTTTTTTGTACAGGAACAGAAATCTTAACTGGCAAAGTGCGAGTCCTCTTTTCATCTTTTGGTATATGTGCAAGCTTTGCTATTGGCTACATGCTCCTCCCTCTTTATGCTTACTTTTTAAGAGATTGGAAATCTCTGCTGTTATCTTTATTTCTGACGAGCATCGCGAGCCACTTCTTCTGGTGGTAGGTTTTATTATTATTATTATTATTATTAATATTATTATTATTATTATTATTATTATTATTATTATTATTATTATTATTATTATTAGCTGTCATCTATTGATTGTGTCACAAGGCTTTAATTTCTCTCTGAGCTTTGGGCTTTTATGTTAAATGAGTAATTGAAAATGATTTTATGTATTAAAAATCTTAGCCACCATTTGTTCTCAGGAGCAACACTCTGATCCACAACATGTTTGATTCTCTGTTAAATGATGCCTTACAGGTTTATCCCAGAGTCTCCACGATGGCTGCTCTCTCAGGGCAGAGTAGCAGATGCGGACGCCATACTGAGAAAAGTGGCAAAGATGAACAATGTTGCGCCTCCTGAGATCATCTTTGAAGAAAAGACACTTGTACGCTCTCCTTGACATGAATCCTCTTAATCATATTAGTACATATGCTGCCACAGGACACATGACAGTGTTCAAGATTTTAACGCTACATTTCTGCTGGTGTGTCTCACAGACTAAAGAGAAAAAAACAATCCCTATGACAACCAATGTCCTTTCCCTGGTGAAGACACGAAACATCAGAAACATAACTTTCATTTTGTGTGTGGTGTGGTGAGTAATCGGATGCATTTCACTGTTGTGCTGACTGTTTCTGAAGATTTATCCAAGCTTCATCTTATTTGAGTTTTATGCACCTCCCCTCAGCTGAACCTGTTCCCCTAATCTAACTGTGTTGGAACTGGGGACAGCTGGCAGGAAACAGGCAGATACACAGGACATGTGAGGTCAACACAGCTTGCTGTGGTGTCACAGCTGAAGCGCTAAGGCTTTAGCTTTTTGAATTAATGTAAAAAATTACAGTACAACAACCTCAAAAATTAAAATAAAAAAATCATTACAGTGTAACTCTAAGTCAATCACACTTTTGGCATATGAACCTGCCGAGCTGGGAATCCCTAATATTTGTGAATCAGTTTCACCCGCTGTCGTTTAACTGGTTGTGGAATTTTAATTTTGAATATTCAAAACTTTTTTGCATTTCTGTCTTTCTAGGTTTACGCTGAGGTTTGGATATTATGGCTTGACAATGAACACATCCCAGCTTCACGGTGATCCTTATATCAGCTCCTTTATGTCGGCCGCTATCGAGATACCGGCCTACGTCTTTGGATGGTTGGCACTGCGGTACTTTCAGCGGCGACCGATGACCATCCTTATCTTCGTCACTGGATCATTGGCACTGTTCTTTGTTCAACTGGTGCCCAAATGTATGATACTTTGATAATATACTAAAGAAAATGTATAAAACACCCTAAAATAAGTTTACTTTTAACCCAACGGTGTTGCAGGCAAACCAGCACATCATGTTGGATAGATTCAGTGAGCTGTAATCTTGTTGTTGTTGTTGTTGTTGTTGTTGTTGTTGTTAGATCTACCTGGTCTAGCTGTGGCTCTGGAGATGCTGGGTAAATTTACATTTACAGCTGGTGCATGCCTGCTGTATGTCTATGGAGCAGAAATCTACCCAACTGTGTTGAGGACCACTGCAACTGGAACATGTGGCCTCCTCTCTAGGGTGGGAAGCACCCTTGCACCTTTTTTGTTTAACCTTGGTGAGAAAATCTTTTTTGTTTTTGAACTGAATTATTAGTTTTTACTTATCTAATGTGCCTTTATTTCTCTTTGCAGGTGCAGGTAATTCTTTGGAGCATCTGCCGTATATTATCCTGGGTAGTCTGGCTTTGGGGTCTGGCATTGCATCTTTCTTTCTGCCAGAGACCTATGGAAAACATATGCCTCAGACCATTGAAGAGATGTCCAAGGCTAGAGGGTGAGTTACTGAAGGGAGATATATATATATATATATATATATATATATATATATATATATATATATATATATATATATATAGTATAAACTTTAGACTGTGACAAAATTGATGCAACAGGAAAGAAATTTTTAAAAAGTTAAACCATGGAAGAGAGAAAAACAGCCAATGTAGTAGACACTGGCATTTGATGACCTAGCAGAGCGAAGCTAATGTAGTGAGAAATATGAGTCACAGGTGCAGCAATTTAGGGTAATTATAGTCAGATGAGGAGGAGGGCACAGTTAAAGACACACAGAAAACAGCAAGAAAACAAGTCAAAGAAAATAAATCACTCCAAATCAAGAAGAAAATCCATTTAGGCTTTTAAATCTAGATTAAAAACACAATAAAATACAGAACCGGAGTAGGGAATTCTAAATGACAATGAGCTATAATATAACCAGATATAACACAGAAGCTGTTACCCTCCAAAATGATGCCGTTATTTATTTATTTATTTATTTATTTTACATCCACAGCTTAAAGTGCCCAGTCAAAACCAAGAAAGACTTTCCCAAGGTCATCAGTGAAAGTCCTCTCTGAGTCCCAGAGTTAATGTTTTTGGATGTTTTGTGTGGAGTAAGCACACACACAGAAACAGCCTTTCTGCAAATGTCACATGTTCTGTCTCATGTCAAAGAGATTTTTGCAGTCTTGCACTCGTGAGACTGGTGCTGAACTTTGACCACTGTGATTATTTCTGAAAGTCATCAATTTGCATTTCACGTTCAAATGCAAAATCCACCTTTGCACGTTGGTGTGGGGTTGACATGCTTTACCCTCCCACCTGAAGTGTCATGCTTCACCTTGGCAGTACCCAAGGTCCTTCAGTGTCATGGCCACGCATGTATCGCCAGAGCAGAACAAAGACGCTTGTGTCTTTGTCAGGCATGTAACAGCAAGAAGAGCCTGCTCTGGTGTTCTCCATCAGCAGTTTATATTAGAGGGTTTTCTTCTGGTTTTTTTTATGGGTGATTTGAATAAAAAAAACAATGAATGTGTGATATAGTGTGCTGCCTGTTTTGTCCTACATTAAAGCCCAAGTTGTACAGAATTAGATACCGCAAACCCTACCTAGAGTTTATAATTTGTAATTTATTATTATTATTTATTATTGATAATTGATTTAAGTATTGTGATTTGATAGAAAAATTTATTTGGTTATAAACCGATTGTAATTCTATTAAAATAAAGATGGGATTATACTTTTCCAGGGTTGTACAACCCTGGAAAAGTATAATCCCAGGGTTGTACAACAAAAGAGATATTCTGGACAATGAAGATGTATTTCTACACTCCAATTCAAAAGTTTCTGATCAATCAGGTCAAAATATAATTAGCCGGAAATCTACAAAAACCTGACAGCTGTTCACTTCAGGAATAAACATTTTTGTAAATTGATACAGCATAAACATATAAAAACATTAGCAATAAATTTGCAACAAGCGGAAAAAAGATTAAAAAATAACAGTCCAGATAAAAAGTATTATATACATGTAGTTGACAGTTTCCCAACTCTATAAAAACTACTTTAGATAACAAATATTGATGTACGGTGATAAACTGCACCTGTAAAACTGTAAAAATGAGGCAGGGTTCATTTTCCTGTGATGGTAGTGTTTTTTTCATTTATTGCTAAAAAATAAAATTGCTAATTCTATTAGATCTTTCTATTACTGAATAAACTGCTAAATATAAAAACTTTTATGGTCATTTTTCAACCTGAGTAAGTGTCAGGGTGCAGCATTTTCCTCTTTATTCATACTTATTTTCTTTTTCTCTGTAGTTTACCTCCTATCTGCTTGTATCTCCTTATCTTCCCGATCGTTGCGGCCTGTTTTTCCTCACCTGGGGCCTTGTTGGCCCCCCCTTCCCTCTCAGCTGTCTCTCGACTATAAATATAGGTTCCATTCTCTTCTTCTGTTACTGCTGTCCTGGTGTTCAGTTAACTCACTGTTCACATTTCTAGTTTAGTCCTGTTTAGTTTCCGGTGTCCCCAGCCT
The DNA here is from genome assembly GCA_016586285.1 of Arothron firmamentum. NCBI lineage: Eukaryota > Metazoa > Chordata > Actinopteri > Tetraodontiformes > Tetraodontidae > Arothron > Arothron firmamentum. The sequence goes on from BJFM01000076.1 coordinate 63,639, forward strand.
TTGACTTTCAGGTCTGCTTTTGGGTCAAAACCTTGAAATTTATCAGTTATCCTGACATACATCCTAACAATACCCTTGGTTTGGTACACTCGGGGGGAATCACAGAAAAGGATCTTGTTTAGAAAAGAAATCATGTTTTCTCATCTTCAATTTTCAAAATGACAAATCTTTAAAAGTTAAAAGTATGCTTTTATAAAGACAGTGTCATTTTTAATGTGCTTATATCAGACATCTGTCACCATAATTAATTAAAAAAACAAGTTTAGCTTGGCTCCAGTCAGCTTTTTTTTTTTTAAATGTCATATGAGCTTTGATGTCATATCCTCTTAAAAACTTTCCAAGAATCACCAACAGGAGCATGATTTGTGCTCATGCGTTCACAAGAAGGATGCAGGTGATGCTCGTTTAGTTAGCAGGAGACGTCTGTTCCACAGCATCCTCCTTCTCACGGGTGGACGTGAGACTGTACGGTTTCTTCTGACAACATCTATATAAACACATAAGCAGATATATCATAGTAATGGCTTGGACATCATTTAGAACCCACTTAACAGTGTAAAACAGCAGTGCAAATCTACCTCGCTGTAAGGTCTTACCCGGGAAAGCTTTGCATTTGATCGAGCATATCCGGCAGGGGCATTCCGTGGCTTTCAGGCAGTAGGAGGCTGAGCAACGCTGACAGAACGGCAAGGCATCCGATGAGGATGTACGGCAGCGAAACAGAATAACTTCCTGTGGCAACACATCAGAGGACAAGAGTGAAATACAACCCTAGTTAGAATTTAAAAAATGGTGAAGAAGTCCAGGTGCTACATATTTTACGTTTGTGAATTGATGAAACTGACGTTAATGGAAAATGTTCTGTCACATGTTGACACAGAATTAAGCAGTGAATCATTCTTAATTCACAGTGATTTTTCTGCTTAAAAAGTATTCAAAGTAGTAACTATTAACTATTTAAGCAAATTTTGACTGTTGCAACAATTGTGATGTGAGAACACTGATGTTATATTAACCAGCAGATCAAGCAATGATTAAATATGGCATGACTGCATGACTTTGAGTTTGATTGAGTGAACTTAACGAAAATGTGCTCCTCAAATACAGGGACATATGTTTTTTCTGTTCATCTGGAGTTAGTAAAACCTCACCTGAAGAATGTATGGAGAGGGGCTTTGGCTATTTTTATTGGTATAATACACTGACACAACGACTAAATGAACACGTCACCAAAGAGCTAATCAAACACAGCCTGTTCTTCAATGTATGAATAAATGTACTTTAAGCAGAGATAATAAGAACCCTTACTGAGGTAAATAAAATAAGGGGCAATGATGCTGCCTATTTTTCCCATCGTAGAACAGCTGCCCAAAGCAGTCGTTCTCAGCACAGTTGGGTAGAGCTCCACTGTGTATCCATACACAACAGAAAAGGCTATGGTCACTGCAAACTTGCCCATCATCTCCAGTCCAATGGCTACATAGGTCAGCTCTAGAGGGAGTGAAACATGATATCATCAGAATGTATATATAACATATACAGGCTCGGGAAGCTAAAAAAAAATAGCATGAGGATGTACGGCAGCGAAACAGAATAACTTCCTGATGCAACACATCAGAGGACAAGAGTGAAATACAATCCTAGTTAGAATTTAAAAAATGAAGAAGTCCAGGTGCTACATATTTTACATTTGTGAATTGATGAAACTGACGTTAATGGAAACTGTTCTGTCACATGTTGACACAAAAGTTACACAAACTACTACTTTTGTTGGGGTTAAAAAACCTTACAAATTTCACCTTTTTTAAAATAAAATAGAAGATATAGAAAATGAAAGATATCCATAACTACTATGTTAACTGTAGTGTCATGGTAGTATTTTTAAAATGACATTCCTGCCCATACCTTCTGGTATGAGCTGTATTATGAGCAGGAAAATTCCTGCCATGCAGAGCGTCGAGAAAACAGTCACTCGTCTGGAACACCAACGGAAAAATATCCAAGACAAAACGTAGGCTGGAATCTCGACCAGTGCTGACAGGAAACAGTTCAAGAATGCATCTCCGTGAAGGTTGCCCGTATTCAGTGAAACAGCCAAGTAGGTAACTGTGATGGTGAGCCTGTGGGAACATGATTCATTAGTCACTCTATGTTAACTGCAACCTGCAACAATCCATATGATATACAAAGAATGCAAGATTTGACTGCACAATTACTTTTATATCTCTGTAAATGCTGATACTACTTTCAGACAGTTTAGTGCATAAAACTGCTGCCATGCTGTGCAGTTACATAAGCTCTAATTCGGACATCAGTCGCATTCTTTGCAGCACCTGACAGGTCATTATTTGTTGTTAATCAGACGGCCCACCGAGGCGACTGCCAGTGTTCATCAATGTGTTTGTCAAATTACATCAGGGTGACCACATGACGTCTGGTGTGTGTGTGCTAAGCTGCGTGTGTTTGTGAGTCCCGGGGTCGCTGTACTAAATGCAGGGGTCAGATGGGACAGTGGGGACTCACCACAGCAGCCACAGCGTGGCAGAGGTCCCGCAGATGTTCCGTGAACTGACCAGGTCGCAGAGGTTTGGGGCGTTTCTTGATGGAGACTGGATGTCTTTCTGTGGGGGAAAGTTGACAAAGTCCGTATTCATCCATCTGTAAATCATTCAGTTCTAGAGAAACATGTTAACACCTGTTCAAATGCAATGTTGCCAGAGTTATAATGTTTTGCCCAGGGGAGTTTGTGGGGAAAAGACAAGCTAGCTAAAAAAAAAAATTAGACTTGTGCCAGAACAATAAAATCTCATTTTTGCCTCTGGCAGCAACAAGTTAAGAAGAGAATAGTCGTGATGCGCTGTTCAAGTATGAAAGGGAAGGAATAAAGGAAGGAAATGAAGCAGAAAGTAAGTAGCAGTTGATCAACAAGAAAAGTAAAGTCAGAAAACCAGCTGGTTAACAGGTATGTCCTGGAAAACCAATTATCATCTTACGTTATTAAGTGCCGGTGACTTTCATTTAATTCTATTTAACTCAGACTCTGGCAGTCTTCCAGGCCCTTTCGTCTGTTGTGCGTTAACTGTGTTAGCTGTGTGTCATGTCAATAATTAGTATTAAAAAATAAAAGAGTGAAGTGCAGAGTTTTGGGAGAGGCTCTGACCTGTAAAGGTATAAAAATGACTGACGGAGGCTTGACTTTGTTTTTCTTTGCAGCGTTTCTGATGATCGCTTCGGCCTCTTCTATTTGACCCCGTGACACCAGCCACCGAGGAGACTCGGGGATGTACCTGCCTCGTGAGGTGAAAGGGACACACGGTGACACAAACTATCATTGCATTTTCTTTTTGTTCTCAAACAATTTTTTGCAAATATGAGAAACTGACTATTTCTCTTCCACCTACCACCAGAAAGGTATATAGAGTAGGTTTGGCAGTGCAAGAGCTATGAGCAGCGTCCTCCAGTCTCGAAATAAAAACGCCAATAGCGGCAGCATCATGTACCCGACAACAAAGCCCAGATTCACACCCAGTGTGGCAAATGTTTTCCGATACCGGGGCGATAAAAGCTCAGTTCCTAAAGAAAAAAAAAAAAAAAACAAGATAAAAATGACATGGGTGTCACATGCTAAAGCTGGAACCTAATGAGAAGAGTACCTAGCACAAATGAGCTGGAGTAACTTGAGCTGTTTCCCAAACCAACGAGAAAGTACATGCAGCAGAAGAAGGTCCAGGACGGAGAGAAGACCAGAAGGAAGGTGGAGATTGAAAGGATTCCCATTCCGACAAAAAATATGACTTTCCTACCGAACCTGAAACCACAGAGTCATTTTCCATCAGGATATAAGCGGAAAGTGTAACTGTATCTTTTAGGCTTTATCGTGACGACGGACGCGTCGGATCAGGGGTCAGAGGGTGAGGCAGGAATGCTCGCTGGAAAGGTCAGCAATCCACTGAACTGATACTGTTCACACACACACACACACACGCACACACACACACACACACACACAGTATCCTTGCTCATTCTTTCTGTTTTTGCTTCATTTAGTTCTTATTAATTCTGTCAATTCGAATCACATTTTTGCTAAATGTAAACAACCTGTCAGCGAGTTGTCCGCAAATAAAAGCACCACTGAGAACACCACAGAAGAAGACAGAAGAAGTCAGAGGTGTCTTCCACTTGTAATCACACACGAGGTCCCACTGAAAGCATACAAGAAAATAACATAAAACGGACAAAAAGATCATCTAAAATATTTCTTTGGCCTGTGCAAAAGAATCTAATAGCTTATAACATGCATAGAGGGCATTAGAAAATGTCTTGTTACTTAAGGGAATGGAAAAGGACTTTGATTGAATTGATTTATTTAAATCAATGAATATCTTCACACTGTCCAAAGCAGGCCTGTTGGAAACGAACATAGGTGAGCGCGCTTCCACAAACCTCAGACACGACCGTTGATGCGTAGATGCTCTGATCGTACTGCCATCCATCCAAACAGCCCTCTGTTGCCACGGTTGACCAGTTAACATCAGCAGGCAGCAAGCCCCTCTCGGAAAAACGCTGCACGTCGGTGAGTTTGTATCTGGTGCAGAGGCTGCGCTCCGCTGCGCCGCCGCCGCTTCTCTCCTCCAGCGGGATGCTGCTGTTCTCCCACACGGGTGTCAGGTTGGCTTGTGCGGGGATGAGGCAGTGGTGCTGCGGCGTTCCGGCCAGAAAAACCATGGACAGCGCGGTGTAGCCGCAGGGGATGGCCCGCAGGCACAGAAGGCAAAACACCTGCTTCTGGAAACGGCCCCATTCTCCGAGGAAGGCGGTGGCTGAGTCGTAGTCCGACATGTTGGCCGCGGCTGGGTCCACTGAGTGGAAGCAGGGCGCACACAGTTTAGAGTGGGCATTTCAAAAGCACTGGCTATATCCCACCCACCTGGAATTATCACACTTTTAAAGGGACAACCCGACAACATAAATCAATTCGATTATATCCTTTCCTGAGAGTCTCTTGTTTTACTTTGCTTTATTTTATTTAAATTTCAATTACATGAAATAAGCATAGTGCATTTTAATGGAAATTTAATTATTTAATAAAATAACACCAGATTAAAGTTGCAGCATTGCATTCCCATCTTTACCTGAGGAAAAACAATAAAACAAGTGTAACTAGTTAATAGATACAATGATGACGTTGAAAGTAAAGAACAAGTTGGGGGTTGTCGGTAAGAATGTTTTCTTAAAGAAAGGACTAGCATGAATGCTTCACAAATCCGGTTAAACAACAGTCAGCCACTCTGGCTGGCCGTCCCTAGGAGACCTTGCATAGTTAATGCAAGCATGAGAGCCTCTTTGTTTACACTGAATACTTAATGCTCATGTGTGAACACTGTTCTGTGGCCCTGCTGAAAGGGCAGTCAACTTATCATAGAATTAAAAATTAACGTGCGGGATAGACTGTGGCTGAACTAATGCAATGTGCACGAGCAGTTCATTCATCACACCAGGCAGTAAACAGAAATCAGTGAGAACCTTGGCCCTGCTTGTGTCTTGGCGCTTGTTTGCTGTGTGTATTTGTTTGTGTTCAGTCTTCGACTGAAAGTTCACGGTCATTATTTAACAAAGAATAAGGAACAGTTAACTAATGTTCCAATGAGAGTTTACCAAAATACAGTAGATAGCACCGACATTGGATCTTGCTAGTGACACTCCACCGCACTACTGTACTGGCCCAACCTTTGGACTCCCCCGGTCACAAAAAACATGTAACATTGCACATTATTGTTGTTATATTCTAAATTCTGGTTTATTACTCATTATTATAATGGAAATCACCTCAATTACATCCGGTTTCAGGTGTTGGGTGTTGGACTTGAGATGAGCAGTTTTGCCACTCTACCGTTGTCAAAGGCAAAGCATCAACGTGTGTCAGCCTGCACAGTCACTGCTTCTGTGGAAATCCACCTGGCTGATCTTCTCACCAGCTTCCCACAAACTCTGGTGGGACCTGTCTTTTGGAAGAAAAATTCTACAACGCCCAACAAAACTACAGCAATAAAAAGACAGAAAATTACCATATTACTGTCTGTGCAACAGGGAAATGCTGATTCAGTTGATAAAGAAGCAGATGAGGTCAGCAAAAATATCTAAAAAATTAACTTATTGTACTATTTCAGGCCTCAACAATGTCATGTATGAAGTATGGCCGCGTGAATCTATCTTATTAAAACTGCTTTTCATTTCTTGACATAAACCACATATCAAGCAGGCTTTATTTTCACTGTAGTCACAATCTTATTCAATTACTCTTTTTGATGAACAATCCAGTCACACAAAGAAAAGTTTTTCTGAAGTTCATTTAATAGATTCCCTCCAAGTGAAAATGCCTGAAATGCCTTGGATATGTTATGATTACCGGCGGTGAAGTTCCAGAATGCTCAAAGAGCAAAAGTGCCATAAAAAGCTATTATCAGGTGAGAGAGAGAGAGAGAGAGAGAGAGAGAGAGACAGGAAGAGGGGGGAGTTACATTTTATCACTGCAATAATAATCAAATCGATTATCTTCAAGGCTTTCTAGCTTAAAGGTTAGCATACACAGTGTTGGGGTTTTTTTTAACTGGTGTTGAGCTCATTAGAATTGTTTCTATTGCTCCAGCAGAATGCTGGATGGTCTATAAGTCTCTTTCCCCTTGTTTTTTTCACTCAGATAAATCAAACTGCAATGCGAAAATCACTGTTCAGTATTGAATCCTGCTAAAAAGAGGGAAAGGTAATAAATCACTGGTCTGTGTAGTGCTGCTGATATTTTCAAAAAAATGTTAACAACCAACTAACCAAAGTCTTATCAACATCAATTACAAGCGTCAGCGTTTGATATGGGAGCGAAACGTGCCACACTTGCACTGCTTAAGGCCTGTTTACATTTCTCTGTAAATGGGATTATGCCTCCTAGTGTTTGTTACCAAGAAGGGAATCCACAACTTTATGAGAAACTATGTGTAGCCACCAGGGAAAGGGTGCTTCTGCCGAGTTTTAGCTCATTAGTTCCAATCATTAATCAGTTGTGTCAATTTTAAAGATATGCATCCCATCAAAGTGATAACTCTGACTCACCCTCATTATTTATGCCCTTGATTAGGTTTGTCCTGTCTGTCTACCCCAGGGGTGGGCAATTATTTTGCCTGAAGAGCCACATTTGGTTTTAGATCTTAATCAATGGGCTCGGAGGTTAACTAAAAATCATGCATGATGACTTTTGGAGAAATTATGTGAATGCTCTGCGGGCTGGTTTAAATGGTTCATCGGGCCACATGTGGCCCCCGGGCCTTAGTTTCCCCACCTCTGTTCTGCACAGTGGCTGCTGGTGAAAATTATTCTAGGAGGGGTGATGCCATGTAAGGTCAGTTTTAATAAGTTAAGGCCTTCCTATTAAAAAGAAAAATGTAATAGCAAATCACACAAACTAAAGTTTAGAGCCAAACTGAAAACAAATTACTTATTAGGTTTGCACATTTTTTACACACAAAGCTGGTGATTATTACATCAGCGCCCCCTTGTGGCAATGCTATCACATATCTAATCTGTTATGGGTGCACCTGGTTCAGAACTATTTTTGCCTTTAAAGCATCAGTTGAATGACTCTGATTAGATCTGTGAAGCTCCATCAATGATTGGCTGATTGCTGCACTGACTAGGCGATTATTCACATTGTCCCAAAAATAAGCAAGGGACTATTTTCTCCCAAAATTTGGATTTACATATTTATTCTTAAATGTTTTTATATTGTAATTACTGAAAGAGAAAATTCCTTGGATTTATTTAAAAAAAAAAAAATAGTTTTTTACACTTACCAAAACCAAGTTGTAAAGGGACAAGTCCAGGCCTGACTTGGTGTGTAGAGGAAACTGCTGTTTGTTGGGCCACATGATTGAGACAAATTCTTCAGAATTACTCATTTAAGCTCATTATCCACTTACTGTTAAAGATATCTTGGATGCAGTCACTAACCTACAGTCACAGCTAGTAAGAAACCTAAGAACAATGCCCTGATCATGGCAGGCATTAGTAGTCCATTGATGTTTGGTCTGGAGTTCAATTGAAATGTCAATAACCAGTTTACATTAAGGCTATGCCTACTAGAGATTAAGCAGGTAAAGACTGATGTAATTAAGTAATTAAATAATTACAAATAGTGATTTATTAACATGTATTAACAATTTTTAACTATCCAATAAAATAAATAATAATAAACACATTACCTGTAGATTATTGGAGATTATTCCCCGATAATTAGAATGTGTGTCTAGTATCTGAATATACAAGAAAGTCAACAGTCATTGTTTGATCAATATAACATGCTGCACAAATTAATTCCAAACCTCTGTGACATTGTATTCATGGAGTAAAATAGACACAATCAATTAAAGATTTTATAATTAACATGACTGCTGTGATTTCTGCTAAATTTGGCACTGAAGTCTTAATGTGGCCTTAAAACAGACCAATGGGATTGTGAGTACTTAGCGACATTTACTGTAGATTATAGGCACGTGAAAGTCTTTGGGTATTTAAAAGTGAGGAATGCTGTTTAGAAAAAAACATCTCTGCAAAGGGGTGCAGGGCTGGAAGTGCATGTTGAATTGGCCATTCAAATGGTTTCAAAAACTTTCTTTGAGTAAATCAAACTAATCAGCATTCATCAGTCTCAGAGTAATTGCTTCCCCCACTCCTGCAATGTCACACTTTGATGAAGAGGTCACTTCCCTGTAAAGAGGGTTTGAACTCGAGCTTTTCCACTCTGACTCTGGCACGAGGAGGGGCTGGCTAAACCTGCCCCACGGAGAATTCAACCCCACCACGTTGGTACTGAGCTCCACTCTTCTGGCAGATCCCCCCACCTCATACCCTGAAGAACCTTGCAAGCTTACTTTCTCCCTCAAAAGCGGGGAGATCTTTTTTTTTTTTTTTTAGAAAGAATGGGCGACTATAATGAAGACACTGCGTTCCTTGGTGAGACTGGTCCTTATTTCTGGACCACATTCTTCCTCCTGAACACAGTCTTTGTCTCAACTGGATTTAATGGACTTTACATTGTCTTTGTCGGGGCAACGCCGAAACACCACTGTCTCATTCCGGCCGTTAATTTGACTGAGGAGTGGAAGAATGCCATCATTCCTGTCACTACAGTAGCTGGTCAGGTGGTACCGAGTCAATGCAGCAGATACAAGCTGGAAGTGGTACGGAATCTCTCTGCTGAGGGGTATATACCTGGGAGGGACGTCAATCTCACCAGCCTGGAGCAGGAAGGATGTTTGGATGGATGGAACTACAGCAAAGAGATCTACCAATCCAACATTGTCACTGAGGTCAGCAAAAGTGTCCGAATTACTTGTTGATGCAGTGTTGAAAAGTGTCTAATTCTCTTCTTTTTATAGTGGGACCTTGTTTGTAGTAACCAGTGGAAAGTTCCCTTTGCCTCCTCAACTCTTTTTGTGGGATATCTCTTTGGGTCACTGATCTCTGGGCAGTTTTCTGACAGGTATTTTATCATCGTTTACTCAGTCTAGACATCGCCATAGGAAAACACTGTAATATGAAGCAAAATTATACAATGGAAAGTTGTAAAATTTTCTGAACATCTCTAAAAAGAGTATTATCTTAGCATTGTCTTGCAAGTAGTGTCTCCTGCTCATGGACACTGAATGCTAATGACCTTGATTTAAAAAGGCTTTTATGTCTCAGAAGCAGCATATAAAAGTTGGAGCTGTAGTTTTCAGGCTTGCTGGACTTAAGAGGAGTATTTTAGGTTATTTTCAGCGTGGAAAGCATGTGGCATTATGATTAAGGCCTTTGTTTGTGGAAAAGCAGGGGGCCCAGGACACAGCAGTGTGGAGCACGCATGTGTTTTAACCCTCAGCTGTGAAAGCAGAACGGTTGGGAGAGCTGGGGTGAAGGAGTTTAAATTTTTAAAGTCTTTACTTTTTTTGCTTTTGTGTCACATGACCTTACAATTATTCCATAAAGGAGCTTAGTTTATATATGGTGACATAGTATCTTAATTTGCAGCAGTGGAAAATGATTAGATTTTTATTAACATTTTGTTCTTTCCTTTCAGATTTGGCAGAAAGAAGGTTGTTTTCATCTCACTTGCTGCCCAGTGTGTCGCAGTCCTGCTGCAGTCTTTCTCTTACTCATGGAGAATGTTCTGCATCATGTTTCTCTTTGTTGGAGCATCACAGGTTTCCATTTATATATCTGCTTTCGTGCTAGGTACGCTGTTAGCCATTTCTAATCAATTTTTAATCCCAGAACAGCTTTCATTTAGTAACCTATGTATCTGGTTATCAATGGCCTCTCTCTCGCCGTTCTCTCTTGTGCAGGAACGGAGCTGCTAAGCAAGACCATGCGAGTGGTCTTCACAGCTCTGGGTGCTTTTCTTTTCTACTGCATTGGCTACATGACCTTACCCTGGATTGCCTATGGCATCAGAGAATGGAGGACCCTCCTTGCAGTTCTGTCCATGACGTCCGTCATCAACATCCCCCTGTGGTGGTCTGTTGCCTAGCGTGCTGACTGTTAAACTATGAAAATATAATTCTCCTTTGGTTGGCTCTAACTTGGATGGAAATTGTGCAGGTTCATCCCAGAGTCTCCTCGCTGGCTGATCACCCAGGGTCGAATAGAGGAAGCGGAAGCCATTGTGAGAGATGCTGCACGGAAAAACAAAGTTGATGCACCACCAGTTATATTTAAAGAGACTGTGGTAAGATTTTTTTATTGCGTCAGCATTCGATCTCTGTAACAAACGGAGGAATTATTCCAGTTTGACATGGCTTTAGTAAAAAAAAACGCTAGAAAAATGGAAAGGAAATATTTGCAAGGAAGCTTTCCTGTACTGGAGCTTGGTGTCCATCCTCGGCAAGGTCTAATTTGAAACTTTCTGAAACATATGTGGGGTATTCTGTGTATAATTGTGGATACTGTAAACATGCACATGTTCTTTCTTTTTTTTTTCAGTCTATGCCCGCAGAAAAAAAATATACGATGCTTGATGTTGTGAAATCCAAGAACATCAGATGCATCACATTGATGTGTCTCATTTTGTGGTAGGTGTTGTTTAACTCCTAAACAAGTCACATTCATGAACATGTTTTAGCACTTGTGCTAAAACATGTTCTGTCATACTGTCAGTATCCAAGTAAGTCAGGAGAAGTCAGGCCTGAACCTTCTCCCTAAGAATGAAACATGGTAAACCAGCATCAGTGCCATGACCAGTGCCCCACATACACAAATATACCACAATAGCAAAAATAAGAATAATAAAAGTATTCCTAGTGTTTCTCCTTTTGTGGTGTAAAAAACTTTCAAAACTTAAAAAAAAAAGTCTGATCCACTATAAATGGAATAATCATATCTCTCCCCTCAGGATGGCAATTAACATCGGCTATTTTGGATTATCCCTGAACACCTCCAACTTAAGTGGCAATCCCTTCATGAATTGTTTTTTATCCGCGGCCGCTGAGGTTCCTGCCTACATTGTCTCCACCTTCCTGCTCAAGAAATGTCCTAGAAAATCTCTGCTATCAACGTTTCTCATCATCGGCGGGGGGGTTATTCTCCTCATCCAGTTCATCCCTGCTAGTAAGTAATACAATTAGATATTTATCTCTTCATATATTGAAATGAAAAAGCAAATGCATTTAGCAAGAATTGTTTTTATGTGGAACTTTGTGAACTTTGGTTTTATGTAGCCTTATTTAAAAAAAAAAGATTAGAACAGGTGACAATGGGACAATGGCAGGTGATTAGTATAGAAATAATTAACTCCCTGTGTTAAAAGCAGTTTCGTAACAGTGTGCTGCAGCACCACGTGTCTTCCAGGGCTGTTGACAGCATGTGTTAATGTGCATTCAGAAAACATGAAACTGCATTTCTGGGTAATCACATTCCCTCTCTCGTGGATTTGTGGACACTTGATGTGATGAGGCCACTTGATGTGAATTAACTATCATCATTTCTGACACTTGACATGTCCCCTTCCTCTCCTCCCTCTTTAGCGCTACACTATGTCGCTCTGGCGCTGGAGATGACCGGGAAGTTCGGCTTCACCATGGCTTTCAGTATCGTCTACATCTACACAGCTGAGATCTACCCCACGGTTCTCAGGAATGTCGGCATGGGGATGTGCTCATCTGCCGCCCGCATTGGCAGCATCATAGCCCCATATGTCATTTATTTAGGCAAGTTTGTATTGATTTTTTCATTCCATTCTACGTATGTTTTGATGTAGTGTGCCTGGTCTGTTGTCTGTATTTGAGAATGTATTTCCTCTCTTTACCTTTTTAGGCACTTATAACAAGGTTCTACCTTATATTGTGATGGGAAGTCTCACAATCGCCTCCTGTGTGGTGAACTTCTTCCTTCCAGAGACACTGAATAAAGATCTTCCAGAAACTGTGGAGCAGATGCAGGGATATCATGGGTAATATACTTTTTACGCAAGCTGTTGTCCTCCGTAGTACATTTTCTACTTTCTCATTAGTAATATTGTTCCTTGTGGTTTCAGATTATGCCGTGGAGGGAACAAGGCAAAATGCATGGAAAATGGAAGAAGTGATAGTCTACCAATGCAGCAGGAGGCCAAGAATGAAGTGTGAACATTTACTGGAAACCAGCAGTAGGAGAAAGCAAGAAAAAGAAACAACAATGTTACTTTTTGTAATTAATTGTACTATCCTATAGAACTTGAAAGAACATTTGTATCTGAGTTTTAATGGTGTTTTTTTTCTAACAAATTCTACTAATTCAATCTATCTCTTTTAGAAAAGTTTCCCCTCCAAAAAATCCTATTTCAAAGTTTTTGATTGGTCTCTAATTTTTGTCAAAAACAACAAACTAAAAATATAATACAATACAAAAAACGGGTTGCCTATTCTTCTTCTTCTTTTTTTTTTTTTTTACAAAACACATATCTGTTTTCATTCATTCTTTTCATTTATAAACATCAATTGATATATTTAACATCTATCCAGGGCAGAGACGAGAGCTGTAACTCAGCTGTTAAAATCACTGCTTTGGAAAAAAAAAAAAAAAGTTATTTCTGGCAATAATGTTTGTGAATTTGCAGACAGGGAGGTCTGAATAGAAAAGCGCTCTCTCGTCATAGCGTTTCAACCACAGCGCCAACAGCTTATCAGCCATAGCAAAAAGAGTGAAAGTATTGTCAGTGTTCTCGATAATGATATCAGTAATGTCTAGCTTTGAGTAACCGGTGTTAATCCATGATAAGTTAGTAAGAACTGTTTATAGAGGTCGTCGTTAACTTGAAGTTTGGCTTGTCTCCATCTACGCTCTGCTTTTCAGCATTTCATTTTTTTAATCTATGCACACCACAATGTTTCTTTATGGTGGGTTTTTTTTATCTGCTCAAGGTCATTTTAGTTTTAACAGGTGCAACAGCATATGAACCGAGCGCTGGTGTTCTCATTTATAAACCTTTCTCAACAGACATCTAACCATCTAATTGTTTGTAAAGAACCCACAGAAATGGTCTAAAAGATGCCAAATCTTTAATATCCACAGGAGAACTGTCAACATTTACAGAGATAACCAGACCCAGACAGTGACTTTCACTATGTAATTGGTTGTTAAAATGCCCTTTAATGATCATTTTATGATAGTAATTGGTGCAGAGACCACACAAAAGTTTCTGCACCAATGGTCTGCACCAGTGCTACATGGTCTTCCCTTATGTCGTGTGGTAACACTTTTCTTTTCTTTCTACCACAAGCACCTGCAGCACATGGATCACACTCTGTTGCATGAATCGCTCACTGCTGTGATTGGCATCCCTTTTAGCAGGAAGGAGCCTATAAGAGGTATAACGTGTGAACATGTAACAAGTTAGGTCACATGTTCTTCCAAGTGAGCTTTCATTTTGTTAAGTCATCTTATCTGTATCTTTGAACCTTGAGAATATAAAATGCCTCAGTCAGCTAGGAAATGGATAACTTTATTTATTAATTAATTCCAGTGTTAAACAGTATTAGATGTTTCCTATTCACACAGCTAAATCTTTCATTTGTACATATCAAGAGTTTTTATGGCTGGAGTAAGTGTCACTTATTATAACATGGATCTTTACCCAGGTTATTGAGTAACTTTCTGCCTCCATTAAGCTTAGCACAAAAACCCAGATCTGTTCTGTGAGGCTCAGTTGCTCGTCTGAGTCAGAACGGTTAGCCACCTCTCTGATTCCTACGTTTTACCGCAATGGAGGATTCAAAAATTCGAAATTATGATACGATAACTTCTTTCCTTGGAGACTGGGGACCATTTCACCGAAGGATATTTGCAGCACTTGCCATGAGCATACTCCCAAATGGATTTATTGGCGCCTACATCGTATTTGTTGCTGCCACTCCAACTCACGAGTGTTTTGTCCCCGAGATTCACAATATCACTGAGATGTGGAGGAATGTGACGATACCTCTGGAAACTGTCGACGGTGTCACAAAGCGTAGCTCTTGCTTGAGGCTTAACTTGGAAATTGTTAAGAATTATTCGCTGGGTGAGGTCGTCCCAAATGTGGATGTCAATGTCAGCAAAATCCCAATGGAGAAATGTCTGGATGGATGGATATACAGTAAAGACATATACCAATCAACCATTGCCACAGAGGTGAGTCAGTTATGAATATTAATCTGGTTTTAATGTTAACCTGGAAAAAGGATCACTACAACAGTCAATCAAAGCATAAATCCCATCCAGAATGTCAGGTTAGGGGGTTTTCCAAGTTTACAAAGCCTCATAATCAGCTATAAAAGTGGCTCTGTAAAGCTGCAGGGGAGATAACCTGCTTTTGTGTCACAGCCTGATTACAGATCTAGACAGCCAGTGATCAGCCAAGGATCCAGCAGGTTCCAAAAGAATGTAATGGCTGTGATGGGTCAAACATTGTGTCAACATCTTAGAGTGTCTCTGACTTTAGCCTGCTCTTCGTCTGTGATTGGACTTGGTTTTTCTTTGTCTTTTAGTGGGACTTGGTTTGTGACAATGGGTACAAAGTTCCGCTGAGCACCTCCATCCACTACGTAGGTGTGCTCGTGGGGGCATTCTTCTCGGGCCAAATTTCAGATAGGTCTGTGGAGTGAGCAGTATTGTCCAACATTTCCAAAAATGTCTACAGTTCTCCTTTAAGAAAATTCAGTGGCAATGTGTCAATCATTTAACTCCTGTTTCATACCCAGATATGGAAGGAGACCAGCACTGTTTTTCATGATGGTTCTCCAAACTGTTGCAGTCACAGCACAGATTTTCTCCCCAAACTGGGAGATCTTCACCTTCATTTACTTCTTTGTTGGAGCAGGAGGATTTTCCAACTACACCATTGCATTTGTCCTAGGTAGGTACTCCACTATGTATGGTATATATGTTCTGTGGAATGATCTAAAACTATACATGAACCAAAGAATAGAATATATATATATAAATTAAAAAAAACTAAACAAAAAAACTGCATTTACGCCTAGCTACTGACCGGTTAGAGTCATTATCTCTCCATAGTACACTGTAATGATGTCACCCTCTGGCAAAAGCAGAAGTAGATTAAGGCATTTTGTTATAATCGTGATGGTTGCAGTCCTTAGGGGAGACTGGTGGAAGTCACATGGCCCTCCTTCTATCAGTTTGCCAGTAGAAATTGACAGTCATTGATTTTGGGAGGACACTCCTCAGCATTTGAGCATTTCCATCAGGTTGAAACAAACCATGACTATGTGTACAGGTACAGAAACACTAAGCCCCAAAGCCAGAGTGGTCTTCTGTTCCCTTGGGGTTTTTATGAGCTCTGCGGTGGGCTACATGATGATGCCTGCGGTGGCCTTCTTTCTCCGTGAATGGTGGCTGTTATTGATAGCTATGGCTGCTTCCAGTGTCATCTACATCCCTCTGTGGTGGTAAGACGATTCTTGTTGCAAATCTGCTTACAAGGAAAGCAAAAACAGAAAAGAAGAGATCCGTTATTTTCCAAATTTCCAGGATCCTACCAGAATCTCCTCGCTGGCTGATCTCTCAAGGAAGAGTGAAAGATGCTGAAGTTATCTTGAGAGATGCTGCAAAAGCAGGAAAGATAGAAGTACCAAAGAACATCTTCACAAGAGCTGAGGTAAGCCTTTTTTTTCCTCTTCCCCCTAATCCTAACTTGATGCATGAAGGAGTATTTTCTTTTTAAGGTTTTAATTATTATCAAACTGTCCATCAGCAAATTATTCATTTCAAGTTGTAACTGTTGACACAAATATGGTGTAATTTTTAGTGATATGGCTTTAGGTGCTGCAGAGTTGAAAATTTGTGTTGATCTCATTAATGTTGCTTATCGTTTTTTCCAGATTGAAGAGTCAGTGGGTAACAAAGACAAGAAACACAACATCATGGCCATCCTAAGCAACTGTAATGTGTCACTGATTACGCTACTCTGCTCCTTTCTGTGGTAGGTTTAGGACTTTTTTCAAATGTGCTTTCACAAATGTGGGACAGAAGGCTCAGGTGAGGCTTCCTGTGTGCGCTCAGGTGTTCAGTCTGCTGTTTTGAATGTGTGCAGGATCGTCATCACCATTAGCTACTACGCTTTGATCCTCAACACCTCAAACCTGCATGGCGACCCTTATTTGAACTGCTTCTTGTCGGCGCTGACGGAGGTCCCGGCTTATCTCATTGCCTTGTTATCGCTCCAGTACTGCTCCAGACGCTTCTGCCAGGCTTCTACGCTCTTCGTCGGAGGGGTTATGATCCTTTGCGTCCATCTCATTCCGATAGGTAATTAAAAGTGTGATGTGTTCAAGTGTGCACTGTACAAGAACAATCAAAGCATATGACTGTAAACACGTCACCTGTGCCTCCAGCCTCTTTTGGTATTGTCATAAAATCCTCAATTTCTTTTTCTTTTCTTTTTTTCAAAATCGGACAGACAGGATTGAGTGGGTCTGTTGTCATTCACTAGTGTAGGAGTTCCCAAGAAATCCTTATACACAGTGTAGACATGTGATCATTTTTATTTCAATGCTTATTTATTTGTTTATTTATTTATACACCACCCAGGGTTGCCAAGTGTCTCCATCTTACTGGAAATGCTGGGGAAGTTCGGCATCACCGCTTCTTTTTGCGTGGTGTACGCTGTTTCCTCGGAGCTCTTCGCCACCGTCATCAGGAATATGGCCATAGGGTGTTGCTCCATGGTGGCCCGCATCGGAACCATCATCTCCCCCTTCATAATCTATCTAGGTCAGGACATTTGTCATTTTGAATATTTCAACAGGAATAACCCTTCCAAGCGTTCCCTCCTCCTGTCTCCCTGCAGGACAGTACTATAAGTCACTTCCGTATATCCTGATGGGAAGTTTAGCAGTTTGCGGGGCTGTCACGTCTATCCTGTTACCAGAAACACATAAGAGGCCTTTGCCGGAAACGATCCCTCAGATGCAGCAGATTTGTGGGTGAGTTCCCTCTCATCACTAGTCTTTATCAAAGGCAGTGTAATGGGAAAACTGGTTGATGTTTGTGCTGACTCTACTCCACGTCCACTTCAAGGGCGCCAAAACACAGCCGAGGTAACCTCATTGACCTCCCTCCTGGAGATACTGTCTATCGCTAGACATAAATACAGTATGTGCATATATCAACAGTGGACAGGTTATATTGGTTGATTTTCCCCCTACGATCAGTTCCTGAACATAGGTCACCTTTTTATGTAAGCTCAGCTACAATTTGGAATTAAACTTATCATACTAATAACCACTTATCTTATCAGTCATGACATTATTCCAAGAACAACGCTTTAGATTTCTAAGAGTTCTTTGTTTTATTCTAAGAGTTCTTCTTGTTGTTCTATAAGTAGCTCAGATGATAATAAAACTCCTGTATCACTGACATATGATCTTTTTTCTTGTTTCAACAGGAGAAGAAAAAAAGAAACTAAAAATGAACAGATCTCCACTGAATATCAGAATAAAGAATCCAGACTGTAGGGACATCCTATGTTTATTCTTTTCATCCTACAAATGGGTTCTTATATGTGATATATTTAACCTTTTTTTTTACTGAGAGTTTTTTAATTATTTTTAATTTTGTGAAGAAATAAAAACTCCAGCATGTGATTTGATTACATTGTGAATAATAAAAAGGCTCTCTGTTGAGAATGTCTGTGTAAATTAATGTGAAAAATATCCATGGATTTTCTGTACCTGCCTTTTTTGTTGTGTCACATACAGATAAAAACATTTGGTGAGGCATTTACAGTTACCCTTAACAATGAAATAACAATAAAAATCAGGATCCAGGATGTTTTTAGTCTCCTTGTGCCTGTGAAGATTTATTATTATATATAGAATTAATTATTATTCTTAGGGAACTAGATGTACTCACCTGCGAGGTCTGGGCAATTATTTTCTTTATATTTAGTTTTTTAAGAAAATGTTATTTAATTATTTATTTAATTTATATTGACTATGTAGCAGTTTTTGTAACTGCTCCATCAAAGTCGGTAGAAGGCTTTCTGTTCGTTGTATATTTAAAGTACACCCAACCGCCACCTGGTGCTAAATATACGGGACATATTGCGTCTATTTTAAGTGGGTATACGGTGCACAATTGGGGATTTCCCAGTGACGCGCGAGTGTTTTCCTTTTAGATTAGATCCGTCGGGATTATTTCGAACTCGCTGTTTTCTGGTTAAAACAACCTGCTTTGTTTTTATTATTATTTTGACTTTTGTTTAAGTGGGGTTCCGCTTGAAGGGCCACATCTGTGGGTCGGCGACTTCTGTTCCGAGCGGAAATTTCTGCAGCACTTTCAGATGAAGGCTGAAGCAAAAGTGAAAGCAGAGGGACTTCTCTGGCAATCCAGCCACGCACCTTCAAACTTTTCTGTCTTTCTTTTGTTCATTACAGTGTCACCTTTCTGACACTGTGTTAATCAAGTTGCTGTACACTTTAAGGTGAGTTTTGTCTTCTTTTGTGTTCACGTTCAAGTTCAAGTTCTTTTACGCTTTTACCACACTAAAGTAGAATGAGGTCAATTGTTAAAGTTTTATTTATTAGCCATTTACATTATATTATGCCAATCAGGGTAGTTTGTCTATTGTATTGAAAAGGGCTTGGTTTTTATTTTTCTTACACTTAACTGGAAAAGATTGTTTACATAAGCGCTATACCCACGTCGGCCGCGAGATGGGATAAACTAAATTCAAATAGTTAATATTTTAATTATTTAACATGTTTCTTTCAGTGGTATGAAGAGTAATTTCTAAAAACAAAACCGTGAGATATCAAATGGAATTTTTTTTTTAGATGTATATACGGCCTTGATTGTGAATTTTAGTGGTGCTTTTCTCAGCTGTATTTGGGTTTGTGTGGGTTATTTGCATCACATTGCATTTAAATGGTAAAGCTAAGTAAGTAGTAGGAATAGCACCCTGTGTATTCTGCTTCTGTATATATTATACTACCTTTTATTGCTGGTCAGAATTTAAGAACTTGCACAAGATTGTCCAAAACAGCATTCTTGGCAGTGGCCGCTAGATGTCAGTGTTTACCTAATCAGAGAACAATACTGGTTCTCTGGGTTGGAGGATTCTGGGAGCTTCTGTGGGTGGCTTTTGGGGTGGTGGGGGGGGGGGGGTTATG
>BJFM01000076.1:83359-95089 GCA_016586285.1 Arothron firmamentum
TAGATGAACACTAGGTGGGGGTAGAACCTTTAATATCAGCCGGTACTTCCGTGCATGAGCATTACGGAGCAATGGCGTGTGAAACAGGAAGCTCTGCTGTTTCATTGTTAATGGATCACCACATCTGTATCCTGTCTTTATTTTTATTTCTCTTATTTTGCATTCACACATGACATGGTCACTCAGATTTGTGCAATGTGCATTTCCAACCGCGGGGCTGGTCAGAATCAGAAGAGTTAAGCACAGTGGTTGAATCTGGGAATTGTTCAAACTTTTGTTGAAGATGGACAGATGTTTTTTGTTCTGACTTCATACACTCAAAACAGGAAACAGTTCCTCTACAGGAGGGGATCATGTTCCACTTTTAACCCAGGCCGACAGGGTGGAGCCTTTATATAACAGAAATTCGGGAGCTTCTGTGCTGCACAAACATGTTTCACTGAATTTAAAAAAAAAAAAAAAAAAAGATAACACAGCCTTCTCTAGACATCAACACACGATCATCCTGCAAAACTTCTTATAAGGTCTTGTTATACTGTTATAACTTGTTATAATGTTATAGGGTCATCCTTAATGTTGTAAGGTTTCTCCTCTTGAACTAAGAGTCATTTTTTTTCCATTCTCTGTTTCCTTCACTCTGTTCATCCATTGGTTAAGGTAAGAAAATTCAGTTTTATATCAGCACTTTCTTATAGTTTTTTTTTTCACAAGTGACAATTGACGCGATTTATTTCAGCACTAAATTCAGGAGTGTGTAACATTAAATAGTGCATCCTGACAGTGAAATCTGATACCGCCTTTTATTTGTGAACGTTCAATCTGCCACCTGCTGGCCGTGGGCCAGTATTACATGCTCTGTCCTTCTTTATAGTCACATGATTTAGAAGAAGTCTTGGTGTGGCACAGAGGCTGGCGGTGATAAAGGGTGTGAATTGCTTGAGTTGCCAGTTTATTACCTCATGTGTTAATAAAGCTTTATTCCGTTTATCTCTTAATTAATTTTTCAAGGCTCCTTTTCAAAGCTTTCCTCTGCACACACGATTGATGCATATGGTGGTTTCAAAAGGGATCTTATGATCTCAGAATCAGGCAATTGTATCATAGAGTTAGGGTTCTAGTGTGTAGGAATACACAGTATTGTACTCTCTTTTCTGTTTGCATGCTGTTGCTGGTAGTTTAGATCATGTACGAATCTCAGGTCATTTATTTGGGGAACAGTTTCTCAAAAATTAATCTGCATTTTAATTTTTTTTTTATCACTCTGTACAATGAAAAATATCACATAAATGCACATAAGAAATTTGCTTTGCTTTATTACTGTATTATATTGTTCATTGGACTTAACATAAGCAGCCTTATACGGCAGGTTATCTCCTGCTAGCTTCTGTCACATAGTTTCGGTCATTTTGAATTAATGATTTCCAGCTGTTGTTCTAACACGTTGATCCAGTGTGGCTGGTACACAGGGAGGTCTTTGCTTGGCAGGCATTCTGGTTTACGTACAGTGCCACATACCGGCTTCCAACCCATGTGATATATGATTCTGATCCACATTTCAAACAGTCCAGACAAGAACTGGGAGCATTATGGTTTCATAATACTGAAGGCCTATCAGGGAACACTTGCTGCAACACTGAAATGGCTGAGTGCAGCTTTGCATGCTTGTTTTCCATGTCTAGGCCTAAATACGCTACCGTGTTAGCATGCTAATGTGCAGTCATTTGCCAGGACTTTATTCTCCCCCTCCCTCCATCCAGATGCAGCATTAAATAGCAGAGGTCATCCCCGTTTATGTTGCTGGAGATTTATAAGCGGTGCTTGAACCTTTATCACCTTATCACTGGGGAATTTTATGAATCTACGTAACATTGTCTCACTGAGGCAATAAATTCATTCATTTATATAACATTTTTGTTTTCCTGTGTGCAAAAGTTTACAGAAAACTTGGGGCGGGAATTGAGTTTACTGGCTTTTGACTTCTGAGTGGACTTGTGCTGCATTTTCTTTAGTTTGAATTGTTTGTATTACTGCTGGCAAACATCTGCACTGACCTCTGATGACCTACTTTCTGACACCGTGCAGTCCACGGAGTGGCTGAAACATCTCCACTTTGACACGATAAGAAGCTAACTAGCAGGATTTTAGTTATAGCAGGCCAATGTTTCTTTGGGGTAAGTTTGAAAATGGTGATCAGGTCTGATAAATCTTCCACCTCTGCCTGGTTGAAGCTTTTTTTCATTCGTTGTTGCTGCTGTCAGTCAGATGTAACAGAATCTGGTCTTTCCTGTAAGTCAGCAGATTCTTGCAAAGCGTTTTATTTATTATTTACTCTTTCTCATTTAGCGGTTGCCAGAGAGCAACTAATCTTCTTTTCTTTCTCTTTGACAACCTCCCTCCCTCTCCCTGACACACACACACACACACACACACACACACACACACACACACACACACACACACACACACACACACACACACACACACACACAAAGCAGGCTAACCAATAGGAGCCTTTGGCCCAGGCAGGGAGAAGCAGGGTTTTGGTCTTTATAGTAAATCACCTGACTTCTTTCTCTCCCTCGCTCCCTCTCTCCCCCCCTCCCTTTCTCTCTCTCTGTCTCAGCCAACCTCTCTCAGGTTGAGTTTACAAGATGACTCTGCCACCACTATGCTAAACTGTCGGGATGGGGGGAGGACACCCAATCTTGAATTTCTATCTTTCATAGACTTACTGTAATATATAACCCAGCTCGTTACCCTAAACTCCCCAACTGACCCTCTAAGCTCCTCCTTAAAACCAAATCTTAACCATCAAACAGCCTTTTGAGTTTGTGGGGACCAGCTAAAATGTCCTCATTTTGCAAAAATGGTACTCAGTGTGTAGAAAGTACAAGAACACACACGTGCACGCACGCACACACACACACACACACACACACACACACACACACACACACACACACACACACACACACACACACACACACACACACACACACACACAGACAATGTATTTGTGCATCTTTCTTTCTTCTTTTCTTCTTTTTTGCTGTTTGGAAATTCTCTCCACTCGGTCTTCATGAATACGTGAATCATGAGTTGTGCTGTTGTTGGGTTTACTTGCTCATTTGGAGGGACACTTACAGATTACTCTGGGACACTTTCCAGCTCTGTGCAGTTTTGAGAGATGGATGTTTGAGTCATCAGGAAGGCCACTGTTATTTTATAGAAACAAAACTCAATAACTGTCCAAGTCATTAATTAGCAAAGCAATATTTATTAATGAAAATCAATTATGTTGCCTTGTACCAGAAGTATCTTTATTTTAGTCAATTATCTTTCATTTTCTTTGCACTCTGGCTGTCAGTATGCAAGAATACACTGACAATTTGAAGTTTTCCTTTGCGTTTTGATTGTTGGCTAAATTCCAGTTGCCTGTCAGTGTGGCTGCCACTCGGGCCGTTGGTTACATGCAGGCACAGGTGACCCAGTTTTAGTAAATGCTGATTGAGACACACCCACATTTACTTTGCTGCTCTATAATCATAGGTTTAATGGGAGATGATTTTGAACTGTGGCCATGCGGTGCGGTTTAAAAGAAGCTCATTCACAAGCTTTTTTGCACCCACTACAAATTTCTGACCTTTCTCTGAACAGCTTTAGATGCTGACTGGTTGAGGTCATTTCTACCTACTGTGCAGCATCAGTGGAGGCTCCAAAAAATTAAAATAAAATGATGCGATACCAACAGGGTAATGAGAGACGCTTAACAACCTTTGGCTTCGGAGATAATCGTTATTTTATTTCCTGGGCGTGTGGGGAAAAAACAACAACCCTCCTTCCAACTTGTAATGGCGTTTGGAGTTTGCTTCTCTGAAATCATCAAGGGAAGAAATTCCACCAGTTTATACCAGAAAAAAAAAAACTCTTATCTGCAGGAAATTCTTCGACGCTACATTCAAAAACTCCAGGGAAAGTGAGCTGTTGTGTCAGCATTCGCAGTTTGTTAAGCAGTTATGATCAGATAGACTAACAAGTAAAATATGAAATGATTGTGCTGATTAGCTAAAAAAGTGAAGGTTTCTTGATATAAATATGGGGATTCTGTGACGGGCAAATTAGCAGTTTCGGCTCGCGCACTGCTCCCACACGCTAACAGAGACGTCCATTCTTCAGGCTGTAGTCTGTCTTTATCAGCCATCTGGACAAGTTCAAACGGCACGGTGAAACAACATTAATCAAACAAAAATATTTAAGGTGGAGAACAGAATGCATCTCCACGAGAATATATGTGTCTGAGATTTATCTTCCTTTTTTAAAAAAAAAATAGAATAAAATGTATTCCTGCATAGAACGTCAGGAGACTGTTCGAGTCTAATATTCAGGGCAGGTTGTGCTTACAGTAAACTGGCAAAACACACTGAAATGTATTAAACAGTGACATAACAAAATGTGGTATAAATACTTTGTCACGCAAAAAGTGTATGTGACATTCTTTTCTTCCGAACGGGGAGCATGTTAATGAGTTCTCACACGGAATTAAACTCGTTTGCATCGTGCAGTTTGTTAACTCCTGCTAATGCTTGCAGGAAAACGGTTTTGGTGAAGATTAGGAGCAAAAGCATTTCACTAGATTTTGCAAAATTCACATAACACAGGGGAGGAAAGAATGGTTATAGAGAATTACTTTTTTTCTTCTTCATAATCTATTAAAAATCAAAGGTTATTTTAGCAGAGGGTTGATTTTTAACGCTCAAATGTGGGTTTTGTCAGCCACATGTGGGTTGAGATTTGCACAGGAGGCTGCTGTGATTGGTGATTGATGAAAACACTTAAAGTCATTGCAGAGTAGGAGCAATGTTGACTGGGTGAATATTGTATTTCATGACTAAGATACTGCAAATTAGTGTCTGTGGAAATCACTGCAATACAAAATGTGAATTTGATATTCAGATACAATTTTCTCAGCCACACTAACAGCTGTACCCTTGGCATTTGCTCCTCTTTCTTGTTATCAGGACAAGGCCACAAAGGTCATGCTTCCAATTTGTGTCCCTCAAAAGCAAAAAGGCATTGCTGTCATTAAACAGTAAACAGAGCAATGCCTTTTTGCTTTTATAATAAAGATGATAATACAAAATTAACACACCTTTTGTTGTGGCTTTCAAGTATGAAAAAGGCTGAACTGTGCAGATGGTGGGAAGACACTTTATTTATTTATTTTATTTATTTATTATTGACTTTTTCTACACACCTCACCAGAAATTGTCTTCAAAAAAAAAAAAAAGCATTAAAGCATTAAAAATTTAGATGCAATGTGTGGATGTCTGAGAGTCATATCAGTGTCACAAGCGTAAAACATTTGTGAAAATACCAAACCAATAATGCGATGTGCATGTGTGTGTGTGTGTGTGTGTGTTTTGAGGAAGTTTCTTTCCTAGTTGCACGAGCTATCAACAGTGAGGTCATCACCTGAAATCTTCTCAGAGGAAAGCACCTAGTTGTCTATAGCCATTTACCCACCGACAAACACACTCTTGTATTTCTATCTTTGTGAGGACTTTCATAGGCATAACGTATCAGCCAGCTCCGATCCCAACCTAACTCTGACCCCGACCATAAAACCCTCAGTCTTAACTCTCAACAGGTCTATGAAGTTGTGAGAACCAGCCAAAATGTCCTCACTTTGCTAGTAGTGGTATCAGCTCCACCTCGGTGGTTCTCCTGACATCTTGTGTCGTGCTAGACAGGCAATCCCGAGTTATACATTAATGACATGATGTGAGATGTTTCAAAAGAGATTCCCAGACAGCTTTTTAGCATTGCTTAAAATGAGCAATTTGAGCAACATACATTATTCAGACAGCATTTTTACCTTCCTCTACTTCTTCTTTAAGAAGAATAAAAAGAAGGAACTAGCACAAGAAACAGATGACCTGAAATAACTATTTAAGCAGTCTGATGAGATATTTGTTTGTCCAACAGGTTTATTGACTTCATTGATACCCATAAAAACTCCGGGCATGGCCCTGTGCCACACAGATGAAGGACAGATTAGCATGCTGGCTTCTCAGTGCCGCTCATTAGTTTTTGTTGCCGGTGCAGCTTGAGAAGTTTTTACGTTCAGCAGTCCTGCTTGTCTTTCAACCACAAACGAGTTTATCTCTAAATGCTTGATTTCTGGGCAAGATAAAAAGCTTTATTGTGCTTGATGCATGAATGGGTCTGTTCACTGATGTTGCCTTTGTTTTTTTCTTTCAGGACAACCATCCACCTTCTCGGCGTCTGCAGGCAGGGGGGGGAGCTGCTCTCCCGGAAGGAAGCACGTCTGAAAGTTTGACACATTTGGCTTTGCTTTAAAACCAGGTCTGAATTTCAGCATTTGTGCGGTTCCAGAGGTTATTTAGTTGATGTGCTGTTTTCTGTCTTTTTAATGGTGGTCATAAGTTTGCAAGCACAAAATTGCCCGCAAAAAAAGACTGACAGAAATGAATCCAAAATTCATTTTTTAAAAATGCACATTTCGTGTCAATTAAAAATAATGTGTTGGTTTCTAAATGGCATTGTGCAGAGTAATAGCACATCAACCGCACCCGTAGATATTATCATTGCCATGGATCCTGTGTCATGCAAAGTTGTTGCAATGGATGCTACATGAATAAAAGTGAATTCAAGTTTTAAAAAGCACACAGATTGATATTTAGTTTCTCTTTATTTTACAAAACAAACACAGCTATCTACAGAAAATACACTATTTACAACAACCTTCAGTAAACAGTAGAAACCATCACATACTGTGAAGTCTTTATCCCTTTAAATTTGACTTTAAACATAACGGTGGATAATGGTGAGTAGGCTGAGCATAATTTCACAAGTGTATATACATGGTCATTGCCTCAAATGAATTCACGGTTGCTCGATATCACAGCTACGTTAGCCACAGTAGAAAGCAAATGGTTGAAAGTAAAGAGTATTAAAAAACTTCCTTGAACACATATAGAGAATTAATGGCATCACAGAGAGGTTGAGGTGGGATAAAGAAGGCTCCTGAAAGTAACTTCTGGTGCTGAGGCTTCCAGGCAACGCGATGGAAGGACGTCCAAAACAAACAAACAAAAAAAAAAAGGACGCATCAGGACGAGAGCTTCAAAAGTCCAATATTGCAATGCAGCGTCCTGGGCCGTCCTGTAGCTTTCAGAGGATTTGGGGAAACTGTGTGTTTAAGGTGGCCCAGAAGTCGTTGGGGAAATCTGTCCCCAAAATGGTGTACTCTGGCAGGTCGTCTACGTCCTCACCTGCAGGGCGAACAGGGAATGCAAAGTCAGGGCAATGGCAGAATATTCAAGCTGCGTTACTGAGGCTAAATGATCATCTCCGCCGGATTCTACCAGCGAACGTTTACCTGAAGAAGGCTCACTCCACTGGCTCCCCGGACTTGTGCACGCTTCATTGGTCAGGAACCCGCTGCCGTATGAATTGCTTAGCGTCGGCGAGTCTCTCTCCAGCTGCTCACAGATCTAAAATGAGCAGAACTGGGCTGAGTATGCAGTTTTTAAAAGTCAAACTGGGAGATTTGGCTATCATGCGATACACAAAAAAAACAGGCAGACATTGGGCTTCCTGTCAATGAAAACTGCACGTGAGAAGGAGCCAGAGACGCTGCTTACCTGGATAATGTCGGTGTCGTAATCTGGAGGATCCCAGCAGAAGGAGGGGGAAAAAAAGGCAGAAGAACATGAGCATCTCTAGAGTTTGCATTTTGATCATTCATCGGCTATTTTAACGAGGTCACTGTCTCACCTGAACTGTGCTCTGGCGAAACTTCGAATCTGTGGCACATGTTAAAGTCGCCAACTTCGACGGACATGGAGAAGTCGGGGACCTCCTCCTGGGAGTCGAATCTGAGCTCTGAAGAGACGAAAAGAACCGGCTGTTGTTGTGGCGGTTCAGAAGACAGGAAATTGATCTGGCTGCATGTTTTGAGTCTTCACCTTGCTGCGTTGAGGTCACTGTGGTGTGCAGGGGAGAGAGGGCATCTGTCATCAACTCATTGGCAGAGGACTGAGTGTCGCTGATGTCAACCATTTCTTCCGCGGTCTTGACAACAGCGCTCTGGGGGAGGACATTAAATCTCAGTTACAAATACTTGAGGGCGATCAAAACTTTAAGTAGGTGGAAAAAATGTCTCTAAATAAGGAACAGGTGAGTCTATTTACCTTCCTCCTACTCCGCACCTCCTTGGCCTTGCTTCGCTTATCTGTGCGGACAAAAGAAAATGAGAGGACGTATTAAAAATCAGAAACAACTCCTTGAGTACACACGGTGGTGTTTCAAAGTCGCTCACTTCCTGTCTCACCTTTAGATTTTGTGGCCACTGGCAACATCTTGAAGACACGCACGGCTTGGTGGCCTTTGTTAACGCTCATCTTTTTCACCTCCTCGATGTCGGGCAGCGAGTTCATCGCACAACGGAAGTTGGCTTTCCATGTCTTCGCGTCACATGTTCTGCCCTCCACGTATTTTCCTATAGATATATATTTTTCATTAATTGAAGTCCTCCGTCTGCGTTTCTTGCAGAGTTTGCAGAGCAGGTCATGAGTTGCTCACCTGTGTGGATGGCCCACAGCTTAAACAGGCTGGCATCTTTTTCAATCGCCCAGCCGTGTCTGGCTGCATGCTTCCAGGGAATCGAGAACATCGTTTTCTCCTGCAAAAAAACACAAATGGAAATACTGAGTACAACTTTTCAAAGAATTCCAATTCTGCAAGACGGAGTAGCAGCGGTCGAGCCCCTCACCTGGTCCAACCAAGAAAGACCCTCAATGGTGTCGGAGTTGATCATCCTCTCCAGCCACGGCCTCATCCTCATTCTTGACACGGGCATGTTCGCCTGAAAATTCAGAAAAGGCGGCTATGAGACGACGAGCAACAGCGCAGGAAACCCTGCATCTGTAAGGCCTGCAGAATAACTGTCTGTCGGAAGAAGGGGGCGGAGAAGGGAGCCGAGTTCACGTTCGGGGCATGCAGGCGGTCTGTGGGGCGTTTAGCGCACGCTATTAATAAAAGTATCATTCAAGTAAAATACTGCAAAACTTTTTTGTTGTTGTTGTTTTTTTAATTTATAAAAAATCGCAAGTCCGGAAATTGTATAAGGACTATATGTGATGAACTAAAAGCTTATTTCTCCGGTGCAATGCAGGATATATAAGTTCTGTAGATCAAAATCATCGCATGATTAACCTGGTGGGTTCAGCACATTATAGTCCAAAACATTCGAAAATGACGCCTGTTAACACACGAGGCTTCTGTAGTAATTATTAGATGAAGACATTCCTGAAATTAATTTTAAAGAAATATGAAGCGTTTTATGCAAGTAGAATTAAGGAAGAATTAACAAAAGCTCACTTACAGGCTTAGACTTGCTGTGTGATCCGTAAGAAAAAAATATATTCCGAGTTCAGTTGTAGATAATAGTCCAGCTCTTGGGTCGCTGTGCAGATAAGACCTTCGCGGACTGAGCCGCGCAACGTAGTTTTATAGTTGGAGGTGGGTTTTCCCCGACTGCACACTGTAAATAATATCCACCCAAAACAGATGCGATTGTTGTGTCACGATATGTATTTTTGAACTGTATCGGGATGATATCCACTCGTTATGACAGCTGCAATTTTGTATGCCATTCCATATTCTGAAATAAATCTCCATATCGCAATAGTTCACACAGATATTTTTTTATTCTATCGTTGCCATCTTTTTTTTACAGTGTTCGCACATGCGCGCACCACCAGCAACGGCGCGGCAGAAAGATTTCCGAGAAGTCACGCTGCTGACTGTAAGGAGGAAGTGAACAATAACACGGCCGATCACAGAGCACGCTTGCATGTAGAGTAGACCGACCCTCAAACCTGACTGACCGGACTTAGGCGCTTGGTTGTTTTTTTTTTTTTTTTTTTTTTTTTTTTTAGATCTTTTAGGATTGCAGAAGACTACTGATAGTTTGCATTAGCAAAATGTTTTAATACCCCTGTGAACAATATTACTGTTTTGATTAGGTTACACACATCATTTGCAATATTTTAGTAACATCTTTGCACCTTGTTACATAAATGCATCGACTGTGCATCAACTGCTGGGTAAAGATACATACCCCAATAAAAAAATGTGCGCCTGCGCACGCTCCTGATAGTCGCCGTGACCCAGACTGTTATCTGTATGAGACCACTCCTTTTGGTATAAACAGCTGCTCAACAGAGAATTCAGCCATTTACAAGAAACGGTGTAGTAAATTCAGTCACCGCTAGAGGCGATGCGTCACCGGGAGACGCAGCAATCCAAGGAGCGTTTCTGCACGCAGATATTCACACGGGGAGCCAAGTGCGTGGGCACGGCATACAAGCCGTAGACGGTTTAACACGCCTTGGCACTGGCATGTGACGCGCAACATGACTTAATTTACACACACAGCAACTAAGTGACCACATGGAGACCTTGTTACTTGTCACCTCTTCGCCGTGCAGGTTTACATGAAGGCCATCATTTAATCCCACCACACATACAGCTGACTGCGTGGGCAGCGCATCGTAAATTTAGGAGTGTATGCTGCAGCCTCCGGACCTGTCTTTTCAGGGACTCCCCATCGGACGTTTTTGCGCGTGCGCGCTGCTCTCGGGGAGGGAGTTGCAGGGAGTTTTCTTCAGCAGTCACGGGGTGGAAATTCCCGTGAAGGCATGGATCTGGATTTCAAGGGGAAACTCTTCCAGGTTTACCCATGTTTTTGCTGTCTGGCTCGCATGTGCCTGGATGCTGAGATGCGCAACGTGACAAAAATAGAAAATTACCCAATTCTTCCACTATTGTGTAATTACTATACTACAATTCACTATAAACTGCACTTACATTACACTGAGCAAACTTTCTCTGGAATAAGTACCGAGATATGTTACTATATGATGACTCATTTAACCACTTTCTCAGCAAAACTGGTCCATTTATCCTCTTTACCCAAATGAATGACTGAATTAATAAATTAATGAGGATCTATTTTTACCACTTTATTTTCTAACTATAAAAACAAAACTTTGACCAACAAATAACAATGAATTTCCACTCAAAACATTTGACATCTATGCAGCCAGAAAACTAGACCTTCTGTTAAAGATTTGGATCAGTTAACTCTCCATTTGATTGAGATAAGAAGCCAACAACTCTCATGTTTTTAAGCCGTTACATGATCTACAAACTAATCCTACTTTTCTCTCACAGCCACAGGGGGAAAATATTATCTTAATTTATCCAGCTCTGCACACACAGTGATGGTAATTCTGATTATTTAGGCCACCGGCAAGGATAAGGCTTGATTAAGCAGCTTGATTATCAGGTCTCACCCTGGGCCATCTGCCCTGACTGCTGCTAAAGTCGGCACCAGCGAGCCTGCACCAGTAGGTCGGTGGATGAGCAGTAACTGATCAGGATTCTGTGGGAATGTCCTTTTGATGTTCATCCATTTCTGACATTTGGACCAATCTGTCTGTTCATAACATGAATGTTCTAAAACTTTTTGTGTAAAAACAGCAAAGTGGCAGTATATTACACTATTTTTAAGTTTAATATCATGATTAGGTCTGCTTGTGCTGTTCAGCTCAGTTTCAACAGCTAAAAGTGCATCAGAGTGTAACTACACACACACACACACACACACACACACACACACACACACACACACACACACAC
>BJFM01000076.1:95168-153799 GCA_016586285.1 Arothron firmamentum
ACACACACACACACACACACACACACACACACACACACACACACACACACACATAACTTCGCAGGTGTCGACAAACTAATCTGATTTATGATCCGTTTTTGACAGCATGTCAAGAGTCTTGTGTTCACTTTCCGGAGCAGTCTGCAAATCACCCATGAATATAAGTGGATGAAGACCAAATGAAGGCTCCTTTTAACCAAACACCCTGCACTTGCAGACAGTTGTGACTTTAAACAACTTTATTTTGTGTTGAAAACTCTATCTAACCTTGACCTCACACCGAAACATGTAATTTTAATCAAACAAAGCTGTAAGGAGGAGATCTCTACATCAAACTAAGCCCATGATGCATATATATCATATTTAATTGGTGCATGTGATGGTGCAAGTCCGGGATAACAAGTCACCTTTTTGAGCTGATATGTCTTTGAATAAAACCCATGCTCAAAAAATACGGCAATAAAACACACTCATGAACTGTGGGTCAAAGTGCTGCCAGACTCAGCAAATCAGACTTATCTCAGACTTGTAAATGTGTAACAGACAGTGGAAACAGGATGACAGATTTACAGTTTCAGGTCTGGTCTGTCACCCTCCTGCTGGCCATGGGAGGATGATGCAGCAGTCTGTCTGTATCATTTACAACTTTAAGGCATCTCCAGCAGCATCAACCAGCAGATAAGCTGGTGCTTATTTAACTTATTTATGTAACTGTTTTTAATTGACCTAATATAAATTCAAAATTGTGTTGTTAGTGCAAAGGAGCAGAGAATTCTGTAAAAAGCATGCACAAAATATATAGTTAAGTGTCTTTTGAAATGTAGCTTTAATGTATTAGTCTGCATTTCTTAATTTAGATCAAATATTTGAACTACATTTTTAATAAAAAACCATTCATTTAGCTTATTTATATAACTGTTTTTATTGGCCTAATATAAACTCCGATCACTCAAAATTGTGCTGTTAGTGCAAAGGAGCAGAGAAATCAGTAAAAAAGCATGCAGAAAATAAGGTGTCCTTTAAAATATAGCTTTAATGTATCAGTGTGCATTTCTTAATTTAGATAAAATATTTAAGCTACATTTTTAATAAAAACCATTCATTTGGTACACATTTACAGGTATAATAGTTATTTATATTTTTCTTAGCGATAGAGAGGTACAGAACCATGTGGTGCTTTCTGCAACGTGAGGGCACTTGGAGGGCATTTTATCACACCTCCATTCATCATCTTCTACATGGGACACCTTTTCACCGTTTTTCATTGGACCTAAACCTGTGGGAACTCCTTCAGATTTATGTTTTAAGTACATCTTATTGGTCTCTTTAGGAGGTAAATGACCAAAAAAAAAAAACAAAGAAAAAAGATTTAAAATTACGCTTTGCCGGCGCGTCATCGCGCTGCATCCGTCAGACCACCTCAAGGTTACTTTAGTTCACTGGGAGGGGCTTATGGAATCACGTGACCCTGATGCAAAGTTACCCTGTGTCAGAGCAGCGCTCCTTATGTGATGAACTTAAAATAACAAACCATCATTTAGTGAAATATAAATTAAAATAAAATGGAGCTTAAAAACATATCTGAAATTAAGTTTTCCTGTCAAGGCTGCTCATGAAGAGAATTTTTTATTTTAAATACATCAATTAAATATCATGATTATTTAAAAAGAATTCATTGTTGCCTATTTCATCTCTGAGATTTATTATATCCAGCATCACGTCCAAAACCTTGAATCCAAGCAGAACCGTCAGCCATTGCGCAGCAGTCGAACTGGGTGAAGGTGGAATACGCGCCGGAGGAGGGGGGGAAGGATGCTTTAATAGGTCGCCGGGGGTTTGTTTCTCCAGTCTGTGCGCAGCAAAACCTGCTGGCCACCACCATCCCCGGCCCCAGCTCCCCCACTGCGGTCTGCTTGGGATATAATTTCGCCCCCTCCTTAATCTGCCAGATTGTCAGCGACTTGCTGCAGTCGATGCTGCAGTCGGAGCCTCTCCTGCACCGGGACCGCTGACTCAATGAGAAAAACATGCTCGCCTTCGTTTTGGTGTCCGGGTCGCTCTGGATCATATTAGGTAAGTTTTGGAAATTTTATGTGTGTGTGTTGTTGTTTTTTCTTGACACTTGATTTTGCATGTCTGGGCTGTGGCTGAAAGCGATGCATGCCTGTCTCTGATGGGCTGAGGCGCATTGTGTACCATCAATTACCGGCTTTTATTTACTCATCCGAGGCTGTGGTTTGTAGGCAACTTTACTCAGCCTTGTGCGGAGATTTAACCAATTTCCCCACCTTGCATCTATTTAGGGATGTTAATCCACCAGTTTAAAGACGCACGGGTTTCTCATGAGCAGGTGGAAACGTGTGCAAACGAGGCCGGCCAGTTGCTAAGGTCGTGTTGCAATGTGCGTATAACCGGACAGACATGCTGTGAAACGCAGCAGGGGGCATTTTAGGGTTGGCGGTGTGCACAGACATAAACAGGCGATTGTGTTTTCCAGATTAAATGTGTCGTTTTACTGAGAAGCCGGTGTGGGGAAACTCGGGATTTTGCTTATGATGTCCTCCGCCATGCCTTAGCCATGGAGGGAGGGAGCGAGGATGAAGAGGGAGGTGGAGGATGACGAGGGAAGTGGAGGATGACGCGATACAAATGGCAACCTGCGATTGGACGGAGCTGTCCACCCGAGAGAGGTGCTGAAATCTTGCGGCCTACCGGCAACCCGGCGACCGCTGCCGAGCCGGCTAGAGGACGAACTGCGGCAGAGACGCCTTTACGCCTTACAGATGTTCATCAAAGAACGTGAAAATACACTTTATTCCTGCTATAATCTAACATGGAATCAAACATTGTCTGTAAATTCAGCAGTTAATGATGCTGCACGGAGCTGCTCATTCCTCAACACTCACAGAAATAAGGTCCTAAATGTAGATCCATTTTGATTCTTCCAAAACTGAATAAACCTAGATTAAAACATGTTATGGGTTCTACTTTGACCACAAAAAGTCAATCCAGTGTCATGGTTTTTGTCTAGAACACACAACAATCAAAATTACACCTTTCCGTGTGGAACTCTGGAATCTATCCCAAACCATTTTAAATTTCAAGGGTTGCCATTGAAAATGAAATAGCTCCTAATTTGTACTTTAGGAACATTTAATCCGATGAGTGTATATGTCTGGAACTGCAGCTGCGCAAACTGGTTGCTAAGTTACAAGAAGCCAATAAAGGTTGATGATTTTGGCACTTTAATATGAAGTTTCGTGGTGCAGGAGAGATCACATCTATTTTCCAAACTCCGAAAGGGCCAATCAAGTCAGGAGCAATTAAAAGGAAGTTGAATCTTTTCCTTGAAAACCAGTGATGCTATTAGCGGTCTCTCAGGGCAACCCATTACACCTGATATTGCATCCCTCACCTGCTGTCCCTTCATATGAATAATGCAATTCAGAGCAGCTCTGCACAGCAGGTAAACCTATTCTTGTCCCCTACTTTATATTTAATTGAAATGACGCTCCCTTGTCTCCGGGCTTCAGGTAGAAAGGTAGTAATGAACCCAGTAGGCTTCAGTGACTGTCGCGCCTCAGCTTAGTGTCCTGTCACACGAACTCGACCACAGGATGGATGAGGACTTCTGAAGTCAAAATTGCTATTAGTGGGTGGCAAATAATGCACAGTATAAATGGCCGAATGAGTAAACTGAATGTTTGATTTGGTGCATCATACCGACTCGAACAGACTTTATATTGTTGTAATCAATATGAGAGGTCCTCTTTTGAGTGTTTGTGTGCTGACTCAGCTTGCAGGGCATCCACTTTCAGAAACTCTGGGATGCTGTGGAGTAATTGGTCAACCTAAAGTGCTGACAGATGGGACGTTTGTCCATCAGCTCAATAGTTTTACTGTTCGGCCACATCATTTGTTCACGCTTGATACAATATTGACAACAGTGAGAAGATTTTGAACTTTTAAGGCCATTATTTTTAAACTGTCAGAAATAATCCTTTCCCACTTTGAAAGTCCAAATACAGAAATCCCTTTTACTATTGTGTTACCTGTTCCATGTATTTAAATGTGCAAATATTGACAACGCATCCAGACATGTTTATTTGCATGTGTATTATGTTACAAGCGTGTATAAGTCTCGCTCTGAGAAGGGTGGTGCCAGAGGGAGGGGGGAGTGGGTGTGGAGAGCGCAGTGCGCAGCGTCTGTCGAGCGGAAGGTGGTGTGATACGGAGGCCGGTTGGGCACAAATATAGGCTGCAGCGTGTCTCTCTGCTGTCTTCTTGCTTGCCTCAGCTTAATCTGTCCTCCTGGCAATGTAAGGTAATCACTAATTTGCATAGGGAGATATTGTATCCGCCTCTGGCCCCTGAACACAACGCATATAACACCACATGAAACACACATCACATCCCTCTACAGACTTTGTGACTGCCTCCGACTGCTTTGTAAGTGATGCTGCAGAGCATTGATGCTTTACTTTGCAATGCAACCTAGCGTTCCGCTTCTAGCTTACAACTTTTATTTGCTTAAATTCAGTGTCTCTTTACTTAACTGGACATTTAGTCTTTTATATCCAATTTATATAAAATTTAATTACATTAATACAATGATGTATGTCTTGCCTGAATTGTAGTGAGGTGAAAGACAAGTGCAGTTATGCAGCGTCTGAAAACGAGAAGGGCAATGTTGCTGTATTAGCATGGATGTAATGTGTCAGTGACATATGGAAGTTGTCATTTGACTCCTTGAGAGTGGTCTAGGTAGAGCAGATGGGGATTAAGATAAGTGCTTAAAAGTGTGTGAGAAGATAGAAGCTGTGACAGGACGGTTAAACATCTGTGGTTCCGTTTGAGAAAAGGGAGATTCAGTATAAGGAAAGACAAAACACATCCCTATTATCTGATAAAACCGCTGAGTGGAATTTCTTTAACAACAGAGTAGTGGTGAGGTTACTATTGGTCATCAGTCTCTGTTGCTAATCCTCCACGCAAGACTCTAATCACTGGTGACGGCCCTCAGATGGGCTGATGGGGTGGGACTTAAGGATGAAGGGTTGCGTTTCCTCTGATTTAAGCCTCTGAGGTCACAGGAAGTCTAACTGGCCCTTTCACCAGCCTTCATCCCCTCACAGCTTACAGCAGATTTCTGCAAGAGGAAGAGAAAGGTGACATAAAAGTGTCAGCATTCAGAACAGACAAAAAAAGCTGCAATCGAAAGTCTTAGAACAGATATTTAAAATTTTCCATACAATTGACTTCACAGCTGCAGCATTTAAACGTCCATCATTTGATTCATGTGTCACTTGAATTGATCAATATTTACAGGAGATTTAACGGTCCAAATGTTTCCCCTTACGCTTCAGGGGCATACTTGCCCATGGATTTCCTCACAACTTCCTGTTGAATGTTTATTCTTATTTTGCCTTGGATGTACGCCAGCTAACGACTTCTGTAGGCTTTGTGGCTTAAATTTCCACAAAAATGAAGCCACGACTTCATGCTGCAAAATGAAGGTCGGCAAGTTCGCAGCTGCAACAACAGTCTTTGTAAAAGGCAGAACGGACAGACCTGCAGCCCTGCCTGAGTGAGTGAGTGTGTGTGTGCCCCGTGGTGTGTTATTTATGTTATTAAAAGAGTGGAGACTGTGGACACTAAAGATATCCACAGCCGAACACAGAGAAGTTTGGACAGCTGAGCAAATGACCCCGTCTGTCAAATATTTAAATCATTTCTAACAACCTAAAACCTTTAGTCTTCTGTATTCTAAGGGTAAAGAAAAGCATAAATATATTTGATCCTTGCACATCTACACACACACACACACACACACACACACACACACACACACACACACACACATACACACGGTCCACTGACTCACCCAGTGATACACTTAAACTTAACCGTGAAGTCACCTTGAGCGAGGGAGATGTGGGGAAAGAGGGGTATTCTGACAAATCTGATGAAAGTTATAATCCATAATTTCAAATGCGTTTGCCTGTGAAGTGAGACACGGCCACTGAGCATAATGGGGGGCTAAATGATTTCCGAGACCTTTAGCTGTGTCCCGTTCTGTTCCACTGCAGTCTGATATCAGTCTGAGACAGTTTCATAGAAGCAAAGCTTTTGTTTAACTATATCAGCTTTCAATATATATATAAAAAATCATTAAATATCAATGACTAATATCTTTTGAAACATTAATAGTACAAACTTTGTCCACAGTGCAATTTGAACACGTTCCAGCCTTGAATCCACATATTAATCACCATCATTTTTTCCCCCCTATGATGTTCTGGGAATTTGGTAAAATGTGTCCAATGAAATAATGAGACTAAAACACACAGTTTTGTTCCTACTGTATTTTTTTAATGCCGTTATGACTCCATATGTCGTGTCCCTTTGCATTCAGGTCACACCAATTTCAGGTTTTTCAGAATAAATTAATGTGAGACTAACACAAAGTACCACTAGGATTAAATTATCCTCAACAACAACGTGTTGATGTGTAGCTGGGACGTTCGGCTGCTGATTATAAAATCAGTGGAGAAGGAGGGTGACAAAAGGTAGACAATGCAGTTAAATAAACGTGTCATTGTCTGCAGGTGACATCATCAGTCCCCTCTGTCACAGGTTATCAGTGATCAACTCGAATCCTTGTCCCCAATCATGCTAGAGCAGGACAACAATCAGCATAAACACGTCCCACCTCCAGGTTAAAACTACTCCAGCTAAGACACACTGGCAGAGTGTGTCTTTGCTGGGATAGCGGTCTCTGTGGGGTAAGTTATAATGCCTTTTTAATAGCCTCTTTTTTCTAAATCCTTTTTCATGACCAACATGCTGGTGCTGTGTTGCCTCGGGTTATGTAACTGGTTCACCTGCTTGTGTCCTGTTGGCACAAGAGCAACGTGGAAATTACCGTTGGTGTGTGCTGTGTTGCCTGACTGGCTGCCTGTTTGTCTGCCCAGTGGTTATTAATCGATCGCCCCTTCAGAACTTGTTTTGTGTGTGAGCAACGCACTGCAACACAGAGCAGAGCACTCTCTGTAATTTGGAAAATAGTTCCTGGAGGGAAATAACTGCTCTGTGCAAAGAAGTCAAAGCTGAATTTAAGGTTTGGGCTCATTCTGAATGACCTCACTTGGTTTTTTCGAATAATTTGTTGCTTTTTAGTCTGCTTTATGGTACTACAGATGGAACCTTTGAGAAATCTGTTTTATTTACAAATTAAATGGCCATTTTGTTATTATTTATGAGCTTCAACTTTAAATTCAGCATATTTTTGTCCTCCTACAGTTTCAAGAAAGGTGAAGCAAAGTAACATCTCCAAGGCCCAGCTCTTTGCTCAGTGTAACAAATCTGAACTCTGAAAATACTACATTTGCAATATACTACACTTTTAAGTTTGATTTCATTCTTCTCATTCTTGAATTTCTCCATCAGAGACTTTGTGTCAGTTTGTACTTTCAACTTTGTCACAATAATGAACTCTAACTAAGGGACTCCTGTTGTGCACAGTTGGCAGCTGTGTACAGTCAACAGGGCAGAACATTTCCCCAGATTACATTTGACAACTGTTTCAACATCATATGTTTACAAGCTCTCACAGGCATCATCATGAGATTTTTTTTTTTTTTTTTTCAGTATATTTTACCTTAATTCTGAGCTCTTCCCAGCACTGGAGAAGCTCTATTCCCCGCACAAGATTCAGGGAAGTGTAGAAAAACAACATTAAAAAAGCGGAAAGATCAGCACCACAAAGAAGAAGGCAGTTTCGGCTGGAACAGAAACTCGAGTAAAGTTCAGGGAGAGAATAAGATAAATGCAAAACCAGGCAAAATAATTTACAACGGTTACAAAACAGCACGCCCAAATTCACTTCCCTACTTATTAAGATTAAATCTCAGAAGGTAAAATCACTTTTTCACGTGTAGATTACATGATTTACCTCCTGACCCAAATCCCCATGACTTAACTTTCATCAGTGTGAAAAAGATAAAGTGGTGAAACGGTGTGGGAGTGGAAACAGGAAGTGAGCGTGAGTGACAGCGGGCAGCACCCTCGCTTCAGCCCTGTTCGTTATGCTGATTCATCCAGAAAACCCTTTTAGCCAGACCTCAAAACAGATTCCCCTTCACGTTCATCTGCTTTCTGATCCCCCAGCTATTCTGAGCTGCTCTGCCGGTATGTGGACGGAGGCAGACAGAAGTAGGAATCAGGATCCATGTAAATCAGCTTGAATTTGGTGTCAGAATGACACGAGGGAAATTACTCGCCCTTACTTATATTGATGATTTCACATTACAAACATCTGCAACCATGTGGGGAGTGTTAAATGAAAAAGTCGAACTTCTTTTGATGTAGTGTTGAGGTTCAGTGTATCACACAAACAAAGGATGGAGTGTTGATTTGCATCCTTAGCCTTAACACGAGAAAATGAAAACAGGAATTTAGAAATTTTGCACATTATTTGAAAAAGAAAAAGCAAAGCATTCTGAACCTTTGCTATAATGCCTGAACTTGAGCGCCGGGGGTCACGTGTTTGTCACGATTGTTTTTTTTAGACGTTTCCAAAAGAGTTAATTGTTGTCCACCATCCTGCAGAGCTAAGTTCCAACTTGATGGAGAAGATACAGGCCCAGGAGATGATGAGCGGCTTGAGGATACCGGAGATGGATGAGTTTGGCCACTTCTTTCACTCACTGCCGACCTCCACGCTGCTGGGCATCGGCGCTCTGACGGCCGTCCTGGCTTATTGGTTCGCCACCAGACCCCGGGCCATCCAGCCTCCCTGTAACCTGCAGCACCAGTCCGAGGAAGTGCCGGTAGGCCAGATGATCAGATAACAGCATGTTATCTGTTAAAGGTGTTCAAACCCACGATAGCACAATCAAACAGATTAGAGCACAAAAATGTGTTGATGGATTTTCTAACTCTGTAATCGGCTCATCCTAAATGACCGTAAAAAAGAAATAAAATAGCTCCAACCTCTTTGCACCTTTATCTGGTGAATTCTAATCATCCAGAGTGCATCAACAATCATGAAAAATAAAGCTCAGCTCAGCCCTGAACAGACATGTTTCTCTATGACAGCATGAAGACGGAGGTCGGAGGTCCATGATGGGCAGGAGCTCCGAACTGCTGACTCATTACCACGATGACGCAAAGACCTTGTATGAGGTTTTCCAGAGAGGCCTCCACATATCAGGTAGGCTTGGTGTGAGGTGTGATCATAAGTGTGTGTAAATATCCTTTATTCCTTTTTTTTCATTGTTTCACATTTGATTGCACATAAAGTTCATGCACAGGCGATGATATAACGATGTAAAGGTGACCAGCCTGAATCGGTTGAGACCATTTAATGGAAATCTTCTAGTAAGCTGTCGATGTGTTCAACAGGTGATGGACCCTGCTTAGGCTCACGACTTCCGAACCAGCCTTACAGATGGATCTCCTACAGGGAGGTCAGTGGCCATCACCTCATCTCCAGTCTTTATCATCTTTTGTTTGCAGCCTGAGGGTGGGTGGTCTGGTCTGCTTTACAGTACAAGTGCAGATGATTGCCTCACTGTGATGCAACAGATGATGTCATCAACAATGAGGCGAAAATTTGAATGCTTTCTTTAAAAAAAAAAAAAAAAAGCCCCTAATGTTTTGTTGCACAATAGTGTCCGCGTTCTTATTCCGAAAGTGACCCAGGATAGGTTGGAAATGTCTTTGGATTCCATAACAGCACCTCCGGGAAGTTTGGGTTTCAGCACTTGCAGGTTTTAACAAATCTCTCAGTCAGTGGGAGTAATTGTAACGGAGTGGGAGGAGTTGGCAGCCATTGCGGGGCAAAGTGCAGTAAACCATGTGATTTACACAAGCAACAACATCTTTCAGCCTCAACAGGCTGAGGGAAAACAAAGGGATGGTGGTGGAGGATTCTTAATTCATTTGTCATGTCTTCTTGAATCAGCTTGTAAAAATAATATGCAGGGCTTCCAGTAAACATGCCCGTGCTGGCCTCTTCTACACCAGCAACATTTCTGAGATGTCTTTCTCAATGGCAATCGTTTGACATAACGCAGTAAAACTTCCTGTTTCTTTGCAGACTACATAATTCCAAAATTACAGAATTACAGAATTAGGCATCTTTGTTTAACTGAATGGGGCAACCAAACTAAATGCGTTATTTCTATTTTGTTACAGGATTGTTATTTTATTTATTTGTTTTTTAAAATTTTTATTCAATCTGCCTGTGTCTTCATAGGTGTCGACCCGAGCTGAGCATCTGGGCTCAGGCCTTCTCCACCAGGGCTGCCAGCCAAACCCAAACCAATTCATCGGGGTGTTTGCCCAGAACAGACCCGAGGTGACTCCCACTGTCTGTCTGTCTGTCTGTCTGGCTGACTGTCTGTCTGTCTGTCTGGCTGGCTATGCTAGACTATGCTATGCTATGTGCATATGTGTGCCTGTACAGAGTAATAGTTGAAACACTTCTGTGGTTTGGATGAAAATTGGGGGTTTCTTGTAGTGGATCATCTCAGAACTGGCCTGCTACACCTACTCCATGGTTGTGGTTCCCCTGTATGACACACTGGGCCCAGACGCCATAAGGTTCATCATTAACACCGGTAAAACCACAAACAGATATAAAGTTGTAAACAACCATTTCCTTACTACAGAAATGAGAAGAGAAGTGTTTTGTTTTGTTTTGTTTTTATTCTGATGATACTCACACAAGGGTGTGTGTGCATGCTCGTGTCCCTTCAGCCGAAATCTCCACCGTCATCTGTGACAAGCCGGACAAAGCTCAAGTGCTGCTGGACAATGTGGAGCGTAGAGACACCCCGGGCCTGCGAAGAATCATCCTGATGGACGCCTTGGACCTGACCCTCGTAGAACATGGCAAACGCTGCGGCGTCCATGTGCAAGCCCTGCAGGAAGTGGAGGTAGGTCAAATTTGATTGCTGTCAGGATGTAAACTAAATATGTATTTCCAAATGTGTATATAGAAAAGACTTCCTATTGAGTTGTGACACATGGGCTCCACAGTGCCATCTAGTGGCTGACATCGGTTTCAGTTGGCTTTAGTATTCATTATGGGACAGAGAGTTTGTAATCACCAACAATAGTACGTTAATACCAAAACAAAGTTAGTTATTTATTTGTGTGGCCTCTTATTGAGACTTATAAATGTTGTATGAAGGATAATTTTTGGCCAGCTTTCTGCAGTCGTCCTTTGTGCGCTTTTGTGTCACATGTATTTGTCCCTTGTTATGCATTGAGTTGTTTTTAAAATGAAAAAAGACGTTCGTGTTTGTGCAGCACTGAAGGTGACATTCACGTCTGAATTTTTTTTTTTTTTTTTCATAATGGTTGGTGTGTCCAATGACATCTCTGCCTAGTCTTTGGTGAACCAAAACAAACAAGTAAAACAGGTTGAGCAAATTTGAGCCATGTTCACCGTAACAAGGTTTCTAGGATAGCTGTATTATCATCATCCAAGGTTATATCGGAAATCTAACCTTGGATAACTATGACCTGAATGATTGAGAATCTACACAGACATGTATTATCATCATTTCCCTTTTCAGCAAAGGAGGACTCACAGATACTTAGGTCCAACAAATAAAGGCATCAAAAGACAATGAAAACATGACAACAATTTGCAGAAACAACAGCAGCAGAAACAGTCAGTCGGTCCACATACCTGCCATGGGTTGCCAATGATTAACTTTCCAGGAAGTGGAATTAAAAAATACCCAGTGTATTTAAAAACATTGCTTTTACTGCAAATTCTGTTGAACAGCATCGTACTGCCGTTTGCTTTCAATAAAGGTAGAATGATCTTCTAAATCAAAATATCTGTGTATTGTGACTAACAGTGGTAAATAATATGAATGTTTTAATTTTATAATAAATTAAATTTACATTGCTAACATTTATGATGTTTCATACAGGCTTTGGGCAGGGAGCACCATAGAAAGCCTATAGTGAGTACTGCTGTGTTGTGTTTATGTGTACTGATTTTAGCTGTGTGTTATATTTAGAAGTGCAGCTTTATAACATTAGTTAGGCATTTGTTAATCTTTTAGAGTAACTTTACTAGTGAGAGAAATTTAATATAATTTAATGTTTAGCCATTAAATTCGATGTTTAAGCCTGTCAGTCTGACCAGACAACATCCCTAACTGCAACTTCTAGGTGTGTATAGCAAGCATGTATTTTATTTAACATGCATTTTAAATACTGGTGCAGGCCAAGATGAGCTTATTCTCATTGTTTCTCAACAGCCACCAGCACCCGACGATCTTTCTATTGTGTGTTTCACCAGTGGGACCACAGGTAATGGCTGCATTAGCGTTCATTGGGAAAAATGTCATCAGCGCCTTCTCATTCCTGGTGATGTTGTAACGTAGTTTCAGTATGAGGCTGTTTTTGAATAGAAGCCGAACAGACTGGCTGCCCACATTGGATTCAACTCTGACACCCCCGAGTTTTTTTTTTATGCATTTCCAAAGAAATTCCACAACACACATGAAACAGCTACAGATTCCACAGATTTAATATTCAGCCTTTTCATGCACAGTGGTGGCTTCAGTGGACACTTGGCCGGTGCAATATAATAAATGTCAACAACAAGATGGCACTCAATGAAACGTACATATGTGACATATGTAAAGCATAATATTCTGTTTTAGTGGACTAAATTCTAATGGTTTAATGAATAACGGTTGGGACAAGGCAAAATGTGAAAATATAGCACAGCATTTCTGTATCAGAACTCTCAGCATTTACTGTAAATGGGTCCAGACAGATTTGCATGCAATGTCTCAATAGAGGGGGTGCAGGAATCTAGATTTTATGGGCGGGAGATGAAACGTGGGTGGATGTCTGCTTATCACCAGACTCAGGCAATCTACAGTGAAAACCAGGAAACAATGACGATGTCGTGTGAGGATGTGGTTGAAGGGTTTGTGAAACACTGCCGTCTGGTGGTTGATGGGCAGAAATTCAGCCGTAGTTTGCTTTCCGTACGTCACTTTCCAATTCTTGGAGAATCCCCCAAGAC
Organism: Arothron firmamentum; assembly: GCA_016586285.1. Classification (NCBI taxonomy): domain Eukaryota; kingdom Metazoa; phylum Chordata; class Actinopteri; order Tetraodontiformes; family Tetraodontidae; genus Arothron; species Arothron firmamentum. The sequence goes on from BJFM01000076.1 coordinate 108,235, forward strand.
TTTTGTTACTCTACATTTCATCAGCTTCAAGAGTTAGCACAAGACCTCAGGAGTCAGGTGACTCTAGAAATAAGAAGAGGTTCCCACGCTGACCTTATTGGAACCAAGAAGACAGACAAAAGTCTTATTCCTGCTTCACTCCCATTAAAAACCATGCTTTCCCCACATTAATTAGCATAAAAACTGTTTGCCTGTAATTCTCACAGACGTATTTTAGCATAATCTGAGATATTCCAAAATGCATTAATACAGATTGCATTTTATTAAGTAAATACAAATTTAATACGAATTAATCCATGCTGGCTCATAAACATCTGATAAAATATAATTTATTGATTGTCAGGTGGGGAATTTATGCTAATTATAAAAAACTAAATTAAGAACACAATAAACCTGACCACTTTTATACAATTCCTAATAAATAATATCTATTAATGTCCCATCATATTCTTCTTTTCTGGTTCTGTGGCAACATTTGGTTGTTGATCTGAATATAATTTCATCTGCGTATCCTCACACAGGAAACCCAAAGGGAGTCATGCTCACGCATGGAAATGTGGTTGCCGACTTCTCAGGATTTCTCAAAGTGACAGATGTGAGCGACGGGGACCCCCTCCACACTTTTGTTGCATTACTCTTCCCACTTTTGTGGAAATCCATCTCATTACTTTTCTGTCTTGCAGAAAGTTATTTTCCCAAATCAGGATGACTGCCTCATTTCCTTCCTGCCGCTGGCTCACATGTTTGAGAGGCTCATTGAGGTAAATATGCTGAATTCGTCAACAGGAACTGGGTGGTTTAGGATGATAGATTGGTGGGGGAAGGTCTGATGTTATAGTTGATTTAATTTGGAGTAGAAATGTGGGCCACTCACACCCAGTGCTAGGTTTTATTATTTGTATACTTCTAAAACAGCCATTTTTGAAGAAAACAGTTGAAATCACCACAGCCATGTGATGCTGGAAGTGGAAACCTAAAACCTTGAAAGAAGCAAAGTTTGAGTAACATCCTAGGGAGGACTGAAGGAATTTCCATCATCTTTGTGTCCAGAGAAGCTCAGCTGCCTCCCTGACACCCAGAGCCACACTCCTACCCTGTTATGCAACAAGTCCATGACACCAGATGCATCAGATTAATGGAGGGTTGTGTAGATTTTTATCATAAATACTGCTCAATCCCTCCCCTTGACTGCTGTTTCAGATGTTATAATCCATTATTATTCCTATAAAAGTATCCAAGCATCCCAAATAAAAACACGCTCATATACAAACGTTGTGCAGAAGAAACCAGATAAAGTCCATGATATTAAAAGTTCATATCGACCCTGTTCTTGTGCCTAATGGAGTTAGAAAAGCACAAGAATGAATGAAAGCAAGAAAGCTGGCGGGTGGCAGGTCACATTAGTCACCATTTTCCCTTAGATTCAATGATTTTTCAGGCTGGATTCACTCAAGACTGCACAACACCGTACCCGTGTCAGGACAAGTTATTCCCAGACAAAACAGCCTAATTACTCTTTTAATGAGCAGAAAATGTGAACCATTACACACAGTATTTGAAGAAAATATCAAGTGCTTGAAATCTTGAAAGCACAGCTTTTTATCAGCCTGCTACTGTCAAAGCAGAAACAACGCCTAGTAACATCCATAGTTTGTCATTCCAAACACAGCCCTGATAAACATAGGCTAAGAGGAGGGCTGCACTTTGCTCGTGTCCTCAGATAGCCTTGGAGACAGGAAGAGCCTCACGTCAAATTACTCATTTTCTTAAAACTGCTGGAGAGCAAGATAGTTTGTCCTGCTGATCCTCCAGTCATATTCAGATCAGTGATGATTTTTTTTTTTGTATCTGTACTCATATTGACTACATTTTTTTTCAAAATGTTTTAATCATCAGCAAACGCAGTAATTCCCACATTAGGAGCTTCTATAAACACCATTAGTGTTTTTAAATGTCAACTTAAAACAGTTCAGCTAATCTAAAAACGCTTGTTATACTTTCTTTACGTGTAGTAATAATACCTGATCTTTACCTGCATGTGTTCTGTCCCCTAAGTCCGTCGTGTACTGCCACGGAGGACGGATCGGGTTCTACCAGGGTGACATCCGTCTCCTTCCCGACGACATGAAGGCCCTGAGGCCGACCATTTTCCCCGTTGTGCCTCGTTTGCTCAATCGCATGTACGACAAGGTGAGTTGAGCATGTGAGGGAGGGTTTGTGTCGCCAATCTCAACCTTTCTGACTCATGTTTAGACTGTTTGAGGTTTCGGGAGTGCTGGGTGAAGCGTTGCTAATTTCATCTTTAAACGGCAAAGCAAATAACTGGGCTCCATCCAAAAACGATTGTCGTCTTTCCCATAGATCTTCAGCCAAGCGAACACACCGCTGAAGCGCTGGCTGCTCAACTTTGCTGCTAAGAGGAAAGGTGCAGAGGTCAGCAGGGGGGTCATCCGCAGCGACAGCATCTGGGACAAAATTTTCTTCAGTAAGATTCAGGTGAAGATACGTTATGGCTATTTATAACTGAGTGCACTTCACTGACACAATCACAGCAACACACTGATGATAATTATCACTAACATTATGGAGGACTTTTTCCTTCCAACAGGCCAGCCTGGGAGGACGGTTGAGGATGATAATAACTGGAGCAGCTCCTACCTCACCCAGTGTTCTGCAGTTCCTCAGAGCAGCTCTAGGATGCCAGGTCTCACACACGCACATACTGTGTTATCAAGCACTTCAGAGCATGTTGCTATGTAATTAGCACCTGCTTTGTTACATTCTTGCCAAAATCATTGCGTTGCAGGTGTACGAGGCGTATGGCCAGACAGAGTGCACAGCCGGCTGCACCTACACCACACCTGGAGACTGGACCCCAGGTGAGAGGTGGCGGTCATTGCTCAGGATGGGTTTCGAGTCAAAGCCTTAACAATAAAAGGGACAGATAATGAGATAACTGAGGCCAGGCCAGTCACGTGCACAACCCTGCTGAGTGGTAGTTTCATATCACACTAATAGTATCTGGGGAGGATAAAAGTTTGACATGGATGAGACGGAGTAGTTTCGCCGCATTATTGAAAGGGTGCTGTGTGGGTATGTCAGAGCAGCAGGATCAACAAACGGGAGCTGTCAGACCTGTCTGTATTTGCATTCCTGTGGAGTTGTTGACAGTTGAAGGGGAATTTTACGAGCGCTGTGCATGCAAGTTTGCCTTTCAAATTCTATGAGAAAAGCTGTTACAAATAACAATAATAACAAAGTGGCAATAATGTGCTGGAAAGAGAAACATTCATATGCAGGCTCCAGCTTTATAGGAGAGCTTGTAAACAGGTAAATAAGTCACTGTAAGCACTTTGGTGTTTTATTAAATTTACTCAGTAAAGAAACTTTATCTCCCAAAACAGTTTATTAAGAATTTGCGAAATCAGAACCACTGGTTCTGCTTGTGTATATTTTAACTAGGGGAAAAAAATGGCTTTAAATTATGAAGAGAAAGAGCCACATTAACTCTGAACTGCTGCAACTGAGCCAGACAATGTTGACCTCATGGCACAAGGGAGACAAAAGTTAAAAGTCTAACATTGCCCCCTGCTGGTCATATCTGTGTCCAACAGTGTTATTCACCATTTATTTTAATTTACATATTAAAATGAAATGATCTATTTGTCTCAAGATGTCTTTTAAAAAACTTGATTTTTAATGTTTTCATGCTTTTTAAAAGTTCCTAGTTATAATTTTGCTTATCCTGAAATAGGTCATGTTGGTGCACCACTGCCATGTAACCTCATCAAACTGGTAGATGTTGCTGAGAAGAACTACTTTGCCTCTAAGGGAGAGGGAGAGGTAAGTCATTCCAAATGTCCCTCTCTTTCTTGCTCTCTCTCTTTCTCTCTCTCTGCTTTATCTCACCCACCCTCTGGTCTCCCTTCTAGGTGTGTGTGAAGGGCCCAAACGTGTTTAAGGGCTACCTTAAAGACCCAGAGAGGACTGCCGAGACGCTGGACGCTAACGGCTGGCTTCACACTGGAGATATTGGCAAATGGTTGCCTGTAAGCGCACAGAGCTCGCACTGAAGCATCACACTGTCTGTATTTCTTTCACATTCATGTAATTCATGCAACGTTCTTTTTGCAGAATGGCACGCTGAAAATTATCGACAGAAAGAAGCACATTTTCAAGTTGGCGCAGGGCGAGTACATTTCTCCAGAGAAGATTGAGAACATTTACATCAGGAGTGAGCCAGTGGCACAGCTCTATGTGCATGGAGATAGCCTGCAGGTAATAAACCAACAAACATATGCTGCTCCACCCTGCTGGTCCTTATTAAACAGAATTAATCCCCATTTCTCTGCACTTTCCAGTCTTTTTTGGTGGGAATTATAGTTCCTGATCCTGAAGTCATGCCTGAATGGGCCAAGAAAAAGGGAATAGTCGGTACCTTCAAGGACATGTGTAAAAACCTGGTACGTATCTGAAACTTTGCAAATGACATTGATAAAAAATAAAAAAATGGCTCAGGATAATATCTAACGGATGTCAACAGGAATTAAAGAAGGCAATCCTGGAAGATTTGGTGCGTCTGGGCAAAGCCAATGGCCTCCACTCTTTTGAGCAGGTAGGTAGATGAATGCCTTCGGCTTCATTTTTTTTTTCTTCATTTATACAGAAATGTAGAGTTTTCCAAAACCCCTTTTCTTCTTCTTCAAGGTGAAGAACATCTACATCCATGACGAGATGTTCTCAATTCAAAATGGGCTCCTGACGCCGACACTGAAGGCAAAGAGACCAGAGCTGAAGGAGTTCTTCAAGGACAAGATTGAGGAGCTCTACAGCAGCATGTCTTTGTGAAGGCCGGCAGACGTCATCCTCCTCCACACATCTAATCACTGACTCCCTGAAGTGCACCAAAACATAAGGAATTTAAGTCAAACCTGCTCCGGGAAATTTAAAATGCCTAAATTACAACAAAATGCAATACAACACGTGTTAAAAGTGGGATATTGTGATGTTTGGGTGGAATTTTTACATAATAAAGAAAAAAGGGGTTATTTCAGTGGTGGATGTTGTTTTGGCAAATGGGTGAAGGGATTAATATTGAATGGACAAGACCGAAATGTTACTTTGGGCATTTTAAATTGGCCATGTAGTATTTGCCAGCTGTCCACCAAAAAACACCCCCCCCCCAAAAACCCCCAAAACAAAACAAAAAAATGCTGCAGAAGCTCCTCTTTCCTTTTACATCAAACACTTCATTCCCACTTCATGTCCACCTGCTTTGTACTCCCTATGGCAGCAAGAGTAATGTCTTTGTTTATCTTCTGGTGTGAGGGGAGCTGGAGGATTGTAGTGATGCTGACGTGTGAGAGAAAGTTCCATTGTAGATGTTTCATGCCATTCAGTGGTTAACAGTGGTGCCTTGAGCAGGACCTGATGAATCTCCTCTGAAGTGACAGAGCAATTGTTCAACTTAATGTATGTATGTGTAAAACTGGCAATCAAATCACTGTCCCTGTCACATGTTCACGCATTCAGGAGGTCATCTGGCTGTGACCAGTACTTTAGCATGCATGTCCAAGATTTGATCTCCGCAGGTGGTTCAGTTACATATTCCTTTGCATCGATCTTTGCACCAAGAATATGTCAGGTAAATGGCAAAAAAAGAGGGTTGTAATTCAAACCTAGGGCTCGGGGCAAAGCATGCAGTTTGCCCTGTAATGCTGGGAGTATTAAAATAGCTTTTTTTTGGTCATGAATAGGAGCTTGGCCACAGCCACTGCAGAGACTTTGAAATGTAGTCAGAGTTGATGAATATCATCCACTGAAAGCAGACTTTCCATCAACTTTTTTGATTGAGGTTTACATGTAGAAGTAATATATTGGCTTTTAATTTCATTACCATCCCAAAGCATAAACAATGTGGATGTACATAAATGAGGACAGCTAGTTGTTAGCATATTTATTAAATCAACGGTTTGAATGGAATTTTTTTGCCTCTCTCTTTCCCTTTTGTGTGTAGTGAGATGAAATGTACTTATTTATTTATTCTGCTCTCAAAAAAAAAAAGAATCACCACCATATCCTTGTTATGATTGCAGCAGGATGGGTGGGTGTGGGGTAAGAAATTGGAAATGGGCAATGAAATAAAAAAGATATTCCGAAATGATTTTAAACATGTTTGATGATTTTTTTTAAAAATTCTCATCATTTAATACATAAAGGCGTGCATAAGTACTACACAGTCATGTAAAAGAAATAAAACAGTAAATATTGTTCAATTGTTTTGACAGTATTTTGGTGTGTAATTGTACATTATGACCACTAGATGGGAGTAAGCAACCGTCTACACACTGTGTCTACACTTGCCGCCGCACGTCTTCAGCAGAGGAAGAAGTCACACTGCAGGTTTATGAGAGGTAAGTGGATTCATTGCAGGTGTGTCCGGTTGCTAGGCACCGTGGAGGGAACCTGACTAAGGTTTTCATTGTTTTTGATTCATACGACTATGATTAGTAGGTTTGTAATATTTGAACAAGGCTCATTTGTAATTTAATTTTATTCGGAAATGAGCCGGTTAAAGCGTTGGGAAAGACGTGACTCTGGACTGCCTAAGAAAAGAGATACACCTCTGAAAACAACACTGAGGAGACGGGCCAGTAAGAACCATCCCAGCACTCACGAAAACAATGTTCAGACACATGGGAAAATTAATTTTAGTATGATGGGGGAAAAAAAAGAATATTCGTTAATCGGCACTCGTGAATATATATCTATATCTATATCTATATCTATCTATCTATCTATCTATCTATCTATCTATCTATCTATCTATATATATACTTTGCTGGTGTTTATAAAGTTCTTTGAAAATTATGCATCAAAAAGATTTACTTTTAGGTGCTTATTGTCGCTTGATTTTTCAACCTTTGCAGAGGGACAGAGGTTTGTAGCAGTCCAGCATTATGAAGCACTTCCGGAAGAAGCTGAAGTGGAGGAGCTTGTCACACCACTCAACCCAGTAAGTGTGGGTATTTGATGAATGAATAATTTCCTGATTTATAAAAGACACACATACTTTTCAAAAAACAAAGGCACAAATGCCCTTTAGCTTGGGGTATATGTTGAGCAATGGGCAATATTGTAGCAGGTTTATTTAACTTTTTTTTTTTTTTTAATTGGTGGGACTTAAAATGTTTGATACATTTTTTGAAACTATTCAGTTTTTTTCCCCTCCCTCTTTTTTTCATGCAGAGTACTATTAATCCTGGTCACTACAAAGCATCTAGATTACATCGATGCAGCTCTGCACTTATTGGGGACCCTGAAGAAAATGCAGCTTTGCCTCCTGCACCATGTTCTAAAACGATCAGCTGCCAAGTGTCCCCAGCCGCACGCACAAAAATTCAGATGGAGCAAAACCTGTCACTGATATCTGGAAGCACCACATTGCTTAGCCTGGAGTCAGATATAATCAGCTCTGATGACGATGAGGATGAAGATACTTGCTCCTCTGCAGCTTCCAATAGTCTTCCCTCTCCAGAGGTCTTCAGAAAAGAAAAAAGCAGTGTGTGAAGTTTCTGCATAACTTCCACCACAATGCAAACTTGTTCTGACATTTTTGTTTTTACCTGTTTCTATAGATGAAGCACCAATCTTCTCCTTCAAGGAGGAGATACCAGCTGTTCTTCACAATAAAAACTCCACCCTGCTGGATGCGAGCCATGCCGTCAGCATCCACATGCATCCAGCCCCCAACCTTTCTACAATATCTGGTAATTTGACAAAATCCAACTCCAATCTTCTTTAACAAAACATCACATTTTGTCTTATTAGGGCATTTTATGCCATCTAAATATCCCAAAAGACTTGATGTTCCTTTGTATCTAATGAGAGTTAATGTCTGTGCAGATAACTCTGCTTTCTGCCCAGGCAACAACTTTGAGATCAAGTGAGTGTTCTTCAGATGATTATACAGTGAGGATCGATTTTAAAAGAATCAGAAATTAAAATAACTGGTTTAGTCTGCTTTTTTTGTTTTTAAAGGTACAATAGGGGAAGTGAACCTGATGTCAGAACGGGTAGTTCAACCTCATCAGGTAGTGTGCTGTTTTGTAATTTTATAATGAACAAATTTTACTTTTATTGTGAATTATGTAGTTTTTATTTCATGGATTACAAATCAAATTACAAATGTTGTTCACTGCCAATTTTGTTTTTCCTTTTTGAAAGCAGACAAAATTGTTCAGTCAAAAACAGCACTTAAGGTAAGGAATCGGTGTTTTAATCCCTTCAGTGCAATAAAAAAGAGAATATTAGAGTGATTCTGATTGTAGTTAATTTAAATTTTAATCTCACAGCTCACCAAAAGAATGCCTATTTTGTTTAAGAAGAAAGTGTGGTTCAAAACCCCCCTAACTGAATCAAAACACACCCCAGCTGGCAAATTACCATTTCATTGTGACAGTGAGCAGTTCCAAACCTCCAGCTCTCCTAAGAATGTAAAGCCCGAAGATGATACGTGCAAAGAAACTCAGATGGATTCTGAGGAGGTGTTTCAGGCAAAGGTGAAGCAAAAAAGGCCAACTACAATGACTCCAGAGAAAGCAAATCTCTTTGACTTCAGTAGCGACGGTGACAGGGAAGCATTCTTTCAGAGGATGAGAGAGAGGTGTGACAAGCTCTGGAGCTATCCTTTATTTCCTCTCACAGCTGGAAACACCAAGAATTGTTTGTCCTAAAGCAAAAATACAGTTTTAATAACGTGGGATATATTGTATATTGTTATTAACATTTATACTTGCACGGGTTGACTACAATATTTTAAAACCAAATTTGGAAGAAACCCCCCCCCCCCCAAAAAACATCTTGTATATGCGCTATAGTTACGTAAACAGTATACAAAATGGCCGCTAGATGTCAGCTCTGACCTTAAGAGTCAGTCTTTTGTGAATTAGAACCTCAATCTTTTCCTGATAGTGATTGGGTTTTTATATTTAAAATACCTGTTGTTTTTTTCTGTATCGTCATCTCAACATCTTTGTGTTAATCTCCCATGAATTTTTTTTAAGTCCCTAATGTGGGATTGTCATTTAAAATTGTATATTTATTAATTTCTGAACTGTCTCTGCAAATCGAGATGCACAAGAAAATGTCCAAAATAAAGTAAAGTAAATAAATAGTTATCGTTGTATGAGTGAATATTTTGCTGATCTTTGAACACGTCTTTCAAACAGCTGGCAGTTTACTTGTAGGATTTAGGGTGAATAAATTTCATGCTGTCGCGATTCCCAACCAAACATCAACACAGCGAATCCACTAACCACGTGGTACAAGACCAAATATAGCAGCCAATCAGGAATTTCGTAGTAGCAGCAAAGCTATCTCATTAGCCAATCAGGAAAATGCTGCTGGTAACCAAGCAGCTCGCGTGACTAATGCCTGTCATATGACTGTAACACCCATGGAGACAGTTACAAGAATCAAGATTTGCTCCTGGATTTGCTAAGAAATAATAAGATTTTCTGTACCGACTTTGTATCGGTTCAAAATGCCCCCGACTCTCTTTCAGAAACTTTTTAACAAGAGAAATGCTTTTTCTTCGCCACCTCCGAGATGCGGGAAAGAGGACCCAGCTTTCAGGTAGCTATTTGTGTGCGTGCGTGTGTGTGTTTGGTTTCTGGTTTGTGTGGATCGCTTTATTTTTAGCGTTATTTGACTTTTTCTGTGGCGTCCGGAAGTGTGTTTAGTGTGACCGTTTAAACACCACAATACTTTATATTCAGTACTCTGTACCTATCTCTAATGTAAAGCTAAAGTAACTTGCAGTGTATAGGGAGGCGCGGGGTGACTGGTAGTTACGTGCCTGTCTGATAGTGTGCTAACATGCTAATGCTAGCGACTAGACGATAGCAGGGCTTCAGCACACGTTTCACACGCCTGGTCTTGCCTTGTTAACCAGCACTTATGCTCGCATACGCAAGCAACACGGCCCACATGCTACTATTAATAAAGAGCAGAAAGTTGAAGATTTGCGTTTCGCCTTCGCAAAATGATTCACTGACGTCTTTTCGGCACAATTGCGCACAAGTTTTACAATAATCGCGCCACTCTCTTCCTTTGTCTGCCTCATCTTTGTGTTTCTGTGGTAACGATGGACTAAGAAAACAGCCGCGACGCCAAGTCACGTTCTCCGGTTTATCATGAGCAACATCGCAGATAACTCAGGACAAAGTACATGTGAACTCGCCCTTAGTTCTTCCAAAGCTACTGTACTCATCTCTAGGAAAAAGTAGACATCGCTTAGGGACACGGTGTGCTTTCTTTTCAAGCAAACGTGATCTCTGCATTCAGTAGATCAGTGATGATGGATCCATTTTACTCTAGCTGTATGATTTTAAAGCGTTCTGTGATCTTTGATATTACTGCACCATTGTACGAACTGTAATATAATGTAGAACTGTAGTTCATTTCCTGTTACGCAGATTCTTGCTCTTTTCTGACACATTCTGGGTCAGTGTCAGCGCTCAGATGGGCTTCTCTTGCTAGATTAAAATCGTTTTTTTCAGAACCAGTCTGTCAGTCATTACGGGACTATTCAACAGCTCAGTTCCTTGTGGTGCCACTTGCAGTTTGGCCCCTCTGCCAGCACACGTTCCATGGCCACAAAGGTACCATGTGCCGCTAATATCAATGAAGTGTGTGTCTTTAAGTGTTTGGCTGGCCTCACTCGGAGCTGACAGGCAGACAGCAGGCTTTTCTGTTAACTCCATGCTTAGCTGTGCACTTCATACCTTAGGCATTAAGTCCCCATTCAGCAGGCATGGGTCACAGTTCCAGACGACAAAAGCAGGAAAGAGGAGTGATGATGTGCTGAGGAGAAAACTTAAAGATGACACCGTAACCTGAATGGAGAGAAGCAGTTATCAATCAGATCATGCTTTTCTTTCAGGAGTGAGTCAGGGGTGGCCTGTATGGAGTCATGATGAAAGTACCTTTATGTAACTACACATGCCCATGCCCTACACATGCCATGTTTTGCATTTTCACATGGTGGCACTGCCTTGCCCTCTGAGGTACCAGACCTGACACCAAATCGGGTAACCCTGGGAGGACCGCTAAAAAGAATCTCCTCTTTCCCCTCTTGCAGCACTTGACAGCATACTGAACATTTCACCGCGAACCCCTGGCTCATCAGCCAGTATCATTGTATACCCACCCACAGCTAGAAAACTTGTCTCCGGTGCTTTGCTTGGGGGGAATCATTATTAACCTGGACAGTTCAAAAGGAAACGTTGTTTTTGCTGCAACACAAAAGGCAAGAAGTGTTGTAAGCATGATCGAGGATGGTGGAGTGTGCTTTTTCTTTAGTATTTTGTAAGAATGCAACACCCAATACTCAAAAATGGTGTAATCTCTGACGTGTCATTCTGTTCCACCTTTAATGCTGTGGGATGTATCAGCTGATCTGGCTTTTTAGTGCAGTTATTATTTTATCAAGCCAGTTTACATCTTTCATCTCAGACACGGTTTGTTGATGTTTAATAAGGTTTGAAATCTGTGTAAGCGGGCATTTATCTTGTCAGAAGCTGATACCTTGCGTAATCTTGAGTTTTTTTTTTAAATATTTAATTAAATTTTAAATGCTCACTCAGCTCTCGGCATAGTTTTGATTGGAGCTTTCGTCCACCTGCTCTGCAAAATATTGCTTAACGATGAAGATCAAAAATACAGAAGGCCTCGTATGTATTTTTAGTGAGGGCTTTTTAGTTGGGGGCGTTACAGAAGTAGTAGCATCTGACTAATATTACCAACTGGCACGGTGGCCTTCCTCCATTGCGTACTTTCATAACATGTGTGTCATGTGAGGCTTTCATCCATCTCAGGCTGACATGCTTGTGGGGCCAACACGCGGTTGACTCCCTGGCATAAATCCACGCACTGGATAAATTGAAAGTATGTGTGCATGTACATGGATATTAATGCAAATGATACATTTGCAAAACTGCTTTGGTCTGTGTTTGTGTTGAAATGCTGCAGACCTGCCAGCCTTCTGCAAAGTGGTGGCTGTCATCAGGTTGCTATCAGGGCTATTTTAAGTGACCACACTCTGGCTTCTCTGAACCTCAGGTTTAAGATATAGTTTTACTTAAAAGTTTCATCTTATACCACACCCTTTGGTTCCCGTCACTTTAAGGACATTAGACGTGCTCTGCTGAGTGCATTATTCATCTTGTTGGGTAGTTCTTAGGCTGAAATTATCCCACCATCCCTCCATCCATCCATTTTCTGTGTCTGCTTTGTCCACACATGGGTCGCAGGGGTCTGCTGGAGCCTATCCCAGCTGTCAAGGGGCGATAGGCAGGGTACAGCGCTAACATGGACACCGGCAACCATCCACACTCACATTTACACCTATGGTCAATTTAGACCAGTCAATTCATCTAACAAGCATGTCTTTGGACTGTGGGAGGAAACCAGAGTGCCCAGAGAAAACCCACGCATGCACAGAGAGAACATGCAGACTGGCAAATTGCACAAATTGAGAATTTGCGTTCTCATAATAATGCTGATTCTGTCTGTATATCATCCTTTTTGTAGTCTCCATCACCCATCGAGGTCAAAAGTATAGAGTAATTATTGGTAACACATTTATTCTCCAGACGTGGATGCAAAGTTGGATCTCGACAGATAATAAGGACCCAGTTCCAACTTTTGGGAGCCTGATTAATTGGTCTGTTTCTGGCTCTTAATAAGAAATAGGGGGAAAAAAGGAAAAAACAGGAAGTTGGCCTGACAAACCCAGGATGTGCTCTTTGATGGTATAATAGTTTTGTTTTTCTTAAACTGAACAATCAATCACTTGTTGGTCTTGTGTTTAATACAGCTTGTCACAAGCCTTTGATCCTGTTGTTGTTGGGCACGTTGCCATTTTTCCATTTCCTGTCATGTGCTGCTTACTCAAGAAGTCGTGACATGAATGAGATATTGTGTACACATAGTTTTTAGATAATACATCAATAGGTGATACACACAGAGACACATAGGTGGATGGAGGTATAGTGGATCAGTAGGACATTGACAGTAATGAGCGATAACAGTTGCGGTCAAACGGGGAGCTGGTTTGTCTTTTCCACGTTTGATTCCAGCTGATCCTAACCTCTGGCGTTAAAACTCCTGTCAGACACTTTGAATGTGTTGTATTTGTGAGTCAGGTAGCCTCTGGTTGTTGCAGTATCTTCTCTTCTAACCATGTGATTGCTGGAAGATATTAAACTTGTGCTGAAATAACCAGTAAGGAAAACCTGTTGGTATGCAGGCAGTTGGGCGCTTTTCATGAGGGCCACCCTTCTGAACAATTTGCTTTTACTTAGTGGCAACAAAAGTCAGATTAGCTTTAAAAAAGTGTTGCTTGTTTCAGTGTAATAATCTAGTAAATTGTCTTTTACCTTTGAAATATCACGCACTTCTATAATTCTGGTAATAATTCTTCGCTAAAGCAAGGGTATGCATTTATATATTATATGAACGTGCAAAAGTGTCCTGGAAATTTCAAGGTCAGAGGGGTCAGACACCTCCGCCACACAAAGCCGGAAAAACATCACACAGCTTGGACGGTGGTGGTATTTATGCAACTATCTCAGACAAACATGAGCACATACACGAATGTTGAGGAGGCTCATGGAGAGAACTCTGAGGTTAGAACTCCGGGAGCAATTTTAAGATTGATATCATTGAGGAACAATACAAAAATCATACAATAAACTGGGCATTTGCACTGCTGGGCAACCACTTACTAGTTCTTTGAAAATTATGTTATTATTTTAGTTGTCAGAGATGATTATCTTTAGGAACTCAACCTTGGATTTATTTTCTACAAATATCCTTGGCTTCTTTGAAACCTTTTTTTTTCAAGGACTTCTTTGCCAAAGCAGGATGTAAAATTCTGCATCCACAAAAGTGGAGTAATGGAGAAATAAAGACCTGACACAAGAACAAATCCCCACTGTCATTCTCATTGCCGTGCCTTTTAGGAGTTGCCAGTCGCTGCCCTCATGCTGTCCGGCACAGACATTGCTCCCCTGATCACCTGACAGTCTCATGTTGTTGTGTGAATTTAGTTCACCGCTATTCTTAGACCCCCGCTTCGGTCGGGAGACGAGAGCAGAGGAAAGAGGAGATAGAGGAGTAGAAAGACAGGGAGAGGGTTGGGGAAAGACTGGCAGAGTCGCGATGATGCCCAGGTAGGAGTTGGTAATATTTAACCAAGCTTGCGAGAAGTCTGCAGTGTTTGTCCGAAGCTCTGTGTTATGCATTAGCATCGCTAATCTGCAGCAAATGCAGCTTCTGATAGTCTCAAATATCAGGGGATTGTTGTGATGACAAAGATTATCCCTTGAGCTTGGTAACATACAATGCAGAGTTTTGTTTTTTTTTAGTTTGGGTGGAGCTCTAACTTGTAGAGTTTAGTTCTCAAATTCTACTTCTACTTAGGGGGTTAGTGAATATTAGGGGTTAAAAAAGCAAAAATGAGCTTTAGAAGCCCATTTCATGTTGGTGGTGTGGTGAAATGTAACCTAAAATTGAGATGAGCCTTACAGTATTTCTGAAGATCACCAAGTTGATATGAGTTTTTTTTAAAGTCTTTTTCGGCAGAGAGAATTGAGACTAAAGCAGTGCAAGTATGTAACAGTCATGTGCTACTTTTATGAATGACTCCTCTCTTGTCAATGCTGTGACTGTCACAAGTGCACCGAGGGCACACTTCCCTCTTTGCTCTTGTTTTGTCCTACTGTCAGATGTCATTTCGTTCACATTTCTGTTTTCTGTGAACTTTTTCTCTAGAGAAGTGCACAAAAAATGGAACTCAAAGCAAGATAATACTTCATGAAAAGTAGTTCACGACCACTCAGTTCGGTAACTACTTGGTACCGAGTTTGCCTGGAACAGTTTCACTAAACATGCTGTTCTTGCAGCTGATAGGCTAAACATTGTCACAATGTGCCATAAATACAATATTATCTGACAGGTAATCCCCTGAACCAATTGAAAGTGACGTTATTTGACGTCACTTTCTATGTGTATCAGTACTGGTCTGACTTTTTCTGAGTATTTGCGAAACTTAAACTCATAGATTTCTTTGTGTGCGTTATGTCTAAATGTAATGGCAATGTGCCAATCAATTGTTGGCATTGACAAGGTTAAAGTGTAAAATGTCACTGCAAGGTAATGCATTCCCTTTTAAATGCTTTTTAATCGTGACATTTCCATCCCAGAAACTATATCAATGCTAACAAATGCCCGTGTATGCTATCTCCATCCATCAATCCATCTTCTTCCACTTCTCTGGTGCCGGAATGCGGGGACAGTAGTCTGAGCAGGAATATGTGTGCTATCTTTACAAGTGAAATGGATTTAAATGTTCTTTTTCCATCAGCTCATCTATGATAAACAAGTATTTAGGGACGCTCCCTGCTTCTTAATGAAAGGCTAAAATTAGGCCAGATTGTGCCCATCTGCCTCACCCATCCGTCCATCAGTTGAGACTGAAATCCTCGACCGCATCTGCCGGTCCAATTCCCTGTCATCACCTTGTGTCCATAAATCAACCAGGAAAACCCGTTTCATAGAAGAGGAGGTGACTGCCAGAGGACCACATACAGCATTATAACATCCTGAACTGTTCAGTATTACTGGAGATGACCTGTATAACTTCGGAGGAGAGGTTGCCAGCTAAGCAGCCTATATCTTTCATAACTGAGGGACTGTTTATTGGTTTTGCAATAACTCTGCATTTACTTTACTCTTCAGGCAGTAAAGTTCACTTGACTCCCTGTACTTCTGTGCGAGATGAGACCATTTGCAGGTGTTGGCGAGTTCATCTGTTGAGTTCAGAGGGAGGTAGGATAGAGTTACCACTTCACCCCCCAAGTACTGGGGTGAATGTAGCTCAGGTGGTCACCTGAAAGGCACTTGAAGTTTACGTGTCAAAGGGTCGTTGAGCAGGACACCGAAAACCAAAACAGCTGCCGATGCAGCGTCTTCGGTGCATGTGCACATTTGCCTGTGATTGGTTATTCCTCCTAATGAGCACGTGGCATCCTGTGCGGTCATGTCTACCGCATGTATGAATGTGAATGGGTGAGTGCAGGCCTGTAATATCAAGCTCTCTGAGGGAGCTAGTTTATATTTGCGGCTGTCGTCATGGTTTTATTATATACTTTTGTATTTCCTGTCTTCACCTGTATTTTAATTCCTTTCTCATCAGTCCATTTCTTTGTCCCCCTCACACAGCTGGCCAGTCCCCCAGCTGGAGCCCAGTCAGATCAGACTGATAGTCTATCAGGACTGCGAGAGGCGCGGCAGAAATGTCCTCTTTGACTCCAGCACGATGAAGAGGGGCCCAGAGGAAACACCCACCCCTGTGAGTCACGCCTTCACTGTGTCATTAAATTGTGCGCACTGTCCGTCTTTGCAATTGGGGTCAAATTGCAATTCAGCGTTATTTATATAGCGCCGATTATTGTGGTCACCTGCAGGGGATTTACAGAGACCCAGAGGCTGTCCCTTCAGGCGGGGAGAAACGCCCTGTTAACAGGAGGAAGTAGGTGCGTGTGTAAAGGAGGATGGGGAGATACACAGGAGGGAATACAGATGAAAGTGACAGAGTTTTTAAAAGTTTGACACCTAGTGTAATTGGTTAAAATATGGCAGCAGCTGTTGTAAGCAGTTTCTCATTTTCCTCTGGTGTTGTGGTTTGTCTTTACTGTAGCTCATTTCTGTTTGCCTGGCTGGTTGGAGGTGGTCACAAAGGAGCGAGAGAAGCTGCACTTTATGCGGCTGATTTCGCAGGATGTTCTCTGTGTCCGACAGAAGAACCAGTCATGGAAAATGCGTTGTCTGCGGGTGTTACCAATCACTCTTTCAGTCATTTATTTCCTAGTACTGAGAGGAAGAAGTGAAATAACTTCACCAAAACCTCTGACCTCCATATCCTAGAACACCAGGTGACCAAAGTTCCTCACTGGTTTCAGGATGGTGATGTTAACATTCTGGTTTCTCATTCAACAGTGCGTTTATGCTTGTTTGAATGCTGTTGTCACACACAGCAAGTGAAACATGATGGTCACACACGTGTTCCTGCGGCACAATCCCGATACTTTAATAATACTGCTGTGTGCTGTTGTCTGACCCTGACTGGTTTGTTCTGGGGCACTTATCTCAAATAATAATAGAATCAGCTGACAGGTCGCGTATAAGCAACATTCTTTCATCCTCACATGACTGTTGTGTCACTCTCTGTCATTCTCTCTGTCTTCGCCTCGAGCTGCTTTGCTTTTGTTCTCATTCCTGTGTCATCCACGTCTTTCTCACTTCATTTTCCTCCTTTTTTCTTTTGACTCCTGCCATAGATAGAGATGAATGCATTTAAAGGGGATTTTTGCAGTTGCAAAATCTGCAAATGTCTGAATCTGTCAGCTTTTTTTAATGCAGGAGCCTTCTTTTTTTTTTGCTTGTGTGTCACTGCGTGATGTTATCACATACTTCTTTTTCTTCTGCCAACTTTAGGTCAACATGAGAAACAAGTAACTCAGAGAGGACAGAGTGTGGAACAGGGGGATAAAATGGGATTTGATGAGATACTTTCAAGTCAAGAATTATGATAGTAAGCGCTTCGGTTGGGGGATGGGAAAGCAAGATCGCACTACAGGAAAGACAGGGCGAGATAAAGTTGAATTCGCTTGGGGAGGGAAGGGTTACAACGTTGCTGGATCACGAGTTCCTGAAAGAGTCATATGACTGGCAGTCACATGCTGCTGTCCTTTGTGTACACACCTCACATTGCACTGCAGCAACAGCACGTACACACAGTCAAACAAACGCTCACTCAGTCAGTGTGGTTTCATTTGGGTGTTTGTGTAATAAAAACACTATAAAATATGAAGTAAGGTGAACAGTGTGCATTGATTGTGCAAAATCCCTTTTTCCTATCTGTATTTCATTTTTCTCTGCTTTCTCTTGCACAGACAGTGATTATAAAGTGAACAGATAGCACACACTCACACACACTCCCCACCATCCTGAAAACATTCCTCTTGGCCAAGTTGAGAAAGCACATGACAAAAGCTGATGGGGCTCACATGGCTTCGTTGGCTTGTTTACATGGGTGGATCCGCATTCGGTGTCAAATTTACCTGAACAGTTAAAATTCAGTTCTAGAATCCCACCAACAATTTCACTGGATACGGACCGGATATTGAATTGTATATGCATCAAAGTGTTTTGTGATGGTAATGGTTGCAGAGGCCTTTCTAACACATTTGAGTGTGTGCACATATCCTGTGCATACATACATGCAATACCTGATTCGACTTTGGGACATTTAAGTTGAACAACATGTCTGCAAATTTAAAAAAAAGCTGCATTGTTTATTTTGTCCTATAGAACACGGAGGGTCAGGTGAAAATGTTTGGGAAATGCTGCCAGCTCCGCTCCACCGGGGGCAGCAGCAGTTCTCTGGACAGCTCCTCCTCGGGCACCTCTGAAATCAAAGAAACCAAGGAGCAGGGTCTGCGCTTCCAGGGTGCGAGGTGTTCATCCGACGTGGTGATGCTGGGAGAAATGATGTTCGGTTCTGTGGCCATGAGCTACAAAGGCTCCACGCTCAAAATCCACCAAATCAGGTTGGAAGAAAAGATGATGGGAGATGGTGAAACCCAAGATGTGCACAGACACGCTGATGATCTTTGTTCTTCTGCTGTCATCTAAACAGATCACCGCCTCAGCTGATGCTGAGCAAGGTCTTCACAGCCAGGACGGGAGGAAGTGCGTACGGCAGTCTCAACACGTAAGCGCTCTCTCACTCTCCCTCACACACACTCCTCATAAAACATGTTACAGTTGTTATGAGACCGTCCTCCAGTGACCCACACATGCAGATCTTACCCCTTTTCTCACTATCTCTCTAGTTTCTCAGCATCTCTCTGTTGACACTTGATTTTTCTGTCATTTATCGTTTGTGGTGCAGGCTGCAAGACAGCCTGGAGTTCATCGGGCAGGACAGCAACACACTCTGGCCTGATCAAAACACCGGGGTCAACAGTCTTTTAAAGAACATAGGTAACTCCAATAGTACCTCTGCAATTCATTTTCTTTAACTATTCTGGCTCCAGACGTTTTGCAACAATATTTTGTGCTTTTGCCATGTCTTGCCCTCTTAGAAAAGACAAGATTAGACGTGTGTATGTATCAAAGATGTTTGTTAAATCGTGTTTTCTGTGAGTGATCAGTCGTCATGCTCGTCATTATTTCTTTCTCAACTAAAAAAAAAAATCTTTTAACAATGTTGATTTAAGATGAGTGGGTGCCAGGAAGCTGGCAGTTTACTCCTTATCTCCTCATTAACCCAGTAATTGTTATTTTTCTCTTCCCTCTTCTTCTCTTTCTTCTTTTCCATGTCGTTCTTTTGTGCCGCACAGGATTTTCTCAGCTCTGCAGCCCTCGACGGGCCTTCTCTGAGCAAGGCCCTCTGCGCCTCATCAAGAGCGCATCTTTCTTTTCAGGTCGGCGCTTCAAACGGGCCACGACTGAGACGTTCTGGTCGCATGTGTGGGTGGGAGTAGATGCAGTAGTGTGGGTTTTGTGTAGGCTTTGGCTCACAGCAGTTGCATGCTTGTGGTGATTGTCGGACTGGGGGCGTAGCAGTAGGCATGTGATAACACAGCATGTCTGCAGATGCCTTGGATCAGATAAAAGTTGCACAGAGAAGGAAAGAAACTACTGTACTTCCTGGCAGTTCTCAAAGACATTTTTGGAATATTCTCACTTCATGTTAATTGAAAAGAAAACATGGGAAATTTCTATTTCATCTGCACTATCGAACCATGTTGCAATTTCTTTTACACACATACATTACAGGAAGCAAATATCCACCTATTTAATCAGCCGGTAAATCTATGTACCAATATTGTCAGACCAAGGCTTGCAGGCATGTCACATGCACATTGTGTGCGTGTGTTCTTATGGTGTTGGTGGGCACGGTGTCTTTTTTTTGTTCCTTCATGATTTTTTCTTTCTCTTAAATTTCGTTAATCAGCAGGAATAATTCAGTGCTTTATTTTGTGGATGACTTTATAGCCCTTGTTTCAGTCTTTAAATAAAGCAACAATCGACTGTAACTGCCTGAGCTTGCATGTGCGCAATCAGTAACACCATCACTCATTCCCAGTGGTTCCAGGCATTCGCACCGTCTGCTGTGAACTGCTGCGCTGCTCTCCCTCCAGCTGAGGGGTTAACGGCTCATTCAGAGGCACAGTGGCACCAGAGTGGCCCCGGAGCTAAGAAAGCTGGGCACACTGCGCGCTTTGTTTTTAATGGTTCTGCTCAAACCTCTGCCTCAGGAAAATGGGGTAGTGTTTTAGAACCGAAGGTCTGTCTCACAGTCCTGTTTATGGCACCCTTAGCTTCGTGTGGCATTTGAAGTCAGTTATGCAACACTGGAATGGTCACAAAACGCATTCTGCTTGAAGTATGCTTGTTGGGAAAGGCGCAAGTTAGCTTGCTCTTAAAAATAATCTAATCTTCCCATTTCTGTAAGTATTATTATTGATTATTGAGGTTAGTTTTATTATTTTGGCTAGCAGTAGCTTAAGTATTCTTTATTTTTTATGTTTTACCTCACATAATAATCCTTGCTCTTGTTCTTGGAAAGACAAAAACATTCCTAATGTTTCAAAAGGACATGTGTCTATTCTGCTGTGTTCATGTCCATTCTAAGAAGGTCTAAATTGTGTTAGAAAATTACACATGACCATGCTGTGGTCACTGGTCAGATAAGAGTATTTGGCTCTAGTGCTAAAAATAATTCCATTTCCTTGTGGGAATATGGTGACATTTGATCATGGATGCTGATGGAACCAGAAACAATATGTTCTTTTCTGTGTTGTTAAATAGCACGATGTGGTCTATTTTAATCCTTTATCACCTCTCATTGTCCTGAGACACCTGTACATGCTAGCTTTTAACCTCTGCGTCATCCTAATTCTCCGACCCTTAACTCAACCTTCTACTCTCTCCCGTCCTCTTCCTTTTTTAGGCCACAGTCACCCTATGGACATGCCGGGTCGAGGGCTTTACGATGAGAGGGACAGTGGCATCGCAAGGTCAGGTAGGTTAATAAGACTAAGAAGCAAAGCCCAGATTGACCTACACCGATACAGCTTTCGTTCGTACGCCTCATACACCCAGCTTTTGTTTTGAGTTTATTTAAGGCCAAAGACACCATGAGAATTTACATTTTTGTTTAAGACTATTAAATTTTTTCCAAATAAGCACATGTTTCTTTGGTTGGTTGGTGGGGAAAAAAAGCACCAGATGATCTGCTTAAAGTTGAAGGTTCAAGGTCAAACGAGTGAACTGTTAAACAAGTCCAGGTTACTTTAACTGTTGCTGCTTCAGCTGCTGTCATTGGTATGTAGAGGCTCAGTCAGAGGGTTTTCCATTGATTAAGAAACCCCATAGGTGTCTCCTCTCAAGCTTAGGTGGGGTGTGAAAGGTGTTGGGTGATGGAGTCAACCTTATTCTCTCTCAAACCTGGAAAGAATTCTGACCTGAAACCAGGAACATGGAAGATGATGCGGGGATGGAATGTTTACAGGGCCATGGGCACCAAGAGAACGTTGTGCAGTGAAAACTGACCCTTGTCTTGCCCTGTTTGCGTTGCCCCCGCTCCCCCCCGCCCCCTCTGCAAACACCACCATGCCCCACCGACATGACTGGTATGAAGAGAATTGTAGTTTCTGCTGAAAGCCAGGTCACGTGCAGATGATTAAAAATAGCAGCTTTCAAAACTTGCAACGTGTAAACGTGCTTCTAATTCAAGTGTCATGCCTTCGTGTGCGGCCCCTCCACCTCCCTACTGCAATGGCTGAAGAGCTCTTCAGCTAACTCTAAATCCACATATACATCCTTCAAATCTCGTGCTATTTTTTCCAGCTACCAAAGCAGTTCAGCAGCACAGATTTAGAAAGTGTGATTGACCCAGCTTGTGTAGTTAATCACCCACAATCCATCTAAATGGCTCATGTGACCATTGATCACAGCCCTGCTGCCTGGGTTGTAAAATGGCCCTATGATCAAGGTATCTATTTTCTGTGTCTACGTGTGTGAGCTGGAAGTCATTGTCATACCAACCTGGTGTAAAGCCAATTGGTCAACAGCTGCAGCATGTGGCTGTTTCCCTAAAAAAAAAAAAAACACTTTGTTTTTCTGAGGTGAAAAGGAAAGATGAACCAACGCACTGTTTTTATTTTTTTGTAGTTTCAAAATACATTTCCTTAAAAATGAGTGACCCTTCTGCTGTTTATCTTTGTGTCTGTGTCTGAAGCTTCCCTGAGCAGCCTGCTGATCACTCCCTTACCATCTCCTGGTTCCTCGCTGACCGGCAGCTGTGCATCCAGCTACCAGCGCCGCTGGCTCCGCAGTCAGACCACAAGCTTGGAAAATGGTGTCTTCCCTCGATGGTGAGACCTGGACTCATCTGTGCTGACACAGTGTGAAATCAAGCAAACATCTAACATCAGCATATATGTAAAAGTGCAGCAAACTAGTCTGAACCTTTCTGTTAGGGACATATTTCCAACGGCGCATTTAACGGTGCCTCTCCTCATGATTCTGCTTGTTTTTCTTTCCTTTTCTAGCCAGGGCTTCTCCCAGGCTTTTGTAAAGTTTATCCTAAAAGGACTTCCTCAGAATCCAGCAAGCAGCTGGGAAAATAACACATGCTGCTGCTATGTGCTAACAACCACGCGCGGAGCGCTGTGGCTGCGCTGGGCTGTCTTTTACTTTAAAAGCAGCTGTCAGCCTGATGGTGCCTTTTAACTGTCAGGCACTCCAGTTAAGCATCTTTTTTTAACTGCCTGAGACAATAAAATTGGCTAGTTCTGTAATTGTCTTTATTGAATTTTGAACCAGATAAAAAGAACTTGCATTAAAAATATTTCTTGCATATTTGAAAGTATACAATTGAAAGTTACTGGGGTTTATTCTGAAAGTACTTGTTTTCATCTAAAGCTGAGCCCATGTGTGCTTTGTCCTGATCAGGTCGGTAGAAGAGAGCTTCAACATGTCTGATGAAAGCGCGGGACCAAGCCTCGGCGTGACGCGGAAAAAGAAGATCGCCATTGGGGTCATCTTCATGTTGTCTCCCAACTCCCAGGAGAACAGTCGCTTTCAGGATTTCTTTTTCTCCCATTTCCCCCTCTTTGAAAGCCACATGAACAAACTGAAGAGTGCCATTGAACAGGTAAAATACTAACTTGGTTCTGGTTAGCACTGACATTTATACTTCTGACTGTCCTTAATGCTTTTCTGGATTTGAATTGATATTTATTAATTAGTAGTGTGTTGGCTGAAACCTGTCATTGCAACCTGTTAAGTGCTGACATCCAAATAGCCCAAATGCAATCTTTATCCCCCATGTTGCTGTAATAAGCACAGTTGGTATTTGACCGGTCAATGATCGCACCTTTTTATATCTGCTCGCCTGTTTACTTGTGTGTTTTGGACACTGTCAAAGTAGTGGATGGCTTCCAGATTCTACATGGCTTGTTCCTCTGCTTCAAAAATTCTTTGTTCGTCTTTCCTGTAAGTTTGTTTACCAGCTGAAGAGTCGAATATCCCTAAGCGCATTTGTGTCGTGTCATTGTCAAGGCCATGAAGATGAGTCGGCGGTCAGCTGATGCCAGTCAGAGGGCCCTGGCATACAACAGAATGGTGGACGGCCTCAACGAGTTCAGGTTGGGCTACAAACCAGCACACTTTTATTGTTTTTATTTGTAATATACAGTGTTAAAGTGCTCAAGGCTCAGTTGTTGAGTACACCCCCAATAAAGTCTAAATGTTTAAGAAAGTAGGTCACTCAGGCTTTACGCTTATCCTGTTACCCCTGGTCAAACTGATAGCTTTAACGATGTGACAAGTGTTTTTCACATGCCGTTCACATAAAGTTTGTAAAACTAGATGTTTTATAGCCATCATTTAGACTTACGTCCTAAATCTTGGACAGAGTGGCTTGTGTGCAGTCCATCTCGTGTGATGTAGAATACTGAAGAACATTGTTTAGCTTGCAGTTTTTCTGCTGTCAGGGTTGCATTATGTTTGTGCCTTGGAGCAGAGTTGTTTAATATATGCAATGTTCTTTTTTTATATTTATTGTGCATCTCTTTCTTTTAGATTTTTTTTAAATCTCTTTTTACACAATAACTTACATCACTTGGGTGTGATGTAGAAACGTGTTGGTTAATATAAAGCAGAAACAGGCTCTTCTGTAAGCAGACTGTTGAAAACATAGATTGCATTGTACCTTCTTTTCACACACACACACACACACACACACACACACCCACACACCCCCACATACACCAGCAGGCATTTCCCTCTCAGAGGTCCCCGTCTTTGCTGCGGTCATTTGCCTGTTGGCAGCCAGCCTCAGCAACCCAAGCCCGCTGAGTGGCAACCCTATCTACTTCAGACACTAGCCATGAGCACCAGAATAGTAAATAATATGTGAGGCTGCGGGAGGAATGCTATTGCTCAGGACAAACAAAATATCTGTAAAATCTCACCTTCAAACAGCAGCTATATTTAAGTGTGCCATTAAGGTTTTGACTTCATGGAACATTACATACAGAAAGTAAATGGAAGAGAGGCCTTTACTCAGTGCTCTGTTGACGTATTTTAGGGGGCGGAGGATGGGCAAATGCAAGTACTCACGCATGTGGCGAAAGATAAGCTGGACGCTTAGCAGAAGCATGCGAACATAAAAGTGAGACCGGCCTATCATGAGGTTCTGTGAGGTTTTGTATAATTAGTAGTGATAGTTTCTTACATCTGAGAGTGAGTGGGCACCGCTCACAGGCGGTTGTGTCGCCGTCCCCTGTAGGCCTTAACCGGAATGACTCTTAATTTAAAGAAATTGAATTAGGATAAGCATCATTTCCAAATTTGAGCCTAAAATGAATGAATAAAAGGTGATAAAATGATGATTCCTATCTTTCCATCCGTCTGTAATCATTTAATTTTGGACCGTTTCTACCCAGACCATGCCGCTGAAGCCACTGTTTCAGTTCTGACTCAAAACTGCAGAATTCTATAAATTCCTCAGAGATCTCCCCTCTGCCGCTGTGTCAAAGCTCGGCTCGCAGCCAAGACAGGCTCACCAGCATGCCCCGCGTTCCACGGAAAGTCCAGTCTCTGTCAATAGACAAGCACTCCCACTGATGCATACAGATTCATACATTCATCCCGGAACATAAAAACACAGCACAGATCAAGGCGCGCGAGTTTGTCAGACAAACGACACAAGAGTCTGAGCTCTGTCAGTGACACTCTTCCAACTGAGAGCTCCTTTGTTTGACCCAAGAGACAATAACATGTCTGTCTTCTCTGTTTTCTCTCCCTCCTCACCTCATTTGCTCCATTTCTTGCCTCCCTCGCCATGCATCTTCTCCAGGGTGACCATCTGCAACCTCTACACCATGCCTCGTGTGGCTGAGCCCGTCTGGTTAACCATGATGTCTGGAACCCTGGAGAAGAACCAGCTCTGTGGTCACTTCATGAGGGAACTCTCTCTGTTGATGGAGCAGGCCTCCAAGAACCAGTTGAGTAAACGGTGCAACGTCGAACCACCCATTAATGAATTGAACTTTTATTAGACACTCCAACGTTATTTATGTTCTTAATGGTGGGCATCTCCTTGGCAACCATGCTGTGTTTGGCATCATTGCAAGTAAGTCAGACTTCCCACCAGCACTGGGTGGGACTTATTCCGTACAAATGTGACATTACGCACAGATATAGCTGAATACTGCACTCACAGCTGCGTTCTAGCACAGGGCTGAACTTGACCAACATGAGTCATGGGACAGGAAGGGAAGTAGACACTTGTGGTCTGACCTGAGAAGTGAATCATGCCAATAAATATTTCAGATGTGTCAGTAACCTTTACGACTGCTAAAAAGGCTCCGTTAGGAGGTTAATCTTTGTTTTAATATATTTAATTTTTTTTAAAATTTATTTTGATTTCCAGATTCCTTCCTGCCCTACTTACAGCCGTTCTGACCAATCACCTGGCTTGGGTTCCCACCGTCATGCCTAATGGGCAGCCTCCGATCAAGATCTTCCTGGAGAAACACTCCTCACAGAGTGTGGACATGCTGGCAAAGACGCACCCCTACAACCCTCTGTGGGCACAGTTAGGTGAGGGTCTTACACTCGCATATGCACACACAGAAAACCTGTACGTCTGGTACTAATTTAGTCACACCAAGTGTCGTTTGACAGTGTTTAGTCTCTGTCAGTCTTTGGTGGTATGTGGAAACATCTTCGTTACGTTAGTTCACGTGAGGCATGTCGTGAAAATGGACAAACATATGCAATCAACATAAAGATCCTCACTTCTGGTAGCAAAATAAACCTTAGGGGGACCTCTAGTGTCCCGAAGTGGGAATTGCAGGCTGGAAACTGAAAATCCTAAAAATAAAGCTAAAGAAAGCTACTGCTGTTACCTCTGACTATATTGTAATATGTTGTTATATTTTATATACTGTTTTCATTTGTTATCGTTAGATTGCTTTACTTTACTTATGAACATGATCACATAATACATACATTTTTTAATGCCTAAAATTCCAATGCAGCTTTTGCATTTCACTTTAATTTTTCCCATCAGTATTAAAGACATGTAAAATGTGCATATTTTCTTATTGTGTTTTATCAGGCGACTTGTATGGATCTATTGGGTCTCCTGTCCGGCTGTCGAGGACAGTGGTAGTTGGCCGCAGACAGGAACTGGTCCAAAGGCTCCTTTATGTCCTGACTTACTTCATTCGTTGTTCTGAGCTTCTGGAGACTCACATGCTGGACAGTGCTGAGGATGAAGCTATTGTGATGCCAGGCTCTCTCATCACCACCTCGCTGAGGAAAGGAGAGGTGGAAGAGTCTGATTATGTCTTGGTCACCGTCCATAAACCCAGTGGAGACTATTTATCCCAAAGTGCCACCACCCAGGAGCACCAGATTGGGCCAGAGGACAGCAGCTATCGTTCGGACAACAGCCTCCAGAGCAGCACATACACGGACACAGAGATGGAACGCAGCGTTGACAACACTCCCAGGGAGGATGAAGAGGAGGAAGATGAGGAGGAGGACAGCAGCGAGAGCCAAGGGTCCAGAAGTAGTGTGCTTCAGACAACACACAGCCAGGAAAGCAATGGTAGCAGGACCGCAGAGGAAGGTGAAGCTGGAGAACTTTTCAGGGAATCCAACAACCCTCTGTCCACAAAGGCCCGGCTGGCCTTATCCAGGGAAAAGGTCTGTGTGCTGGACACAGAGACTAAGGGGGACTTCCCATCTGCACCTACAATCCTTACAACAACTCCAACTCCTGTTGCAGCAGAAAGTAAAAACTGTGGCATGGAGGCCGGGATAGAAACGGGTACGGGGAACCAGTTCAGTAGAGCGCTGTCTTCACGGACTTTGGGGATCTCTTTAGAGAAGAAGCCCCCAGATAAGAGCACAGTTGCTGCAGTGCCAGTGCCTGTGATGCTGGGGAACTCGACCACAGGGCCCATGGCTTTGACCCTCACAGAAGAGGAGCCAGCAACCAAAGTTACTTTCCTCATTGGAGCCTCGATGTCTCCGGAGTCGGACACAGAGAGCCGCAGAAGGAATGTGGAGGAGGAATTTAAAAAGCACAAGAAACAACTCAAAGACAAACATCATCTGTCGCTACATCAGGAAAGAGAACTGGACTTAAAAACCAGCAACACCAGTGCTTCAGAGGACCAAAGCAAACAGACCAAAGGAGCTCCATCCCTGCTGAGGGTCTCCAGTAAGATGCCAGCATGGAACCCAAACTGTGTAGAGCATTTTGATGAGTATTTCAGTGTGGAGAACCCTGTGGAGACCAGGACTATAGATGACGTGGACAAGCAGCCAGAGAACCACAACACAGATGGTCAGAAAGACTTGCTCGACCCCTCGGGAGTCACCCAGCTCGGTGGTCTTGGGGATCACAGCTTACAGGGTGCAGACAGGAGTCAGGTTTCAGATTTCTGCTTAAGTCCAGACAGTGTGGATGTAGGATCCAGAGCGGAGGGCAGATGTAGATGTGGTTCTACAGATCTGTCCGACAGCTGCTGCTGCCAGAAATGTTCTGAGGAGCACCACGGAGGTCTTTTGCTCTCACTCCCTGTCCCTCAAGATGGAAGCAGCAGCAGCGACAAAGGGGACCAAAAGCAGAAGGTGCCCGTTAACGACTGGGAGATACCCCGTAACGAGAGCTCGGACAGCGCGCTGGGGGACAGCGAGACTGAGGAGACAGAAGACTGGCAGGAGGAAGTGCTGGTTCCCTTCCCAGGGTGAGTGGAGGACATACGCCTTTGTGTTTTTACTTAGTTTTTAGTTAGATAAGAAATGAACCCGTGACGGCAACAACATAGACAAATATCTCAGATTCTGCTTCTGATTTACAGAGCAAAGTTGGTAGAGAACTACTCAAAGCCAAGCGTTGCCAACTTCGGTCGATCTCTGTTTGGAGGCTTCTGCCACACGTATGTGCCAGACTTTGTATTACATGGGATGCCAAGTGATGACAAGCTGAGACAGAGCCTCACGGCTGAATTAGCCCATGCAGTCCAGGTAAGAAGCCCAGCGTAAGCCGAGTAAAATAGTCCCAGTGTTGAACTTGGCCTCCTGCCATTTCCGTGTTCAAATTTTTGGATATTTTGCAAGCGATATGATCTGATTTTAATTTGCATTTAAGATAACCTCCCACAAACCGTCGGAGTTTGGGTCATGCATTCATGTGAAGAGTGTTGGTTTCACCTGTGTGAATATGAACCTCTGTCCTGTGCAGCATCCCGTTCTGGACGAACCCATAGCCGAGGCCGTCTGCATTATAGCAGACACGGAAAAGTGGACAGTGCAGGTAGCCAGCAGTCAGAGACGAGCCACGGAGGCCAACAAACTGGGGAAGGAAGTCCTGGTGTCCAGCTTGGTGTCTAATTTATTACAGTCCACTCACCAACTCTACAAACTAAACCTCTCGCCTAACTTTGTATGTTTTGTCTCAAAATGTCTGTGACCCTTTTTAAACAACTCAGTGTACTTAACCAACCATGTCTCTACTTTAGTGTATAATGCACCTTGAGGACCGCCTACAAGAAATCTACTTTAAGAGTAAGATGCTTGCTGAGTACTTGAAAGGCCAGACGAGAGTCCATGTGAAAGAATTGGGCATGGTGTTGGGGTAAGTAGATGTTAAGTTTTTTCTCAAATAAACATGTTTAGTGCAGTACGTTATGAATTATGTCAAAATTTGTAATATTTGTTTATTACAAAGGGATGCTATTGTGTTGAGTGATCAGGTTTTGTTGCTTTGCAGAATCGAGTCCGGTGACCTTCCCCTGTTGGCTGCGGTTGCCAGCACTCACTCCCCCTATGTGGCCCAGATTTTACTATGAGACTGTAACCGCAAAGAGCTCCAGAGCAGCGCGATCAGTGTGACACTATGCTGATCTCAAAAGGGCCATCCATACAAGGCAGCTGACCCCAACACCACCAGAAAGAGCTCTGTCCATTACAGTTGCTTCAGTGTCGCACTGCTCAGGTTTTGCCACAAGGGGGCACCAGAGACCACCTCCCTGCTGGATTCCCTGACCTGATATTTGAATGTGTCAATGAAAGAAGACTATTTTATTTTTGGACACAAAAGCCAAAGACTAAAATTATTATTTTTTCCCAATAGGAAACTATAGGATGTATAATAACAAATGGATTTTATTTCCTTTTTTTTTGTTCTTTACGTCATTGGGTCAGATGAAGCAACTGATTATTTTAATGAAACAGATGGGTATTTTTAAACAATATTTCATTGATATTGTTGTCAATCTCACATTATTCATTAACTTTAATGTATTTGTTTACATGTTAAAATCCCCAGTGACTTTTCCTTTAAATTACAAGGTATTCCAGACTTATAAAACTGCTTTGGGATCACCATAAAGGAAATGATGCTCTTTGCAACTCTAAGTTTGACACTCTTATCATAGGTACAACTCTACCTCAGTTCTTCATATGGACAATAGATGTCACAAACATTTAAAGTTGTACCATAGGAAATCCTGAGGTATTTTAAGTTATTTTAATCAGAGGAATGAATATCAGTGTCGACTGTGTGCAGATGCTGTTTTTGTTTTTGTTTTTTTTAATTAAGGAAACGCTGTTAAACCTTTGAAGATGCTCATTACAAAGATATTTAAGAAAAAGGGTTTTTGCTGAATGTAAAGACTGAAGGTTCCCTTACTGTCTAAAGGCTATAACAGATATATTTTAAAACCAAATTGCTGAAATATTTTCACACATTTATAGTTACCCCACCTTGATACAGTACAAGGTTTTACGGCTTCAGTGTTGGCTGCAGAGAGGCCCTGTGGTGTATCATTTGACACTATTTTCATACATTTCTGTCAATGTTGTACTCCTGAATCCACACAAAAATCTTTTTTTTGTTTGCTTTTCCTTCTCTGATGTTAAGGTGAGTAATTTCATCATAGCCAAGGTGTGATTTGGTAAACAGGAGCCTGTGTTGATTATAGCGTTCCTGTTTATGGTTTTTTCCCCCTGAACCAACAAGAAATAATCTCATTATTTTGGTTGAAATTGGAAAAAAACAGGCTTCTCTCGGCTCTTCATATGTTCGTTGTTTTTGTACCGAAACGTCACCCAGGTAAACTAAATTCAGTCTGATCAATAACCTGTGGGATGAGAAACTTTACCAAACTCTGCTAAACATAGATTCTATTTTTTTTTTTTTAAATCTTTTACACACTGAAACAGAGTTTGATCATTTTTGCTTCGCTGGGAAAATGCAGGAATTAGTTAAATATACTACACTGAAAACTTGGCTCGCATCCTTTAAGTCTTAATGGAGCTCCTGAACGCATCACTGGCTTCTGGAGAGCTGGTGTTGCAGGTAGAATTTCTACACATGCCTCCTACTTATACATGTATTAGCCTACGATTTGTACAAGGTAGGAATTTGTATCTTTTCTTCCCTCTTTGTATATAAATGTTATTTAGTTGCTCACGTATGTATGTTCTTGTACATTGTACATAGATTATTTCCAAGTATTTGTACAGAATGTCTTTCAAGATTTTGTCTCCTGACATTATTTTTTTCCCAATTTTATGGGAATGCTGTGCAATAAAGATGCCGATGTTAATATCTTAAATTGAGTGCTTCTGTCAGAAAATAGAAGGTAATACACAGTATATACCATCAGTTTAAAAAAAAAAAAAAAAGAATATTCGTCCTTTCCAAGTACAAATTTAGTGAAGTATTGTGAATCATGCCTTCTAAAATAGTATTTTATTTTAGACTGGTCTGACTGCTAATTTCCAACATCTGGATGACACATTTGACCCACCTTTTATTTAATTCACTGACGCTGCAGGACTCCACCCTACCGTGAACGCAGCACGGTAGGTGAGACAAATGAGCAAACGCCGCAGTTTTAAAATAAAGGAAATGGCCTCTTTTGCGAAAGCAGATACATCGGAAGCAGTCAGTAACGTCGGTCGAATCTTAAATTTTCCACGTATTTACATAAAATACGATTATAAGTTACAAAAACTCCGTGGTGAGTTTAAAGCTCTTTTAAACGTGGCGTTCAAGTACCCACGAAAGCAAGACGACGTGAAGTCCCAAATAGGCTGCTGCTTTACGTGCTTTACCGTCACCCAAACCAAATTCTTCATGCTGATGACCTGTGTATGTTCTCGTCGTTTGTATAAATAACTCCTGAAATGTAATTGCTGTACACCCCTGTTATTAAAGCATAGCGCGTGGTATAAAATAAATAATTGTTTAGCCATAAAGTCACGTTATGCTGAAAACGTTAGATTGTGGCAATGGAAATTGTGTTTAAAATGTGGTAGACATTATATGATATGAAAAACATCAGTCATATTCTGTCTGTTTAGCGTTTAATCCTGCCACAAGTTGCCGTATTTCCGACAGTGCCTCAATGCAGCATCATCTCCGGTCAGACAGATGTCGTCAACTCGCCACAGTCAGAGGAGGGACTAAATCTGAACTCCTGGATCTGACGGATCCTCGCTACTGAGGTGGATTTTCTTCACTTAAGATGTACATATTTCTAACCGTTGTGTCTCATATGGTCGCACTTCTGACAGAAATTAGTCTTGCCTGCGCCTTTTTAAACAAGCAGTAGTTCAGAATTTAGTTGTTTGGGTTTTTTTTTTGTTTGTTTCTCCACTGGAGAAGAAGGAGCGGTTCGGAGTTAACGCCATCCACCTCCTTGTTCGGCACTGTGATGATAGTACCCATGGGGACTTAAGGTTGTTCAGCCGAAGGGAGTCCCGGAGATCCAAAAACGGGGTTGTCTGAAGTGTGTTTGGATTTGAGCCGAAGTTATGAAAATGACTGGAGCCATGGAAACTTCTTTTAAACTGGCCTTGAAGAAACCGCCCTCCCTGCGGACAGCAGAGGTAAACAAAACTATCGTGTCTTTTAATTAGCGTTACCTTGCTAATGTTAGCCAAAAGCTGTTGCTTCACCTTTGTCGCAAAACTACATTTACGCCAGCGAGGTTTGACTCTGAAACAAGTTAAGCTGTTTGTGAAAAAAATATTTGATTTAGGAGTTTTTCGTACAGTCACATACTAATTAGTACACACTGTACACCAGATAGTTAAGTGTGCAACTCCAATAAGGCTAATTAGTTAGCAGGTTAGATGAGTTTCTGTCTGTGCACAACACCTGTGAAACAAGTCAAAACTATTATTAAGTCCTCTGAGACTTAAATGTTTGAGACACCATAAGAAAAAAAAAAATTAATCAGGATTTGGTAGGGTTTGGTGGTTGACATGTTTATATTTTGTAAAAGCCTCTTTTATTGTGCTATACGTGCACCACATTGTCTTAGAAAAGTCCAAACAGGTCACAGTTTCCCATCAGAAGGTATGTGTTTAAACCAAGGAAATGGTTTGTATAAGCTACAGTTTGAACCAGGCCAATTTAAATTTAATCACTACTACTTTCTCTTCTCTTCTCTGCCTCCTCCCAGTTATGAAGCTGTGGAAACACAGCTGGTTTGTCATTGCTTCAGTTACGTTTTCTGCCCCAAAATAGCTCACCCTGTCCTGGTCCCTTCCACATTCGGCTGCTGGTGCTGGTTATGATGCGAATTCACTTCTCAAAGTGTGATCAGAGTACAAAAATAAAGAAGAAGGGGGGTAAAAAAAATAAAAGCACTCTACCCAGCCTCGTTGCCTTTCAAAAGGCACCTTTTTAATGGATGATCCTCTGTTTGTTTGTGGCACCATGGTTGGTAGAAAAGCCCCTTTCACACTTTCATAGAGGGCTTTTGTGCACACTCCAACAAACCATAATAAGCGTGTTTAGTCCACAAATAAACTGCGTGCCTCTGAAGTAGATGTGTTATCTGGCAGTCGAGCACATGACAGGTAACACTTTGATGAAAAAAGCTAAATTTAGTTGAATCCACACAAACGTGTCCTATTTTTGATTGTTTTCATGGATACAGAGCGTTCTCTTTCTCCTTCAAAATCTGAACCAGCATTATTAGAGCTGAAGTCTGAAAGTTTCCATGAAGTTCTTCATATTAGTCAGTGGTGTGTTTAATGATACATTATTGTGAATCAACTCTTTGCCTTCAGTTATTAAAAGACACCTAATATGTGCACATACACATACCACATATGCAGAAGGAGAGGCCATGAAATCTGTCGGCTTCAATGATAATGCAATAAAATCTTGCTGTAGTCTGCAGCACCACAGATGATTCATTTATGAGTCTAACTCATTTAAACAGCATGTAGAAATATGAAGAAACAGTATGTAAACAGTCGTAGGCTTAGTGATTAGTAAGCTGATCCCATGTTTGTACTGGACAACTTTGCCAAACTTTGGACGACCACAACAACAACAACAGCGCGTTTACTCCAGACACCGTTTCTCACTGTTTCATCTCCGAGTCAGACCACCTAGATTCACCGCTGCATTTAAAGTCGGCGACGATGCTGTCTTATTGCGCTATTTTTGGATTCAGATGTTAAACTAAAATAGAGGAAGTCTATCTTCATCTGTGAGGGCATCTGTCCGTGCAGCGTCAACATGTCAGGGCTTTCTCTCCCTGTGAAAGTGAAAAATGCGGTATAGGTGCGCTAACATCTGTGCACGCCACTAATCTCTCCAGCCGCAGGTTTCATGCCTTGTCAAGTTTTCCCACTTTCTTGGGCTTTCCGTCTAAGCTCCAGCCTCCTCTGCCCACCTTTCTCAAGTGCCATGGGGGCAGACGAGAACTCATGCTCAGTGATTTGTGATTCCGGCTGCTCCGGTATGGTCCGGACATTTATGGATATTCCAGCTGTCATGAAGCCGCATAGTAACACAGACGTTAACGCTGAATGGCTGCTTTGGAGCCACTCAGCTGAACAAAGTGGGGGACTGACCAGTGTGTGGTCGCTGGTGGTGTGTGCGCTAACTTGTTCTGTGCTGACGCAGCCATATATTTATTGCTTTTTATACATTATTTTCAGCAAGATTTGCATAGTTTAGTCCACATCACCACAGAATTTAATTGTGCGCAAGATAATTACACCTTTTTTCTCCTAAAAAAAAAAAAACCCTCCTCCTGCAGTGATGTACCTGCTCTGGGTTTTGTAGCTGAAGTCTTGAAAATGTTGAGGAAGCAGATGTTCACCACAGTGAACTGCGGTGGAACAGCAATGAGGGGACGTGTGCATGCTGTGGGAGACATTCTGAGCTATTTTGTGCAGACTGTGTTAATGTACAGTACATGGCGTGTCGCCCGACACCGTCGATCTTTATTAAGTACTGTCCACTACTGGAGAACCGCAGGGATCCTGCAGCATTAGCGCACAGATGCGATAAAATAGAATGCATTCTTGCAAGCGTGTATGTTCGTTCATGTGTAAGATCACAGCCAGTCAGACATCAATGTGTTTGACTGGCCTGAGTGCTAATCTAAGTATGAGTAAAGTTAAACCTGCAATTTCTTCTTGTCCTTTGCTCCATCAGGTAATTGTTTAATTGTGTCTCAGTTGTGCCCCTAGTGTCTCGGCAGTGTCAAACGTTTGTTTTCATTGAGCTAAACTTTTATATCCAGCAAATACCAGTTAGATCGTGAGCAGTTTGAAGAAGAATAGGTTGATAAAAATCAGTTTAGTGAGAAAAGAAGCACGTGAATGTGTTTTTGCTCATATTCACTGCAAATGCAAAAAAACGCAGGCAGGATGTGTGCGTAGAGCTGCTTTTGGTTCTGGTTCAATTCAATTTCAGCATTCGGTTGCTGGTGTGTCTTCAGTTTTCACCCCGTTGGCAGAGTTCTGGGTCAGGCAGCTGTTCATCTGAAACCGACCTGATGACACTTCCTGTCACACTGGCATCCTCTTTGCTTCTCTCATAGGCCGAAAATTTGCATGGTAGACTAACGTGTAATCAGAGCGGCGGAACAGACGGAGAGGAACGAAATGGCCTGGCAGCGGTCTAACACAAGCGGTGGGAGACGCGAAAGAAGAACGAGGAAGCAGGATTCCTCATGCAAACAATGGGGTGATGATCTCGGAGATTGGCGGGAGAGGCGGAACATTTAAATTGAGCCCTGGAGAGTTGCTAATCTACTGCAGAAACAAATACAGCAAAAACTTCATGTCGGAAGACGGCAGGACGCCGACAGCTCCGGTTTGTTTGTAGAAAGCAAAGCTTGTCCAGTAACATAACTGGTAACCATCAACCACTGAGACGTACAGGATGTTCAGCCTTGAAATAGCACTTCCTTTATAAACAAACATATGTTACCCCAGATTAGTATATAAAGAAAAGAATTTGACCCAGCATTGTGACTTAACCTGCTTTTCAGTGCAGCCATTGAAAGAAAGGTGATATACATAAAGTGTGTCATATTGTGCATCATGTAACCTGTGCATAGAAATGTACACAACCGGAAACAAACAGCAGACTGAGTCTGAAATTAAGAGGACACAGAGGAGTCAGTGTGTAAACCAAACGGGCAGGGGAGCCGGAGGAGGGTGACGTGTTGGTGTTTGGGTGGACCAAAAAAGCAACTTCCTCTGACCCAGAGCGCTGAACCCTCACCAATCAAGTAAAGTTACCTTTTTCTTTACATTTACGTTGCAACCTGATGCCAAGTCTCTCTTTTGCAACACTGTTAACATGGGTGCTGTCAGCTACCGGTGGTTCCCAGTGTACGTCCATGTTTGCTCACACCCACATGGTGGCTCAGTACCCCTGTTTGTGCGATCGCAGTATGTGCAGCTACATTCCACGCTTGTCGGCAGGCGTGAACAGACAGATATTGTCAGCTCTGACCTGTTCAGTGTGCGGGGAATGTCAACCGAGGGTACAGGTGGACTCGGCTCACATAGTTTAGTCAAGTGGCGGGTCAGTGGCGGGTTAACCTTGACATTTAGAGTTGATCATTTGCTGTTTCCTCAAGCCTAGCTTATGTGGCAAAATAAGGAAGCATAAAGCGAAGCCTTCATGTTGGTGCCTTCGCTTACCCAATTATGTGAAAGTGCAGTCATTTCTGAAGAAATTGAGGACAAAGAGAGCTGGGTGATGTGGCTTCCTCCTCCCATGAAGGGAAAACGGAGTGCTTCTATAATCCTCATGTCATGTTCTGCACAAATTTTCATTTATAATGCAGACCTGTGGTGAGAGAGCTGGTGTGTCGCTGATTTATTCCACAAAGCATCTGGCCATCCATTAATGCTTTAGACCTTAAGGTCGGTTTCAGCCGCTTCCACTGAATTTAGGAAGCCCCAGAAAATGTGACAGAGCCATTATGATGTCTAGCTGATGTGATTTATTACATCTGAAGGGTTCGGAATACTGTTGTTTCTAGTCACAGCAATAAAACGTGTCCTCGGTGTGCAAAGACAGGTGTAGGTTTAAGACCTGCTCCGTAAAAATCCCTCAGAGGCCGGGCTGCAGTCCCCAGCACTGGCATTCCTGACTCCAGTAACCAAGCACCACCAAGACACAACGGTAGCGACGCATCCTGGAAAACCACCCCTGGGGTTTCTTGTTTTCGGTGTCTACCTGCCTTTTTTTGTTTTGCCCGTGTAGCACCAAAAATGTCAAGAATGACGCAAGGCCGCATTGCTCAAATTCACTATAACCAACTGAACTGCTTGCTGGGAAACGAGGAAATTCCTCCTCACTTGCACGTTCATTGTTCTCTGAATCACATGTTGACTCGTTCCGTCGCCTCCTTTACTGACAGGTCTGAATAGAATGCAGAGTGTCTACCTCTAGAATGCCAGGAATGTCATTCCCGCCTGTTTCAACAGCACAGATGCATTAAAACCTTCATTCAAACTTGGCGATTGAGAAAGCAAAAGAAATATGTTAACTCATTCAGCTCGGCATGCAACGCCTTATTTGCCTTTCTCAACATTTTTGAAGCGTTTAATATGCGGTTTGCTCGAGCTCAGTGGCTCGTCAGGATGGGTGATTGTGGATATCATGAGAAAATAATTCAGCAAACTATGTCAGGGACACAATCACGTTTATGGAGGAAACAAAGTTTAGGTCATTGAGGTCAAGGTGAAAAAAGAGCACATTCAAAATCTCGTCTCTTCCAACGCCATTTGTGAATATACTGTATTTAAAAGAAGCAAACCAATAAATATACTTTCCTAGAGCAGCTGTATGTATCCTTTTGACTTGTTGGTGCAGACATGCTGCTGGAGCCTTCTCTCAGTCAGATCGCTGGGTATTTGTTGGGCAACCTGAGTGATGACACGGTGTTAGCTTCCGCTGTTGATTCATCGTGACATTTTCCTGTGCAAACACATCCACATCACAGGAAGAGTGTTGTTGCATGTCCACATACATGCTTATGTTATCACGAGTGATGAGTAATAGCAGTAAGTGTATGGGCAAGTTTAGGACTTTTACATATTTTGAAAAAAATGCTATTAGCAGACAGCCGCTTTTACGCCTTCCATATTCCCCTAACCCCAGATAACGCTGACCTGCTACACTGGGAAGTGTTTAATTCAATTTTAGTCAATTTTAGCCCAGATAACTAAGCTCAGGTACTGTACGTTTCTCCCATTACTGTGTGGGATTAATTGTGCTTTCTGCAGAATGAGAGGGAAGGAGAAGCTGCCTGCCTGAACAGATATCTGTGTTCTGTAGCTTGGCCGGCTGACAGCCTGCCTGCGGGTGTGTGCTGGAGTGGCTCCAGTTTAGCTACAGTACTCATTAATACTCCTTTTGCTGCTTTTGTGGCCTTAATTTAGCAACACAAGCCTCTTCTGAAGTGTCTGAAAGAAAGATGCAGGAATTTGGTGTGCCTTTGACAAGGCCACCTAGTCCAAAAAGTTTACAAAATCTGGGGGTTAATGAGATGGATAAAGAGGTAAATGTGGCTTTTTCTTGTATTTTTTCGTAGATTTACGAGTTTTACTTACCTGACGTCCTCACCAGGACGATTAATTGAGCAGTGATGGTAAAAAATAAACGCTGCCGTCCACTGCAGACAGAAACTTCCTGTGCTTGCCTTTTTACTTTTTTCATTTTTAGGAAAAAAAGGAGGAAAAAAGCTGCAGCTAGGCTTCCACAGAGGGTCAGATTTTCCATTTCTGCGTGTGGCACTGAAACACACAGCGTATTTTCTGTTTGGTTTGGCTGGTGGATCGAGGGCAACAGCTACAGCGCTTTCTGAGCCCATCACCCTCAGAAAAAAAGAAGCAGGAGTCAGAAAACCAGTACGCACCACAGGAGAGAATGAACTTTCTGCTCTGCAATATATTAAAAATTAATCCCGTTTCAGTAGGAATTCTTCCGTTTGAGGACATTAATCCATTTTTTTTTTCAGTTAAGTCAGACTTTCTGTACTTTTACTCTTTAGTGCTGCTGTTCCCTGCAGTTTCCCATATTTTTCTGTTGATTTTCATGTACAGTATATACTCTAAATATATTCATTTGGATCAGTCTGAAGCCTCCCCCCTACTCTGCGTCTGATTTTCCGCTCTTTCCATAACCCCCTTCACCACCAGCATCATGACTGTCGTCACCAGCCGTTTTTTTTATGAACTTCGTTCCTCGGTGGGCTCTGTGGAAACTCCGAGGATCCAGGATTTGCAGTGTATTTGTTTTCACTGTGCAGACTTTATCCAGCTTCTGAGTGCTGTCCACATTTTGCAGTCTGATCAGATTTGTGCAGGATTACAACTTGGTAAAAGCTTGCAAATAAATAAAGTATTCTGCGGGAGCAGCCTTGCCCTTTTCCTTTATTCCTTTGTTAAGTGGAAATAAGGCTGAGCCATCAGCATCAGAGAGGATTTAAGTGCTGTAAATGCATTTGAAGCCTCTGACGGAGGCAACACTGACAGAGATAAGGCCCCAGTGTTGAGCTTCTGTGTTGTGTGGTGAATGATCCGGTCAAAAGCTGTGATACCAACCTCATAAACCCTCGCATGATCTAAACAGTGAAGCTGATGTCATGCCTGATGCCCTTTCTGAACGGACAGTTGACCAAGAGAGGGCGCTATTTCACCAACCCAGCCATGTTTTTCCATTAAATGAGGTTTAAATGTTACTCAAAGTAACCCAAAAGAGAAGCCAGGGCCTTTTTACCTCTTGGTTTGTTGGCTGTTGCCGTGGAGATGAGTTGCCTTCCCACTGAAAGGGCATGGTCTGCGTAATACTCAACACTATTTTCCATAACTGTTTCACCACTCTTTTATCTTTAATCTATCGTCACATTTCTAACTGTACCTGTGAATAAACACAGGGATCATTTGCATTCTTATTAGCAATCTAATTCAACAGCTGCAGCAGTACTGTGAACTACTTGACCTTTTTGTGCATTGAGTTATCATTAGCACATTTAGGACTTTTTTATTTTTTAATTTTTTTAAAAAAAATTTTAATTTGGTCCTGTCCTAACCACAAAGCCTAATGTTGACAGAGAGGCTCATCAGTCCGGTAATGCAAATGTTAAAGGCCAGCAAAATGTTTGTTATCTTGGCTTGAACGAACTTGTTGTGTCACAGGTTCACAGTACCGCGTTTGTTGTGTGTGTGTGTGTGTGTGTGTGTTCGCATTCGGTGGTTCTGGTGAAGGCTGATGTGAAACACGGGCAGGCTGAACCAAAGCTGACCTGTTCCCTTCTGAAACATCTATCTTAGGAAGCTGAGTTTCTCATCGAGGTGTTTAGAAGCGCGTTAAATACACTTTCGTAGTTGTAAAGTCTACTTCTGAAAGAATTGCTTGTTTTTCATATCGGCTCATGTAGGAGTGCCTTCACATAGCTTGGGCGCTGGGTCAATAGGCTGCCTCTTGATGGGAAAGGGAGAAATGCTGTGGGAAGGACAGCAGCTTCTGTTCTGCAACAACCCACTTTTGTCTGAGAAGTTTCACTGCTGCCACGCTATTTATGAGAAACGGACATATTTTAGCAAACTTTGATCTGAAGTCGGTCCTGTTCATGGCGCTAGAAAGACATGTATATCCCTTGTTCTGATACATAAACTTCGGTTGGTGCCTGTGGTCTGGCCACATGTGAAAACTGTTTTCATTTCTCTTTTCATCTCTTTTTCTCACTTTTTTTAGTTACTTTGACTTAAACATAGAAATGTTCAACTTTCCGCCAGAAGGTGGCAGCATCAGCACTGTGTCCCGCATGCGCTGTCTTGCCACAAGCAGCAGATTGTTTTCATTTTTTTTGATGAAGGGGCTGATTGAGTTATTTTCAAGGAGTTGACGTTTTAATATCTTTTAAGAGCCTTTTTACTCTTGAGGATAGAAACTAAATTTAGACTCTGCATGTGATTTTTGAAGCGAATTCAGTCTTCAAAGCTGTGAGACATGAACTTAACACTGGAATTTCCAGAGGTTCATTCCACGTTTATCACATTGAACTGGGTTAACTATAAATGTTTGGGCCTCAGCTGGTGGTGAGTTAATGGATTTCTCTCTGAGGTTATGACGCCCTAATCACAGATAGGGTCAGTGGGCCACCATACGAGCCTCCAGGGAGGACAGGCCGAAGGTCACATACCCTGCACCGTCCTGCGGGGGGACTCAAACGTGGGCTCGACTATGATAAAATGAAGGGTGTGATTTTGATAGCGACACATGTAAACCATAAACACAGTCCCACCTTGTTTCGAATGTGTAGGTTCTTTCTCACACTTTGGGAATTACTTTATATTACAGTCTGTGAAAAACACTTCCACGCCTGAATTCCCAACAAAAAAAACTAATTTACGTACTGCTGAAATTTTATTACATCATAGCTAGTTTTTCCAACACGGCCCTAACCCGAAGCACTAAAAGATGCTCCATTCTTCCATAAAGGCCACCACACGCTCCGTTCAAGTCCAAGGAGCATGATGAAGCATCTTAGCGCTCGTATTACCGTCCTCTCTCTGGTAGAAGCGGTGATCTGCTTCTCGGACATCCTGTCATGTCTGTCTGGGAGTATTGATCACCTGCTGGGGGCTAATCGATGCATGAACGGCACAGATTTACACACTTCATGCCTGTGTGTGGTAGTAATAATAGCAGTAATAGTAGCAGTCATGGTTCCAGTTGATTATTATAAATTCCATAGCAAGATGATGGTTTTATTTGTGTGGAATAGTGATTTGGGGAAATTCCTCAACTTCTTCATGTCACAGAGGTCGATTTTTGTACCTTCCCTGGTGACATAATGGTCGTCATTGTCATGTCCTGTTGAATCAGGGGTTTCATGTATCCCCGATAACATGCATTATCAGCTGCTCTATATGCCTAAGGCCCGTGTGTCCATCGTATATGCACATATGCACGTGCATGCTCGGCATTATGACAGGACTGCTCACCGCAGCAGTTCGCTAACCCGGTTAACCACAATGTAACATCAATACAGTTCGACATTCTGGCTGCTGTGAGCAAGAGTTTTCATGCTGGCCTTCTCTCAGTTCAGCGTCTCTGCCTCACAATCAGTACACAGAGGTTATAGCTCTCTCTGGGCGGCTTCCTGTATCAAGCACTATCTTGTCTGGCACCTCAAATGCCTGGTTAGATGGTCATGCAGCTAGTTGTGTGGTTTTTGAGGCATTTTCCATGAGTTCTGTTTGAGTTCATGAGTCTTTCCTGATATTAAAACATTTGTAGCCATTAAAACCAGATTGCACAGTAATTCCAGACTGGAAAAAGTTGCAAAATTCAGTAGTATGATTTTTTTTTTTAGCATGGGCTTCCAGAGCATCAGTTGTTGTAATAGCTTTGGTGTGTTGGTGTAGGCTCTCAGCCATCCAGGTCATTGTAGTTTAATGCTTCAATTCAAGCAAACCGGGCTCTCACAGGACAGAAATCCACTTGCCATTGGCTGTGTGTGTGTGTGTGTGTGTGTGTGTGTGTGTGTGTGTGTGTGTGTGTGTGTGTGTGTGTGTGTGTGTGTGTGTGTGTGTGTGTGTGAAACCAGTTGGTTAGTTGCAGCCCACCTGTTTAAAGTAGTAGCCTGAGTGGCCTCTCTGTTAGCTCGATCCTCCAGATGCTTATAAGTAGCCCTCCACAACACACACACACACACACACAGACACACACACACACACACACACACACACACACACACACACACGTTGTAGTCAGCTTCTTAATGTTTTGACAGCTGGTTCTGATAGAGGACTATTTTAAGGTTGTGAGGGGATCTATCTGTGCTTGTTTCACTGCCTGTCTGGCTTCAGTGCAGTCAGTTTGATAGGCAGTGTTTAGCGCAGCCTGACAGGCTTAGTCAAAGTGTTGTGACCAATTTTACACACTGCTGACACATTCCATACGCCGTACAATAGGCTCGCTTTTTAAAATCGTAAGCACTTGGCATGTTTTGACTTGGCGTACACACATGGTCTACATTGAGGGGAATTGCAGGGAATATTTATCAAAGCTTTAATCTCACTGTTTTCCTTATGTTGTGAATGGGCAGTTTTTTGCACACATACTCTATTGTTCACTGATAAAACTAATTTAACTTTTTCCTGTCATGCAGGACCTGCACACGATCTACTGTCACCTGTATCACATGGAAGTCCTCTCACACCTAAGAGAACATCAGTTAAGGTGAATATGGTTTTTTTAGAAATATGTTTTGCAGAACTTTGAAGTTGATCCAGTTTTTCCCTTTACAAATAAGCAGAGTTTTATTTTCT
The DNA here is from genome assembly GCA_016586285.1 of Arothron firmamentum. Taxonomy (NCBI): domain Eukaryota; kingdom Metazoa; phylum Chordata; class Actinopteri; order Tetraodontiformes; family Tetraodontidae; genus Arothron; species Arothron firmamentum. The sequence continues at coordinate 151,525 of BJFM01000076.1, forward strand.
TTCTCAAATTTAAGTAGTTTCGGTACATTGAGGTAATAGACTGTTAAAGGTCATCTCTTTGCCCATCTGTCTTAGGTCGATGTGTACCTCTGCCAGATATGAGAGACACGGTGCTAACCACATCCTCTTCTAGTAAGTGTATTTGTGTGTTTTCTTACAGGAAGCAGGAAGTCACCTGCTGTTTTTCAGCACTCGTAATTATTTATTCATTCGTTTTATCACATCTTTTAGTTTTGATTGAACTGTTCATGTATTAGAGTATCTATGTGTGTATGTATGTTAGAGTTGCCATGTGTCACACTAATATGTTTTTTGTGCCTGTTCCAGCCCAGACAGCATTGCTACATGCTGGTACATCCTCCTCTCAGGATCGGTCTTTGTCAAGGAGCACATGTACTTGGCAAGATGCTGGTAAGTAAAAATTGATGGAATGCCTAAAGAGAAAGTCACAATTTATGGTGAGAAGGGGTTGATTTTATCTGACTGGGGAGGTGCTGTTGTGTTATATTGGACCCTAATATCAGGATATTTTAATTAGGGAGGATAAAGCAGAGGCAGTAAACCATTCAAGGACCTTCATCAGTCCTATATAAGAGGAAAATCTCATGTCATTACTTACTCTCAGAGACCTTCAAAGCATTGCAAAATAGATGGAAACATGGTAGTAAAAGCAAATCCAAAGGTAAATGAACCCTGAAAGCGCCACAAAATATTGTCTTGACTCAACCACTTGAGCACGGAAGGTTCCAACATAACGTTTGCTAAGCTTAGAAGTCTAATTTTTAGGAATGCTTCAAGGCCTGAGGATTTATACCACTGTAATTGATAAGAAATGAAAGATATTGATTGCAGTTCTTGGCTCTACTACCTAATTCATCCACGCTATCCGTTTAGTGCATTTTTCTCCTTGGTCTCTGCATAGCTTGGCAGTTGGGAATATTTGTGTCCTCATTAGTCTAAAACAGTGAAGTTGCAGGGGAATCCTCCACTCCTCATGTCCCCTCCTGAGATCAGTCACAATGCCAAAGAGTCAGAATTGCCAAAAAAATCATTGTAAAGAGATGCTACACCTGTTTAAACAATGAAATGGATGGTAACGGGCAAAACCTCTGACAGAAATTGCCTACGGCCTACCCTCAGCTCTCATTGCCTCCCTTCTGTTGTTGTAGTTGGACTGGAGTTAGAAGCAGCACATGCCAGAAGGGAAAAAGGGGCAGCTACCTTCTGTTCCGTAATGTTTAAATGCGATATAAATGACGTTCTTTTAAGATCTTTATGACCTATAGGATTTGAACAATTATTAATATGGTTTATTAACGGTTGGGCTAACACAACAGGAGAGTTACCAAAAGAAGAATCAAAGATGTAACAATCAATGGAAATGCAGGACATTTTCATTTTCAAGCCTGGTTAATAAAACATCTGAAAAGCAGCAGCTGACCACTGACTATGATTAGAATGCTAAATGCCGAACAGAAGAGCTGATCTGATGACCTGTCACATGCTTTCGTGCAGGAAGCTGCGTGTGGCGACTCTGTCCACATGGGTAGTTTTTAGATTCATGTCAGATTTGTCATGATGCACAACAGGCAAGGACGACAGGCTTTGTGTCGTGAGAGTGTGTCATTCAATCCTGAATCTGTGGGCTGATGTGGAGGTAGCCTAACACTGTCCCAAAGTTTAGCTGCAAAACTTGATATCCAATACAGGTATGGCTAAGAAAATAAGCAAAAAAAACAATAATAGACCCCTTGATCGGTGATTGATACTTCATTTAGTAGCCAGTGGCTTCAAAACAAGTTGTTGATAGATTAGTTGTTAAGTAGCATGTTGTAAATTATGTGTTGTTTCCTAATTTGTTAACATCATGCCACCAGAGAAGCTTTTGCTGATGTGGAATCCAGATGTTCCGTGCCATGTTCTGTGCATAGCTCCAATGTTGGTCTCCTTTAATTTGACAGGGAAGTAAGGTGAGCTTGTAGAGCAGAGAAATGTGTGTTAAAGGGACAGAACAAAGCATCCCGTGTGATGGAATGACTTGTTACATTACAGAACCCGCAGCACACAGCACCAATTAACTGCCAATTATCAATAGCCCTGGAGCAGCCGCTATTGATGCTGCACGTTTGCATCTCGGCGTAGGTTAGTTAAAAGTTGACAGTGTGTGGGGGAGGTTGAATGTGTGTCACTGAGTTGGGCAGCCTGGGGGTGAGGGGGCTTCAAAAAGGGCCAGAGTGTGTGTGTGTGTGTGTGTGTGTGTGTGTGTGTGTGTGTG
>BJFM01000076.1:159274-174215 GCA_016586285.1 Arothron firmamentum
AAATATCCTTTCATTATAAAACTGTGTATTTTGTGTCTCTACAGTTTTGGCAGGCAGCTGGGGGGCAGACGAGGCTGTGAATGCATTACGCTGGAGCCATCAGAAATGATTGTGGTGAGTTATAAACATGATATCTTAGAAACACTCATCGGACAGATTTATGTTATATTTGCTGTAACTGTCATCACCGCGACCCGTAGAACAATGAAAGGCTTATCGTTCTAAAGCAGGAGGTCCCTCTGTTCACTTAAATAAGAGGATTTATAGAGGAAAAACGTTTTTCCACTGAAATACAAGAATACGAAGTACACGATTCACGTTTTGTTCTTCAACAAAAACAAAAAAAACACACCAATTCAACGGCATTCATGTTTTCTCAACAGTAAAAGCGTACATATACATTGTTTTTGTAAATTTCCTGCTGTAAGTAACATTTCACTAGAAAACTATGGTGAAAGTCTACAGAGCAGAGGAGATCATGCAGATTAGCTGATCAGTGCTGGTCCAAATTATTTGGGAAAGGGCATCAGTACCAGGGACAGCAGCCAGACGCTTTCATTCTCAGTCGTCAATATCTTTCTCTGTTCCACCTTTGCATGCCAGTGTACACCAGTAAAGGCTGAGAGGAAGGGTTAAATCCTTGGAATTAAACTTTTATATTGTGGAGGATTTTACGTTTTGTTTAAATTTTAATTAGAGCCTACCACCAGAGGGCAATCAAGATGTTTTGTTATTGTTCTTGACTCCTCCTCCTGTTCAGCAGAGTCTATAGATGTGTGATAGATGAAATTATACCATACAGACGTCGAGGCAATCTCAGGTCAAAGGATTCGCATAATAATGTCACTGTATATAATTGGAAATGGCATTACGGCAGTATTTATCCCTAACGTGTCTTGTTTCAATTCCACATTAGCTTCAGTTCTTCACATTAATCTTACATATCTAAAGCTTTTGGTGTGACAGGGAAAATAAAAATTAGGAATCAGCAGTGCACGCACGCAGAGCAGGCACACAAACTTCACTTAAATGCATCCACACAGAAGAGCAGAGGGGCCGAGGGTTGGTCACACTGCATCGCTGCCAAACAGCTAATTAGGGCCATGGGAATAGTAGTGGGCGTGTAATTTGTGGCTATCGTCATGACTCCAGTCACAGGATGACCGGGAATGACATTCACAGACTGACAGGGGTTATTTGTATGTGTGTGGAGGATGGAGGGCAATAAAATGAAATAATAGGGAAAAGAGTAATAAATGAGTAAATAACACCTCAAATGCTCAGTGGGAGTCATGCTAGCAGGAGAACAACGATGCGCTCAGACGAGCGGACGTGTTTGCCATTTTTTTTTAAAGCGTAGAGGAAACAGGAAATACTGTCACATTGTCCAAAATACGGAAATTTTTTCAATAGTTGAGAGTCATGGGATACAGCGTGCATAGATCATACACAGGGAGACATGAAGAGAGTCATATGGTTCTACTATGAAGCATGACTGTCAACCAACCATGCTGAATTTTGTGTGTATTGCCTTCAGGCTGTCCTGAGAGGCCTGTTAAAATGGACTGATTCATGCTTTTCCAAAACCAGCACATTGATATTGACGCTTGCCCTTAAATCAATGTCTCTGGAGTGCGTAAGCCATGGCAAAACCATCACACTGGACTCTCGGTGTGATGGCAAAACCATCACACTGAGAGTCCAGATGGGTCAAGATCAAAAAGAGGAAATATATTTTTGAAACACATCTTCTCGCAGTTATGGAACATATCTTAAATATTTTCTAAATGCCGTCATTAGTGACATATTAGGAGTATTGACTTACTTAACACTAGTGGGGAAGAAAGAAAACAAATTCCAGGCAGCAACAGAACAGGGAATGAATTGAATGGCCGGAATCTGTGCACCGTGCTTTTTTTTTTTTTCTTTCTTGCCTGCTGAAGATATTTGTGTATTTACGGTTTCCTGGAGGAAACCCGAGGCTTGGTGCTCGCTCTGTGCGTGTGTCAGACAGAGTGAGAGACGCGGCAAGTTTGCGTGTGAGTCAGTCTGCTTGCTACGCGTTGAGCAGCTGAAGTGTTTTGAACAGAAAAGGACGACTTTCACCACGAGAGGGAATTCATAGACAGCTTGTTCGTGAGTTCCGTTCTTTAAAAAAAAAAAAAAAAAAAAAATCGCCTCAGTGGATTTAATTTTGTGACCTCACAGTATTTTGAAACTTTTTGACTTTCTGTGTGCAGGAGTTCTACAGTATCCACTGATTGTATTCAAGGGGTTTTTTTGTAGTTTTTTTTTTTTTAAATCTGCCCTCCTGCAGTATTCACAGCTTTTATGTGTTGTTTTGGTTGCGTCCTCGCGTCCGGATGAGCGTCCTCCGCTGGCACCGGCTGTCTCTGCTCTGGAAGAACTGGATGTTCAACCAGGAGTCAGGAGAAGAGCCCGGTTCCATTTCCCAAACCCTGCAGCATGAAACTGAAGGCAACGCAATCCAGGGAAACTCAAATCTCAAGACCCAGAACTTGGATTGTACGCACCAAAACTCTGAAGTAACAGAGCAGACTGTGGAATTTATAAATCTAAATGTTGTCGGCATCACCCATAAGCCTGGATTACTTCTGCGCAGCCTTTCTGAGCCATGCTCACATAGTGAGGTTCGGACTGATAGCTGCCCACGCAGACCCGAAGGTTGTGGCAGAACGGTCCACCGGAGTTGCTGTTCTGAGCTGGGTGTCAACGCTGTATTGCAGGTGGACAACGGCAGCAAAGGAGACGACAGTTTTCTGCAGAGAGAGGGGTCCCAACGGCGGTCTAGACGGCGGTTCAGGAGGATTAACCCCAAGGGAGAGCGGGAACTCATCACAGACAGCCAAGAACCCAGCGGTTACACCACGGTGAGAGTGGCATGTTGATAAAGATGACACTTTTGTGCAGTTTTTGCTGCATCTGTACTTTTAAAATCATTCCAAAACATGAAGTCACTTACAAACACAAACAACTGTGACAAGTGTTGGCAGCAGTGTGCTCTTTTCACCATTTTCAAAATGGTTCTCATTCAGAGTTTGTTTTTTTTGGCAGTTGCACATATACAAATTAGAAGGTTTCTTGAAATTTTTGAACCACTGCTGCTCTTATTATGTCATTTAATCAGCTGTTATGTCAAAAATATGAGGATTGTACACAAAATGTGGAGAAATAGTCACTAAGTTGAAAGGCAACATTAACACGGAAAAATAAATGAGCCTATTCAGAACAGTCGTGTACTGACATGCACGTTTGGTTGGGTGTCTTTTTGTATGAGGGTTACTTTCCCGCCCACTGATAAGGTTACTGGAGACCGTAGCGGGTCAGTTACAGTCATGACTAATCACCACATGCCACACTTTACCACACAGTGACACAAGTGACATTCACATACGCACACTTGCTTCACAGTCACAATTTCCCCAGCTCATGCAAGCTCCCCGGGGCGCCACAAAGGGATTTAAGAGAGTGTCCTGTACTGTGTCACTACTACCTGCTGCTGCTCTCTTGATGATTGTTCCACCTTTATATGAATTGTATTTTCTATGGTGTTATTTTCTTGAATTCTAGCTTATAAAAAAATGGTTGGAAGCCATTTGGATATGCTAGCTAGGATAGGCTGTTTGGTTTCTGTTGTTGTTGTTTTTAAGAAATTCATCAATAAGCACAAAATAGTAGAGTGTGCTTGACTGAAAAGGACTTTTTTCCCCCTTCTTTTCATGTTTTTGCTGTTGCCTGTTGCCATCAGGATTATGTCAACAATCAGGTAGGTTTAGACTCCAAATCATCAGCACTTATACTGACACGGCGTGTCGGCTTCATTTGGCCAAATCTACTAGGTTTTTTAGGTGTCAGTGTATTTCGTGTACATGTGCACAAATGCGTTCATGAGTCAGTTCTGGGACAGGCACCTGTTTAGAAATGAGCAGTGTTGGGAAAAGCGGGTCATTTTGAGGCCACATGTAGGGCTGTGGGTGGCAGATAGGGAGCCAACTGTGAAATAACAAATGCATGCTGGGAACACCAACTGTCTGGTCAGACAAATGGAATTTGCTGTTTTTGACAGAACCAGGAGAGGTTTGAGAAGAGTCCTCAGAGTGGCTTTTTTGTGCTTTTACTCAGATACGTAGCTGATTATCATGATTTCAAATGGAAAAAATAAATGAATGCCACACAAGCAAATTGCCCCACATTCACCAATACCATCATCTGACTTATGTGTCATTTATGTTGACCACCACCGAAATAGTAAATAATTGGATTTTACACATGAAAAATGGAATGCTTCCATGGCTGTGAAAGATTTCTTTGTAAGGCTTTGGTCATGGAAATGTACAGGAATTGATTCATTCAGTGGATTGCAACCCTTACAGTTTGTTCTTCTCCCATCGCTGAGCTGCTGTGTTGTCATTTTTGACATTGACAGCCCCTCATCATTGATGACGACTGCCTATGAATGAAATCTATGCACATGCTTAAAGAGAACCCCTTTTCACAATGGCTGCTTCATGGGTGTTGTTTTTTTTTGTTTTTTTTTAACAAAGGGCTAAATGAAACTGTAATAATATCAGTATTGCATTAGCAGCAATGCATGATGTCTGGTGTCTTTCTTCTTCTCGTAATGGCCAGCCCTGGACTGAATCAGGTCCCCTCAGCTATGAATCAAGGCCCCTTGAAAGTAAAACGGTGAAAAACAAACTGCTTAGCGGATTATTTTTTTATTTTATTAGCTCTGATGACTTAAGTCGTGATTGATTCCCATTGATCCAGAAACCTGATTCCCGTATGAATGTGATAGGAGACATGCACATCCTCGCAGCCCTCTGGGATTCAGTAATGACTTTAGATTCATACCACACACGTGCACACACACTGTGCAGGCACACGGCCAAACAGAGTAAGTCACTTCATTACGACATCAGATCCCTCCTTAGGCAAGATGGATAGATGGACCCAGTTGCCTTGCAGGGAAAACCTGCAGTGGGGACTTTTACGGCACCCCCAGGATCATCAAATTAACATGATGCAGGTTCTGCCATCTGCACGGGATATTTCCGCTAGAATCAACATAAGGGAACCTGACATATTGCCACACAAATGTTTGCATATTGTGCAGAGCCCTGTGGTAAAGAAATTTACATTCGCTCGAAGCATGAAGCAGCATCCTTTACATTGTGCTGAAACTATCATACATACCGGAAACACATCCAGTGTGCACGGCATATTGCACATGTGGTTAGCTAGCTTGCTGTTAGGCAAGCTAGCTAACCACATATGCAAAACCTGTCTGATGTCTGGCTTACTTTTGCCTTGCAACACAACAGTTGCCCCTTAAACACATATAAGCCTTCGCAGTTGGCTTGAAGATGATAAGTCAAGTTGAGATGGATTTTTTTGTTTTTAAATGGATCAAATGGTCTCTGTCCCTCCCCTGTTATTAGTGGGTAAATATATAATATTATATTAGCCACTGTACTGGTTTGTGAAGATCATTACTTCTGTTTGTGAGCTCGGCAGCGTTGGTCACTGGCCTCGGATGATGTAGTGTTGAAAACGTTCTTTGAACACTCCCATGATGCTTGTGTTTTGTGTTTTTTGTGTTTGGGTGTGTCGACCATTTTAATACATTTATAGAAGTTCAGCTGCTGTGGGTTTTATGTGTATCTGTTCCACTACTCATTATTCTCTCCCTCTGTTTAAACACTTAAATCTGCTTTATGTTTCTGAACCGCTCCGCTTTAATGAATCCAGGGCTTCCTGAGCTCATGTAGTCTTGTTCAGTCAGAATGCAGATAGGCACCTAATCCCAATAACAAACCAGTCAAACAAATAGTAGACTAATGAGATGAACTAAGAGTTGGCTGGGGAGGAGACAGGAACATGTTTTGAAGACTAGAAGAAAGTCTATGTCAGGTAAAGAAGCAAATTGAATGATTCACAAGAGGGACAGTGAGGTTCTGCAAAAGTGAAGGTTGTAGGAAGGTCGGCTACTGGTTTAATTGGAGGCTGAAAGGACAACAGAGAGAGGGAACAAGGTTAGAGGAGTTGATCTAACATTCATACTGTTTGATCCGGTCAGTGACAGCCAGTATCCTAGCGTGTGGAACAAGTCACACACACCAATCAATGACTTACTTTCTTCCTGAAATTGTGACTCAGGCTCAAAATATCATGCTCAGTCCTCCATGCTCAAACCACTGGTTAAACCACAGACCCTCAGCCGCCAGTGGTGATCTGCTGGACTCGTCATCAGTGCACAGAGCACATAATCAATTGTTTTCACAGGTCTGTAAATTGACTATAATGACTAGAAAATAAATGATGCAACAGACCCCTCAAATTTTAACATGTAGGGCCATTGTCAGTATTGCGTATATGGGTGTGTGTGTGTGTGTGTGTGTGTGTGTGTGTGTGTGTGTGTGTGTGTGTGTGTGTGTGTGTTGGCGTACAGTATTCTGGACAGTGTGTCGAAGCAGTGGCGCACTATTTGCAGCTCTTATTACTGCTAATTTTAGAGATTACATCAGCAGTTCCAAGATGTTCTACTGCCTCTCAATATTCCTTTCTGCCTGACCTCCTCCTCTGTCCCCTCCTTTCCTCCATCCTTCTGTCCTGATGTTATCGTCACTACCCTTTCGATCTGCTTTTTGTCTTGAATTACAATGGTAAATGTACGGTTTCTCTGAGATGTTTCATCGCTGCAAGTTTTTCAAGGTTCTGTTGTAGCTGCTCAGTTCATCATTGTGATCATCACTGTTTTCCTCTGAAGAGCAAAAAAGGATTTCTGCAGAATCCAAACATAGACTGAGTCTCCCCACTGCTGCTAAATACCAGCGTATCCACACATTGTTTACTGTATTGGGACAATTTGGTTACAATACACATACATTGCCTTCTTGTTTTTGCTGGGCTGAATCTACCTGCGTTATTGTGTCTTTGTCTGGTTTTGCAGGAATGTGCAAGTCTGTGTGGTGCTTGCATACCTGTCTACTGTGCCAGGAAACCATCAGATTAGAGGAGATAGTTGCTTTCAGACACTTAACCTTGTGCTCTCTACTGTGACGTTACACATTGAGTCAAAGTGGTTGTGTTTGAAAGCACATAGAAAGTCTCGCTGCAGTGCTGTCGCTGTGGAGATGGGCATGATGAAGTTAAGTAGTTTTTAATCCCTCCTATTTTAGTTGTATTATAAGAGTACTGGCACTGTGGCTCTGGTGTGCCCGTAAAAATCACTGTCCAACAGCCCCGCAGCCTTAGAGGTGTTAGTTTTCTGTGTGTCTGTGTCTGACAGGTTGTAATCCTCTCATTCTTTTGCATTAGTCAAGCAGAAGAAAGTAGCTACACACATACACAGATTCAATTTGCTTGTTTTGTGCACAGGTGCTATATTATAACTGTTTATAGATTCATTTTTAGGTTGACTGTGCGGGTTAGGTGATCACACCAAACTGTCTGGTCCAAAACCTAAATTTGATATTTTCAGTTTTTCATGTTTTTTAGGATTTTTTTTTTTTTAATAGGGTCATCTATTTTATTTCCTACCAAACCAACATTTCTCCCTTATGTCTTTTCTTTCCATTTTGTCAGTGTTGCCTGACTAGTGTTGCCGCTTATGATATGCATCATAAGATTCATGATATGCATCATAAGCGGCGACAATCACAGACAGACTTTTCCAGGAAGTGTATCCTGTATGACGTGTTTCCTGCCCTCTCTTTTGCAGACATATCCACCAGTTTTATCTAGTTTCACAGTAAATGCTCCTGTTATACATGATGCAAATAACGCTGGTCAATTGTGACCTTCAACACTTATAAGAATAAAATGATTTATCAGAAGAATTTTATTTTACTGAATTTGTAATCATCCCCTTGGTCATTGTTTCTCAACTACTACAACATGGTGGCATATGGAGATGTTGTATTTCTTCCTTTTGTTAGTGTTTTAACTCCAAAGTCCCTTTTACCTTTTTTGTCATGTCTTTTGTAGCTTGAATCACAGCTGGATCTAAGGTCATTTATTCCATTTAAGTCATTTTCTTTCACACAGCCAATTTAAGATAGTTCAGCTGGCAATATCAAACACATATTTTTTGTTTTACCTTTAATCAAAATGATCTTGTAACATATGAAGTGTTAAATTAAATAATAATAATAATAATAATAATAATAATAAATTCACTTAAGCGCTGTATAAATTAATTCTCTGACTCAGTGTGCATATAGATGTGCATTAATATACTGCCTCAAATTTGACATCAGGGCAACACAGTCATAAAGTGCTACTCTAATGGGAAGCTGCATTTTGCAGTATGCTTTGCCTTTGTCTTTAATTCTGCATCTCTCTCTGCCTATCTTGTGTACATAACGTGTCCATGAAGGCAAGGTTCCATGTGCTTGCATCTGATTGGCTGCGGCGTAAAACGATGATGTCATTTTTAGATGGGAGGTGTATTCTGCTCCCATACACACTCAGGGGAGAGAGCTGTGTGGAGATCCTGGTTCATTGCAGGATGAGAGTAAAAGAGGGAGCTGGATAGATGGAACAGATAAAAAGGAGAAAATGAGATGAGCAGGGAACCTGAGAGATCATTGTCTTCAAAGAGAAGATGATGTACGACAGAAGACATAGAGTGAAATGGAGGAAAAAGTGGTGGAGAGAGAGGAGATGCAGGGGGAATGGGCACAACACAGGCTCGCGATCCCATTTAAGATGTTTTCCCCTGCTCCCCTAATTCTAACAAGAAAGATTCGTGGCCCATGTTTCTGGATACATTTCTATTTCTGTGTTTTTTTGCTTCCGTGTCTTGGCCTTTTTGGGGTGTCAGATGTTGTCAGAGACTTTCCAGACGTGGGCCAACATGGGAGGGGGAAACCCATTATTATTTTGTGCTATTGTGTCGCATGTTCACATTCACTAAAATCCTCCCAGTGTCTGTGCTTGCATTTGATTGGAGCTCCCAGAATTTGTCCCCTCCTCCTCCTTCTCACCCTCCTCCACCCTTTGTGTAATTTATGCTCGTTCAGAGGAGGGGGTCTGCCCTCACTGTATTCCATGTTATGTTACTGACCAATCAATAGGGATGCTCCCTCTTTTTTCTCTCTCTGCTATTCCCTTTTTTTCCATCAATCCCTTCCTCACCCACATCTGCTCGGCAGCCAATCCATCTATTGCAGTTTCCCCTCTCGCTCTCACTTAGACCGTGCCGCCTCCCATTCTCTCCCTCTCCTCTCTCCCTCTCTCTCTCTCTGGCACAGGTGATGTCATACTTTTTCAGCTGGATTCTCCTCCCTCCTCTCTCACTCTCCAAGGCTCCCCATTAGCGGGCGGCTTTCCACAGCGCAGCATCCTATCCACCGAGGGAGAGAGTGGGAGGATGTGTCTCGGCGTGATGTCTGAGTGCTAATCGGAGGAAAGAGAGCTTAAGGCTGGGGTAAGGGAGCAGGATCACTGGCCCTTACCATGGAGCTACACCGCTGGGCAAGAACGCGCACCACTGGATCCCTGTAGAAAGAGTTGCGAGAAGACAGAGAAAGCAGGTTTACAAACCCAAATTGTGAATTGGGAGGATACCGGAGCTGCAGGGAGCAGATCCAGGCTTTTGTGAGGTGAAAGGGGGATGTTTTGGTGACTTTAAGCCATCTAAGAGGCTTCTTCCCAGGGGGCTGCAGATGCTCAGACAAGCCCTTATTTTTACCCAGAACTGGCTCTTGACTGGAAAAGAACCTTAAAAAAGAAAAATGGATTGTTGACTGAGTTTTTTAATTTACCTGCAAATTAATTCAAAATCGCGGAATGTCCAACCTTTTGTATTAGTTATAATTGTTTTGTATTTTCCCATTTAGATTTTTTCTGACATATTAAGCTTGGCTTTTTGCAGTTTCTTTCTGGTTAAGGAAAGCTTGGCATTTGGATGGATCTTTCTCCAGCTTTTGTGATATCTGAGAATCATCCAGTCTCCCTTTTTCAACACTGTGGATTTTTCTAGACAGTCCTCTCCTCTCAGCAGTGTTGGCTCTTGCACCCCTTTTACTCATTTGTCTTTTTCATCTTTATTAACTGCTGACTGAACAGGGGGAAACTTCCCCTCACAGTCTCCCTCCCTCCTGGAAATGGCTTTCCTGGTCCGTTGCTATGCCAACTGCTTGCAGCCGTGGTCCTCCAAAGTAAGCGATGTCGTAATCCTTTTTCTGGCCAGTGCCTCTGGCATAGCATGCCGTGTGTGTGTGTGTGTGTGTGTGTGTGTGTGTGTGTGTGTGTGTGTGTGTGTGTGTGTGTGTGTGTGTGTGTGTGTGTGTGTGTGTGTGTGTGTGTGTGTGCGTGTGCGTGTGTACTGACAATGGGAGATAGGGTGTGGATGAAAGAACAAACTTGATTTACATATCTTTGATGAATATTCATTATGTCCACCAAACACATTCATGCGTTGCTTGCTTTGTATTTGTAACCGCTTTCTCTTTTAACAGTCTACATATACAGTTTAATTTATTTATTTTGAGCACTAGTGTTAAAAGTTTAATATCGTCACTGGCGTTGACCACTTGTGAGCATTAATATTTATTCCGTCACATGCAAAGAAGGAAGAAATCAGCTAAGTGACAGCGTATCAGCAGGGTTATGTTCATTGTTTTTTTCTAGAAGAACATTGATAGACCCGTCTTGGTCTCTTTGGGAGTGCCTTTCTGGCTGCCTATAGCCTCAGAGACGTTTGTCGGGTGTGTGCATGTGTGTCGTCTTTATGTGTGCATATCTGTTCAATACCATCAGGAATAATTAGGTCCTCAGAGATGAAAAGGCTTACAGTGAGTTTGTGAAGTTCATGACACTCATCTCTTCTGTATCTCACACACAGGCCTTCTGTACCCTCACGCTTACCTTGCCTGCTTTAAAACTGTAATCTGATCTGATCCAGATAATGCATAGATCTGTCACTGCCTGCAGAGGTCCTAATGTCAGTGCCACGGTTGTATTTCCACTTCACGCAGCACAAGTGTGAATGCATATATGCCATTGGAGTGGCTGTGACTCTCAGCCTTCGAAAATTATGTCTGCTTTAAGTCTGTGAAGGATGTAGGAGGACGTGGCATCAATTTGAGAGTAATTACATATCAGTGGGATGAGAACGACGACAATCTGAGTCGAAAAGGATATTTTAATACCGTCTGCTTATCACTTGTTGGCCTTTCACACCTCAAAGGTGACTTCATCTTTATTGTCCCTAAATCAGCATTACCTAAAGTATTTGATGATTGATGTTGTTTACCTTCCAACATAATGAGCATGTCTGACAAATTACAGGCCAATTTACTCTCTGCTGCTGGAGTCCTGCTCATTTATTCTTGATGGAGCTGTAGTGATCCTGTTTGAAGTTTATGGTTAATTATGTGGCTTCTATCCCACCTTTTTCAAAGGTTAATGAAGTTTTCCTTCCTCCCGTTAGATAACATGTCTGGTGGTACAGTTGACGGAGTATGGAGAAGGGCTGCAGAGGGGTTTTAATCCCGTGAAAAGGTTCTATGAATTCATTCAGTGAAGGGACAAGGAGAGTAAGGAAGATGGAGAGCCACGCTCGAGTGCGACTGGAAATTTTGTGGAGGAAAAGGAATAAGAGAGAGGAGAAAATCGACAGAAAAATGCATTAGTGTGAGTGAGGGCCTGTGAAGCAGAAAGTTTCAGACAATAAAAGACTTTTACTCTGCTCAGAGTGGCATCCAATTATTTTCCTCTGAAGTCGGCCTCTGTTTTGGGGGAGAGCAGTGATTGTTCTCTGTCTCCAACTAATTCACCAGCCGGTCCACCGTCAGTGCAGCCAGTGGCAGCTTCACATTTAGTGCATTTGTCACCAGACGTCTGCTTAAATACCGTGAATGAACGTTTTCTCCACTGGAAAGGTTGCTCAGTTTTCATACGAAGTAGTTCATTTTAATTTTCTACATTTTTTTCCACTGTGATTGCCATGAGAATAACCCTTCAGGCTGCCCTGCAACTGTTTGTTCTTATTTAGTCTGCAGCTACACTTGCTCTTATTTCTAATTTGAGTGAATAGATATTGAAATGTTGCCTGTGTGGCTAAATGTAGGCCAGTGATGCTGCTCCCTGTGGCTGGCAGGGCCATTATTCAGAGCACTCGCTTCTAAATATATTTACATCAATAACTTTAAAGGAGCCATCTGCTGCCGCGAGAAATCAGTTGATGTCTTTAAGAGGCTTTTGACATCTTTTTTTATGATATCTTTTATGTTGTGTTTATAGCGAAGCTGTCCCTTTAAATCACATCCTGCTCATCCCGTAGGAACACAACCCTGGTCCACGTCATCATGCTGCAGCAAGACTTGTCAAAATGTTGGTTCCAAACTTTGGCTCTCCTGCTGTCGACATGGGACCTGAACTCTGCCAAGCTTTCACTTCTGTGCTGAAGTGTCCAGCGACTGATCTCTCTATTCCCCTTGCTTTTAGTCAAACCTCACTTTTCCCTCTTTCTGTTCCTTCTCATTTCTGAGTAGTGAGAGCCATCTACGTTCAACAAGATGTTCTTGTCATGCTTTGCGTCTCCGCATTTATTATTTAAACATCAGTAATGGGGTCTGTTTTTTAGCTGCCAGCTTGATTCTGGTGTTGCTGCTGCACTGCATCACTGCTTTTGATGCTTCCTGTCTCATAAAGTGCACCAATGGATTTTAAAGCCTCCTGCATCCTCACACCTCCAGCCTTTATTATCGGAGACTATGAGGGGCTTGACTCTTTCTGAGCCAGCCATTTTTGGCATCCCTCAGCAAGCACCAGACCTTGGACCAGTTTGTGTGGATGTGTCTCACATGGAATAATAATAAGCAGATATGTCTGAGCAAAAGAGACTTTTTAAGATACAAGATATGCAGATAGACAAGCAACTGTTTATCCAAGTAAGTGCTGCTCTGAACTAAAAATGATATCTCTAGGTAATATTCTGTATATCACTGCTTTTATTACAAGTTATTGAACCCTGAAAAAAAAACAAAAACGTGTTGCTTAAATTGTAGCCAGAAGTAAAAAATGGTTATTTGCCAGTGATTAAACACAATAATTAACTGAGAATTGCCTTTTTTTTTTTCTTTTTTTTTTTAATTAATGTCCTCATTTGAAATTTGATCCCATCGGCACATTTTTAAAAAGTTGGAACATAATTGTGTTTTTCACTCTGTTGCATCAGCTTTTCTGTTAACTGTGCAACTGTGAGCGTTTGGGGATGAAGGAAATGGGCCCAAACTAGGTCTCCTGCTACCTGAAATCATGTTATGCATCTGGCTTCCAGGTGTTTTTTGTTCTGTTTAGTTTTTTCATACAAATAAATGCCAGAAAGCCTTTATAGGTATTTGAAGCTGTTGTCTATGGTGACGGTTGCAAAGAGGATGACCTTACCATGGTGATGTAATGCTGTATAGTCTGGTGGATATACTCTGACCTCAAGCCTGCAGACAGGTTGATTGACAGACTGACCGGGCCTACTCCGGGGCGTCAGGGTAATGTGGCTTTCGAGTCCAAAGATATGTGTGTGCAGGGCAGTGGGTGGGGGTGAATCTGGGTGAGGGCTTTTAGCATGCTGAGGGAGGTCGAGAATATCATATTCACAGGAAGCAGGGGTGATAAAGATCAATATGTCTTGCATTAGTCCAGACCTCGCTCACCTCCCATTCGCCATGAAATATTATTCAGCCCTTTTACACGAAATCAAGTTTTTGACTTTCTTGGAAGAAACCCTGAAAACAAAACCAAGAATGAAGAAGTACTTTATTCCCAGGTCCTGATATTGATGGACATCAGTGCATTTCGAATTTTGCAGAGGTTGAAGTGTTCTGTGACAGCAGTCTTGTGTCCTGATTGGTGGAATTACTACCATTAGCTTTGATAGGCTGAAATTTAAAAGAGAAGCACCCACACAACCCCCGCATGCATTAAAATGTATTGCTAACCAACATTATTGGGATAAATGAATTCTAAGTGTGGCAGCACTTTTGATGTTGTGCTCTATCCTTCTGTCACAGAGTACAAATACAGTTCTCCACCACTATGCAAACTCCACCTCCCAGACCACTCTCAGTCATAAGTACACACACTCACACACACGTGCTGATATTTCAGATGCATTGTGCAGCCTTCCCCTTCCCTCCCATTATCTCGAGATATTGATTCACATCCCCTCCTCTGCCTGCAGAACCACAACTAAAGAGTCTTTACTACATAATTTTCAAAGATGTTTCTAAGCATAAAAATTGGATTGGACTTGAGAGAGGGGGAGATACACAATTAAACAAAAAATTTAATTCATCTTAGCATATCTGTTGTATTATTGTGGTCAGATCACATATTTTATGAAGTTAAAATAATAAGAATATGTTGCTAAACATCAGAGTTTAAGATGTGCTTTAAGTTGGCTGGCAGTGTTAATATCCTGTCCAACTTGATAGTGAGATTGTAGCTCTCTTTGTCTGGGCTGAGGCGAGTAGGTCAAATTGGAACAGGATCCAACTATAACAAAAAATGAAACCAGAGAGAAACCAAAGGGTGGGTCTGCCCTTCCACCTGGCCTGTAGGTCAGCCTGTAGGGAAATACCTCGTGTGTCTGTGTGGTACTGAAGCTGTGCAGTTTGGACGGGAGGGCAGGAAGCATCTGTTAACAGAAAGGGAGCCAGAAGCTAATAACGTGTGTGTTTGGTCTTTTTGTTTGTGTGTTAGAATGTGCGCGTGCACAAAACGTTTCAGTATTAAAACCCAGTTTGCCTTCCCTTCTGTATCCGGCAGACCTGGCTATGGCCCACTTTCCTCAGGGGCCCAGACACAGACGCCTTGCAGCTTCCTGTAGCATACACATGTGTAGACGGCCAACACACACACACACACACACACACACACACACACACACACACACACACACACACACACA
>BJFM01000076.1:174283-192648 GCA_016586285.1 Arothron firmamentum
ACACACACACACACACACACACACACACACACACACACACACACACACACACAAAGAAAGCTAGGGCGAAAACAAAGGAAATGAGAAATGAGCTCGAACCTGTGAAGCTATGGTACTGTTTTGATCACATGTAAACTGTTTTTCAAATAGTACTCTTTGTTGATCACATTCCAATTAAAGAAATTATAAATGGGAATGAAAGAAAACTTATTAAACCTAATAAACTTTACACTCCACTTCAGCTCGCTCCCGAAAACTGTTTCAGAGCACATCCTCGCCAGCCTTTTACTTCACACCAATACTGTCAAATTAATAACTGCAAGGAATTTCTTGTAAAGCCTGCTTGTAACACCTCCAGTCCTCCAGAGGAGCGCGTTCTGCAGGGATGCAGACTCGCTCTAATTAGCTTCTTCATTGAGTAAACTGCCAGAACACTTATGTGACAAAATATTCTATAGAAAGAGGGCG
This sequence comes from Arothron firmamentum, assembly GCA_016586285.1. Taxonomy (NCBI): domain Eukaryota; kingdom Metazoa; phylum Chordata; class Actinopteri; order Tetraodontiformes; family Tetraodontidae; genus Arothron; species Arothron firmamentum. The sequence continues at coordinate 174,752 of BJFM01000076.1, forward strand.
CAGGTTAGTGTAAACCATTCAGTTTGCCTAAATGCAGAGACTTTCCATCTGTATAATAACTATGCCCCACCCATATTTAAGTACAGATTCATCATCCACAAAAATTCTCAGTTTCAATTTTAGAATAATATAATATTCGGGATTGTGGTCTAATCTTTGATTCCCACTTCCTTCCTTCAGTTATGCACCAGAAGGTTTGGATGCATCATTAAAGCTGGCAGTCACACACTCTTCCTTTTCACACCGGTGACATCTAATTTTATTATTTTCCCTTTTCTCCGTGAGTTTCTCTGTGCTGCCCTCCTCCATCATCATCAGACAACTGGGGCAAAAGTCAGAGGCCTTTGGCAGTGTGGATGTCAGCAGCCCTTCTGTCACAATGCTGGCACAACTGCGTCAACGCAGAGCCAACTCATGGCTGTTTATCCATTTGCCAGCCACTGCTTTTTCCACACGAGCAACTTTACCGGCTTTGACCTCAAAAGCCAGCTCCCGCCAAATTACAGGATGCAGTTTTTGTTCCCATAAATGAGATTAAAATGTCCTTTCCCAGACTAACATTGAAAGGTTTGACCTCTGCATTAAGTTTCAATTGATATGATTACATCATCGTTTTTGCAAATAGTATGCAGCTCAGTTTAATTTGTAGTTGTTTTACAACATTTGGTCTCTTGAAAACCTCACATTGGGGAAAAAAAATATCTTGCCATACTCCCCCCAAACAGAAATTTGACTTCAAACATAATGTCAGACAACACTTTAAAAAAGGGGGGAAAGTAAAGGGGAGATTAAAAACCAGAGACAAAACACAAGAGAAGGAACAGGATAATAAAACATACAGTAGTTTACAGTTCATCATCATGTGTCATCATTTGGTTGGATAGATGTGGCCACGTATTCCAGTCACTGTTTAGTAAACTTTGGTTGTCCCATCTTTATCCTCCTTAATATCTCCACTCACAAACACATAGTAATACAGTCAATCCAGTATCCCTCCTGTTCTCATGCCTCACTTAAGCTATCACCAGTTTTCCTTTTTTTAATCATTCTAACTGTCTCCATATGTCTCTCACTCAGTGTCATTCCCGTTTTCTGCAAGCCTCTCCCTCTACTGGCTCTTATTCCATCGTCTGTGGGCTCGCCAGTACAAAAGTGGAGCATGGCTGCATGCTTGGTTCTCTCCAGTGAATTTATGGAATATTTTACGATGTCACAGATTGCATAGTTCACATCTGTTTAGTGGTATGGATGTGTGTACATGAGTATTTTCCACTGCATTTTGTTCATGGTATGTATTACGGCCATTGTTCCAAGTGACCTTGATTCATTCAGCCTTTTTCTGAGCAGAACGGCACTTCAGCAAGATGCCTTTCACTTCACATCAAAGCTTTTGATTGAATTTTGACACGATGGAAAAACTTAAATAACCCGTAGGTGGGGAGCTTCACATTGAACAAAGTTTCCACAGCGATACTGGGGAGCGGAAGTTATATTTAGAAGGTTGGAAGCATTGAAGATGCTTCCAGTTGATAGTTAAGATCAGCTGCAGAGAGGCAGAAAATCTGGTGGAGCAGAAAAATACACAGTAACACAGGAACATACTGTAATACACAGCCTGACTGATGGTTGTGTTACTTGGTATGAAGACATTTCTGGGACGTTTGTCACTGCTGACATCTACAGGCCTACCATGTTCACGTCACACACCAGATCAAGGACCACGTTACCACATTTGTATTGACACATCTCTGAAGTTGTGTGAAACCTACAACTTTTTCTTGCAACAAAAAAAAAACTTTAAAGTTGTTAAGTGTGATTTTATTGGCAAATTTCAATCAATCCTCATCGGGTTCATCTGCCTGGCTTTGCGAAATCGATTGTCCTTCTCATTATGCATGGATTTATTCTCTGGGCTTTTCATCCCTGCACCTCTTTTTTTTTTCATAATTCTCCTTTGTTGCTCATATTCTCAGATGTGTCCCACTATTCTCGTTTGAAACCAACACTAAAACACTGTTGGGCGAAGCAGCACTGTCCTAAAAATAATCAGATTCAGCTTTTACAGCTCCCTCCTTCCACCTATGCATTTTAATGGTCTGGCTCCTTCTGGGGCCCTTCACCAAATGATACCACATCATTATCCTTGATAGGCCCGACCTCATCCATTAACATTTTCAATGTTTTTTAACAGCATCCCTCTACATATTGATGTAGCACAGAGTCCCCCAGCATTGAACAGCCTTTGGAAAACCCAGCCTCCTGTCTATGGGGACGAATGGCCTGTCTGGTTTTTAGTACCTATTTTATCACTAAGGAATTATGAGCAACAAAGCACTTAGGCCCACAGCTAATTAATCACAACGTTAGGATTGGACATCAGTGTGTGAAGTGTGGTCGGTTTTATAGGTTCTCACTTTGTTTCTGGTTTATTTTTGGAGTGACAAAAAGACCATTAAAATCCAAAATTATCATAAAATGTGATAAAGTATCAATCAGATCATATCGTTTCTTTATTTCTAACATGTTTTCTTCTTGTCATTGAACTTCTATGTAAAAACTGATGAAGCCTCAATTTCTGAGGAGTCATTTGTGTGTTTAAATGATTTGTGATTCAGAAAATTTGATTGTTTGACTCTGACATAACACCCAGAGCCACCTTGACTCTTACGGCGGTGCCTGCTCATTGACATGATAGAATTTTACAGCTGCAGGAAACATGTACATTTATATTTAATCTTGTCTCTCTCATCCTTAATTCATGAGGAGGATGGAGGCCCCCCCCCCCCACACACACACACACACACACACACACATACACCCACCTGCTCCACCAGCAACCAGCATGCTTTAAGAGAGAAAGAGGAGGATCAGTTCAGGATTAACTCAGTGTTGTGAACACGAGCCCTGAGACTGCTGTAATTATTTACGTTTTCCCCATCATCACCAATTTACTCCCTAAATAAAACTAAAAAATATAAATGAGATAAAATTGGAACTCTTTAGTTAATAATAATGTTGAGACATAAACTTATCATTTAAAATGTGTAGTAAATAGAGAAAGGGCAGTGGCAGGCTAATTTCTAAATAAATCAATATGTTTTTACCTGAAATGTAATTCATAATCACTCTCTTGTCTGTTCCTATTCGCACATAGACACAACAAACCAGTAGTAAGTGGTTGTAAGACTGTTCAAATGACGATAAAAAAAAAATGGTTCTATGCAAGTTCAATTTATTCAGAGTTACAATGTGTCCATAGTGCCTCCGGTTCAATAAGTGAAACAAGCATACATCAAACTGACACATCTAATGGGGAAATTGATTTTCTCTTAAATACTCCTTCAGTCACACTGTAATTGTTCTGCGCTTTTACAGCATAATTGTGGTGTTTAAGCATTCGTAATTACATGATTATTATTTAAAATGTGAGCGGTTGAGTGCATAATACCTTGATAATTAAGTGAGATATATATAAAGTTCTCTCACGAGCAGGCAGTCCGCTGAGATTTCATGCAGATACGGTATAAAAATGATTCATACTCTATAATTAATTCACTCGGCTGTGGTGTTGTAATATTTGTTATTCCCCTGATGTTTTCGGTCCAAATTGTGGCTGATAATTGCACACACAGTCAATCCCCAAGTTTGTTTTTACTTTGACAAGGAAGGTTGCCATATGCAAATGTGGATGCTTAATATTTCTGTCAACAAATACAATTTTAAATACATGTGTTTATATTTTTAATAAAGTAATCTAACACACAACACAAGTGTACATTCTAAGCATTTAACCCGTTTCAGAGACTTGGTACAGGCCCCCCCGATTCCACTGAATGGACTGTTCTGCTTTTATATGCCACCCATTATGAACACGCCATTAAACTTTGCAGACTCCGCCCTTCACTGCTGTGGTTCCCATAGGTTTAAGAGGGGGAGCTCTCACAAAGGCCTGTCGTGAGGGGGACTGCCCCCCCAGACTTGTGTCTTCAATATTACATGTTAGCACCATGCTTCCTCCAAGCCTCCCCCTGCTCCCAGGGTCGGATTTGGCATGGTGTGGTTTGGATGTACAGCTGTGTTTGGACAGTTGGTGCTGCTTTTTGATGTGGTGATGGAGGAGGTGGGCCATAAGTTTGTTGGTTGTCGCAGGAGGGCTTCCTCTGTCACTCTGCCACTCCCATGGTCTAAACTGGTAAGCAGGTACAATCAGAAGTTTAAGTATGTTTTGGGGCAGAGCACTTGTTTTTGAGACGTCCTTATGTTTATCCCTATGAAGATGTGGATGTCTGTATGTTGTAACCTAATTATATTGTCTGTCTTTCTGCACAGCTTCCTGGTGACCTCAATAAGATGCACCTAACAGACCATGCCCACCAGCAGGTGATGCACGTGCCTCCCAGCCAGTCTGGATGCAGCATTGCCAGCGACTCTGGGAGCAGCAGTCTCTCAGATATTTACCAGGTGGGCATCGCATCAAAAACATACATCAAAACATTTCTCAGATAAAATGAGCATAGTTGCACCCCAGAGGCAGCAAAGCCCAAACCCAAGGGTCACTGTAAATATTTTTTTTCTGCTCTGCAATTAAATTTAATGTGTTCTTCCCTGGCTTGTTTCCCATCCTTCCTCCAAGTATATCCATCCAGGCATTTTTGTTTATTTCTGCTAGCTCACAAACATTTGCCAAGCCAAGCATAAATTCCCCGGCAGAGGTAATAATGAAATTTTAATAGGGTAACAGCCCCCTGTCTTTTCACCTCTACAATGATGCTGATTTTTGTCCGTAATATGTTGTCAACCTTTTACTGTCATTGGTCTCACATTAATTATTACGCAACGCTTCTGCATCCTGCCTCCTTCTGCACTTCCTACTGTGGGCAAAAGGTCACATGCAGGAAATAAACTTAACCTTTTCAATGATTAGTCTATATCTGTGACACCAGCATGGAAGATGAATTGAACTTTCTTTAAAATTTAAGTGTAGTTCAGTGAAATTATTGGTGAATGCTATATAATAATGTTACTCTCAGGGCAGAAGGTCATGTTTCCCTGTGGCTTTGTGCGAACTTGACTCTTACGTGATGTGTTTGGCAAACAGTAGCTCAGTGTACCATAGAACTGAAAAGCTCATGTATTCATGGCGCATCTAAGTAGCCGTAAATCAATAATCTTTAACCAGTCACTTCATAATCCCGCGGATCCCCTGATAGCCACTTTTTATGCAGAATGCTTAATAAATTCCAAGACCTCTGAGTCCTGATTCTCCTTTTAAAGGTTATCATAGGTTGCACTTATTTGTGAAAGCTTGGAGTATGGAAACGTGACAGCAGCTTGCTGGCATTATTAGCAGTAATCACAGGAACTGAGGTGGTCTATTAGCTTCAAAGTAATGAGTGAGCTGCAAGTTAATGAAATGATAAAATCAATGGACACTGCTGGAACCAAAATTAATGAGCAGGTTTCTGGGAGAATCAGATCCTAATGATTGCTAATATTCCATTTTTGTATACATTTTACAAAATATAAATTTCATGTGTCTTGAATCCTCCTCTGAAAACAGACAAAAGTGCCATTATTCATTACACCCGAAGCTCCTTATCTGCCACACTGCGTCCGCCCACCAGCAGACTGTGAAACATTTCAGGTTGATGTAAATAGGTCAAACAGAGAAGAGTTTAACACCATCGTCTTGAGCTCTTCATCCTCAGATTAGATAAGAATCACATAGATCTAATCCCACCAGCTCATAGCTTTCCCAGCTCTGTTTGCTTACAGTTGGCTGACCCTCCAATCAGCCAGAGTTCTCAGCTGTCAGTGCAACAGACTGTTTACATTCTGTTTTGCCAGGGTCCTACATATTAAGCCATATCTTAAATTTCTCAGACATTCCTCCTCTGCTCTCACATTCTTTCCTTTCACTTCCCTACTTTACTTTCCCATCAGGTAACCTTTCTATTATTAATTGCTCGCCGCAAGTATCATCACCGTTGCTTTCCCATCCTTCATATATCTCTTGGCTGTATCCTGAAATTCTTCTTTTTCTTTTTCCTTTGTTTACATCAAGGCTGAAAGGTTCAATGTAAATGTGAGTGGTGAAGTGAAAAGGATGTGGTGAATTGAAAGGATGCAAGCTGCATTCAGAATGACCTTCATTTCTCCAAGTACTAGAAAAGATCTGCCTGCAGCAGAGGGGAAAGGAAAAATGTTACTTCCCAGTTATTTTCAATTACATGAAATCTGTACTTTTCCAGTAAAGATGGAAATAATTAATGTTGTGTCTTCTGCTTCCATCAGGCTACAGAGAGCGAGCTTGGAGATGTGGACCTTTCAGGACTTCCAGAGGCTGCGGTCGACAGTGAAGAAGATGAAGAGGAGGACGAGGACTTAGAGAGAGCTTCAGACACTCTCCTGGGCCGAGATCTGGTCCGCGAGTGTCTGGAAAAAGACCCAGCGGACCGCAACGATGACGACATCGGTCAGTCTAATTTATGCTAAGAAGTTTTTTGTTTTTTGTTTTTTTTGGTGTGCCATAAATATCCTGTTTTCAGTAAAAATATCCCGCATTGTGATGTGAGGAAGCCCGGATGCAGTCTGTTACTGCATGTCGCACTTGAGGAGGACTGACAGTTGCTATTTTTGTACTTAGCCATACACAGCCCCTCAAAGGCATCATCTATCATTCAAGTGGAAGTGCAGGCAGATACACAAAAAGACCCAGCACAGTGCTGTCTAAACACCAGTGGCCTTCCAGCATGTATTTTTAAGCAGGCAATCAGAAAGATGACCTCGTTAGCGTCTTGGATAGGAAAGTGACCACAGTAGAGAGCTAATACACAGCCTGTCAAAGCACTGTGGAAGCAAATATGTTTTCTTTACTAAAAGGGCTAATTGGAGCAAAGATTGACCTATTTGACAAGCAAAGGTATATCTGATATGGATTTCAGCCAGTTTTTTTTTTTTTTCATTTTTTTTTTAATCGTATGTCTCATCCACATACTCATGTTTGACCTCTTATGCAGCATCTGGATATATTTTAATTTGTAATGTTTTGCTTTCGGCTGATTACCATAAGTGCTTCCTTGTCAGAAGGCAGTAAAGCAGTTATTTGGGAAATCTCAGGGCATACAGGTTTCTGACTGCCGCATTTTTAAAATTTCATTACATGACAACTACATTCTATTATGACTTTTAAAATGTACTCAACTGAAATAGTGATGGATGGAAAAAACTTGCGATTTACCACATCAGGAGGTGTGTGTGTCATGCGTGAGTATGTGAGTTGTGTGGCGTATCTTCACTTTCCATCTTCTGCTTCTTGACACACAGAGCAACTGCTGGAGTTCATGCACCAGCTGCCTGCATTCGCCAACATGACCATGTCCGTGCGCAGAGAGTTGTGCAGCGTCATGGTGTTTGAGGTAGTGGAGCAGGCTGGCACCATCATCCTGCACAACAAACAAGAGGTGAAGTACTTTTTGTAGATATCACTTCATCACAACTGTCAGAATACCTTTAAAGAAGCCTGATAAATGTCCATCCATCCATCCATCTTCTTCCGCTTACCCGGGGTCAGATTGTGGGGGCAAAGTTTAAAATGAAATTAAGCCGTTGAGAAATGGTTGTGCTTTATTTTAGTTATAGGATGATTTTTAACCACGTGTGTTACATAATTTAGTGACAAGTTATACTTTTATGCACTGTAAAGTGTCTTTAAGTTTTCATATACCAGAGCAAGGAGGAATTCATGGTAGGAACAAACCAAACTGAACTGGAAAGACTTTAAGTCAGTACAGAGCACATCCCAGGGTTTACACAGCCTTCCGTAGGTGACGTCTTTCCAAGGCTAATTCACACCCAGAAACTGCAAAGTTAAGAGTCACTGGCTAAACCCCTCATCAGTCACTGCCACAAAGCTAATTAATGAAGTCACATCCCTGAGAACACAGACTTCTGTCATAGCTGTTTGGTTCCATACAACAGCATTAAAACTGACTGGGTGGTAAATGGTAATGAACCGCCAGTCACATATTAAAAAGCAAAGAAACAGGAGATAGGCAGTATGTATCCTGAAGATGTTTTTGTTTCCATACTGTCTTACCAAATCAGGCTCGAGGGAACTCCTAAACTTTATCTACTCATCATTCTCTCAATGTATTGTTGCGGGTCACAAGCAAGTACATATTTAAAATAATTTTAAGTGGTCTGGTAAAGTAAAAAGGAAGCAGAATGATAGGAAAATCAGGCATTCAAAAAGGAAATATTAATATACAGTGAAAAATAAAATCATGGAACATAGGATATAGTATTAATAACAAAGGCAGTACATTGTGTGACAGTAAATTGATTGTGCGTGTTTGGTGTTTGCAGCTGGATCTGTGGTATGTCATTCTGAATGGGGCAGTAGAAATCAGCTACCCAGACAGCAGGATGGAGACTCTGTGCATGGGCAACAGCTTTGGCATCTCTCCCTCCTTGGACAAGCAGTATATGCACGGAGAAGTCCGCACCAAGGGCGACGACTGCCAGGTAAAGAAGACTTTAAAGACTTGAAGCAGCTTCTCATTTGTTTTTCAAATTCAAACGCAAATTATAAAAACACCAGAAATAGCTTTTGCAGTCTTTGTAGTTTTCTCAGCACACACTTGTGTAAGCTTTATTCACACTGCCTAGTTCCTCTACTGGCCACATTGTTTCCTGTCTTTATATAGACAGGAACAGTTAGAGGAAGAGCTAAGTGAGCATATGCAGAAATGATCATCTTGTTAGAGGGGAGGTCAGCGAGTAACATAGCGGCAGAGTTGTTATGAATCCTGTCTGTCACTGTATGACAAGAGTAAGCCAGCCTATCTACCTCTGTTTAGTTTTTAAATTTGTGAATAGTTTAAATCTGGCAGTTGGACCTCATAGTTCCATCCCTCCTATGCCTCACCCATCTCACCTTCATGCACCTGTGCTGTGGTTTGAGAACCCGAATGTGGTACAGAGCAGCGTTTTGCTGTACTACAAGTTCACTTGCCTTCCTCATGTCATTCTCGACCAGTTCGTGTGCATCGCCCAGGAGGACTACTGGCGTATTCTCAACCATGTGGAGAAGAATACGCACAAAGTGGAGGAGGAGGGCGAGATAGTGATGGTGAAGGAGCACCGTGAGCTCGACCGCAGTGGGACCAGAAAAGGGCACATTGTCATCAAGGTTAGTGATTTCAATGCATTTCAAGGCATTTTTATAGTTCTAATGCTCGTCAAAACAGAGCAATTTTCAGTTCACATCCTCACGGTTGATCAATATTTATGAACTTGGCCTGAGCATAATTTATATGACGAACCTATTTAAAAACAACTTTGAACAAAATTTCAAATGTGTTAAATCAATAACATCCATGAAACTGAGCTGAGAACCATCTCAATGTAGCCGCACCTTCAATATTGACAGGACCTTCATGCAGGTACTCTGAGGCATCTTTAGAGCCATTAGTGTTTGCTGAAGCATTTTCTTGTACGCCGCATTACAAAAGCACTGCAATACCTTTTGATTCTCTCCCAAGCCTCCCAAGGCTCTTACATATTGATCAAATAATGGGCCTGAATGAATTTCTTTCCGTATACCAGATCAGGATTGCTGCTGGCTTTAAGAAACACGCCCTGTTCAAATTAGTCAGTTCACAACTGTTAACATTTCTTCTTGGTTTTAAACTTTACCTCCTTTTGCAGCAGGCAAAAGTGGATGCATTTCAAGTTTCTGTTCCCTGTCAGATGAATCGTTTCCTCCAGAAACATCCACAGTGCTGTCAGCAAATGCAATGTTGAAGTTTGCTTCTATTCATTCTAAACAAAGTAAACTATTCCAGAAAAACAATGTACCGGTAATTCATTTACTCGTATGCCTGTTTTTGTGCCTCTGCGGTGCTACTATTAGCTGTGATATGTGCATGTGTGTGGTATGTTTCCTCATGTGTGTATGCCTTTTTCCCACCCTCAGGGAACCCCAGAACGTCTGATCATGCACCTGGTGGAGGAACCCTCAGTAGTGGACCCCACATACATTGAAGACTTCCTGCTGACCTACAGGACCTTCCTGCCAGACCCCATGGAAGTTGGCAAGAAGCTGTTGGAGTGGTTCCAGGTGGACACCCTCCGGGATACAGTGAGTTTGTTCGCCTTTGCGGTTGTTTTTGGCTGGTGTGTGTTTACTGAATTGAGAATAATAAAGAAAAGTGTGTATGTGGAACAGCAGTATGTGTATGCCCGTAGGTTGTGTGTTTTTATAAAAGTCAAGGAAAGGTACATGATACATATCATTCTTTATGCTTCATGCACCAATGCTACTCTCTTGTATTTGTGCATGTCAATAAAAAAAATCACGTGTTGCTCTGCAGATCAATACAAGTTTAGCTACCTCAGCTGTCGCCAAGCCCAACAGTTATTTATAGCGGGTTGACACTCCCGTTGTCTGCAACTGCTTTAAGATAAGATTAGTTCTATGTTGTCAGTTGTCCATGTTTTTTTCATCAAGACTTTTAATCTGTGGCCCTTTAAAATGAATTTTATTTGCAATAAGTCAGCAGAAAGCAGCAGGATATGGACAGAGAGGAGGAGATCGTCACCTAATAAATATGTTGATTTATTCTTTGCTGTTATCACCAGGCTACAGCTGCAGGAATAAATGCCATGCTTACATGTATAATGTTTGCACTATTTCAGAAGAAGCATATATTGACAATGAGCAAGACAAAAATGATTCATTCAGATTTAAAACATTAGTAACAGTCAGGTTTTGACAGTATTGCAGTTTAATGAGCCAGGAACAGTAACGGTGCCAAGTATTTTAGACTGCCAAAGTGTCTTTTAAATAACCAGATCCAGAGTTCCTGTGGACTTGTAGAGATTGACCTGTGCCACAAAGCATAATTCTAAACATTATATCCCACACAGTTTTATTTATTTATTTTTGCTAAGCTTGTACAGTTGTTTCATAAAGATTGTGTTAACATAAAGGAACACAGCTCATATGAAATGTAATGTCACTGCAGGTGACAAGAATAGTGCTGCTGTGGGTCAACAACCACTTCAATGACTTTGAGGGCAACCCAGCCATGACGCGCTTCCTGGAGGATTTCGAAAAACTTCTAGAAATGACAGTAAGACACTATTCCGCTTTTAGTGTGTGCTTAATTCAGCACCATGAAAACATACTTACTGTACCTTTGCTTGGAAATTGAAATTACAACAGTAAGTTGGTGTCATAATCTTCCCTTTTGTGGTCCGTCATCAGAAAATGAAAGGCCATTTGCGACTGCTGAACATAGCGTGTGCAGCCAAGGCTAAGTTGAGGCAGATCACCCTGCAGAAGGCGTCCAGGGAATCACCACTACACTTCAGCGTGCAGGGAGGGAGCGAGAGGGGATTTGGCGTCTTTGTCGAGTCAGTGGAAGAAGGAAGCAAAGCTGCAGAAGCTGGACTCAAACGGGGAGATCAGGTGAGATGACATAATGAGCTCAAACGGAAATCAGTCATATGCTGGTACATAAAATATATGTCCTATAATTTTTTTTAAGTAAGGTGCTTCCTGAAACTATAGCCATACATTTTAATTTTTAAAATAAGTATTGCTATATAAACTATCCCATCGATTAATAAAGTCCAGTGAACTCCAGGGCATCGTGCATATCAGGTCAATTCTATTCCTATAAAATTAGAATTCACTTATAACTTGTACACTTGTTGAAGAAGTAATGTGGTCTGATTTCTGATCACTGGCTTTCTTAATTTAGAATTACCAGCAGTCACAATTCATCTTCTCTTTTTCTGCCATCAAGTGTGAAACTGAATCAGCCACACTGTAACTGCTGCTAGTTGTTTGTTTTTTGTTTTGTTTTTTAACCCTGTCAATTACTCCATCTTCTCTCAGATCATGGAGGTCAATGGTCAGAACTTTGACAACATCTCTATCACCAAAGCTGTTGACATCCTCAGAAATAACACGCACCTCTCACTGACCATCAAAACCAACATATTTGGTGAGCACAACCTCACAGCACCATGTACTTTCCTGTGCTAATCGGTTTAGATGGTGACCCTCTGTCATCTGCTCGTCCTTGCATTTAGTCTTCAAAGAGCTCCTCAGCAGGGTATTGCATGAAAAGAAGAATGGCGGTCCTCACATTCCCAAGATCCAGGAGAAAAAAGGCAACCGCTTTTCCATCCCTGACCTTCCCGGAGATATGGAGTTCCCCACTGACCACAAGAACAGCAGGAAAATGAAGGCTAACACTGTATCGGGAGGGAGAAATAAGATTAGGAAGATGCTGGAGAAGACACGCTTCAGCATTCTACCACCCAAACCATTCAGGTAAGATTACTAATGTAATGATTCATTGTTATTAAATATTATTATTAATTCGCCACGATTTATATGATGTTCCTAGCCTCCAATAACAGAAAGCTGATTCTATTCATCTAAATCACAAGATCATAAAAGGCATCATCTGCACCTTCATCAAGTAACCATTGTCCTTGTCATCCATAACCATCCATTGTACTTGCAGCATCTGGAGCAATTGAAAGCAATTTTGCAGATGGTGGCTCACATTCAATATTCCAGCCATAACGCACAGATACAAGCCTGATTCCATTTCATCTTTTCATGCTTCACGCAGCCTCATTAAACTCCACACTCTGTCGGTGCGCCAAAGAAGAGAGACACGGCTCTCACCCTGTTAATTACCGAGCAAAATGTTGGGAAGGCTGTAAAACCCAGACACGCTCGCAAAGAGAGCAGGCACATCACACTCCCATTGATCTGATGCGCGGCTCCAAACGCCACAGTGCCGCATCTCTTTATTGACCCAAACAAAGGCCCTCATGGCTTTTTGTTTTTGTGTGTCGGCCCCGTTTACTCCCGTCTTTGGTTCAAAGGCCTGAACACAGACATGAGTAGGTGCAATTGGGTTTTGTGTAGCTGTTTGAGATGAAACTTTGATGGTAGGCTTCTCTTAAAAGTGGTCTTCTGTGCTCACGTTGGTTAGAGTTATAATAATAAGGTATTACACACTTTACACAAAGGTCACTCACCCTCACCAGCAACTCGTTATGTCACACTTCCGTAAAGTAACAACAATACTGTGGCTATAAAGCAACCGAAGTTCTCCCAGCTCGTGTTTGCCGCTTTACACACAACCCTTATTGACCAACCGTGATGATTTACAGGAAAAGGATTGGAACGCAATAGACAAAGGTTCTGGCCTTTAGTCAGTTTGTCTCATGAGCCGAAGTTGATTTATTGAGATGACAATAAAGTGGTAATCCCCTGAATGCCATTCTCATTCTCTCCACATCTTTGCCATTTGATAAGATATTAAATCATGATGTGTATCACTGTAACTACTGGGTTGTTGAAGGGATCAAACACTCACTCTTCAAGACATCCTCCTTTTACTGCATGTTCACTGCGCTACAGCACTGATTCACCTTCATGGAGAACTGTCAGTAATTCTATGACAGTTTTTGGCCTTCTTCGTATACATGCAGATGCATTTTTGTTGTTGTTAGCTCTTTCTTAGACTGCTGGTGTGGTTCAAGCATTAACATACAAATTTGTTTAAGATTTTCACATTAAATTTTGAGAATAGCCTAACCAGCAGCCTAATCTGGCAGAGTTACCCCCATCAAATCCTACAGAAACTTTAGTTTCTGACCATGCTGCGTTATGAAATTGTTCCTCACTTTTTTCCATTCTCATTTCTGCAAATGTCTCTGCCGCTGAGCTCTGGCACTTGTCCTTTACCTCCGTCTGTGTGCTGTTTTAACTATGCAAATGAAAGTCCTCACCACTCAGCTGCACCTCAGTGCGTCTGGACTGCTTCAACAGAGCTATGCTTGGTTTTTTGCTTTTTTCTTTCGTTTTCACGCTTTCACACTCTCCGATGCCGTCTCTCCTGTTTGTCTATATGCTGCGTCAGGGGCCTGTTTGGGTAAGACTTCTTGCACAACTTCCCATTTACTAACCGTTTGACCATGCATTCGCCTGCAAACCTGCACACAGCAGGGATCCACGGACACACACACACACACACACGCACACTTGCTCGAACCTCCAGAGCTCTATTTCTAGATTTCATGCTAATCCATATATCCCAATTTTAAGGTGTTTATTTTATCATATTTTTAACCTTCAGTTTGGTCATCAATTTTCCAACAATCATCATTTCTGATCCTTGGTTAATCTAAACAATAAATTCTACTAAATTCTACCAGAACTGAACTATAAAGTTGACAAAACCTTCCAGCTTTTACTTTAGTTCAGAATTATGGTCCACATTGACAGACTGCTTGTGACAGGCCTTCCGCAAACCCGGCCATCAGTCATCAAACTATGCGTATTATTGTATAAGATATTATTATTGGATTAGCAAAGCTGACAGACACTTAGTGTTTCATCTTGATCTCTCTAAAGCTTTTATTATATTTCACCAGTATTTGAATTACATTACAGACCTTTTTTTTTTTTTTTTTACCTCCTCTTTGTTTTTCTTTTTGTTCTGTCTTGCCCCTTTTTTTCCTCCGTCTAGTGGCTGCTCATTCTGAGGTTACTGAGCCTTTGCTGTGTTAATGGAAAGCACGCTTTAGTGCACTGTGTAGATGCATTGATCATATGGAAACTGAGTAAGATGTATTTTCTGACTCCCAGATATGATATGCTGCCTCGAGCTTGCAGCCACAAGTCCCCAAGGTTTAAATGTCAGCATCAGATCATTAAAAATATGTTTGACCTACAAACTTCAATACTTAAAATTCTACATTTTTAATATAATGGCGATAAAATGCGTTGCAGCAGCTATTTAGCCCTGTTGTACCTTTTAATCAGGGTCAGTTTTATTAACACTTTACTGAAAGATAAATATAGGGATTTTTGCCCTTGATGCTCCTGCTGGGTTTTTGTTTTGGTCAGTAGTTAATATTTGCAATATTTAAAGGTCATACAAAGGTTAAAACCTACCTTGAGAATTCCTAAGGAGGCAGCCATTACTGTTAGCAGAGGCCCCTTCAGGACCAGTCCATTATATATTCAAAAATACAATACCTCTATTGTATCTGATGGCCAGTTTCATTATATTTATGCAGTTCTGGGCAGCCAGATGTTATCATTAATGTAAAGGTTGATATTTGCATTTTCTAGAGTGACAGCCTGGGAGCTACACATACTCTATGTAGATTTAATTGTAAAACCAAAAAAATATAGAAAAAACAAAGCTGGACAAACACAACAGGAAGAGTTTTCAGTGTCATTAAAACGATATGCTCGCAGAGTTACGGCAAACACCCTTATGTGCTGCAGTCTCATTTCTCCTGTGTGTGTGCTAACCTTCATGATGCTCATTGTTTTGTGTTGTGTGTGAATTTGTGCGTCTCTGTCCATGAATGCTTCTGGTTGTTAAATAGCCGTGTATCGATCTGTCTCATGAAAGAATAAAAGTATTGTCCTTGATGCATCTGAAGGAGAAAATCTGCAGGTTCCCTCTCTATTGGCGGACATTTTGATGTTTCAGCCATGGTGCCCCACCACTCCTCATTTTCCTCCTTTATTCCCAATCTTCCACTGACTCCCATCCCTGCTCTGCTCTGCAGCGATGGCGGAATGGTCCAGTCTCAGGACGACAGCATCGTGGGCACCAAGCAGTGTCGCCACAGCGTGGCCATCATGCCCATCCCTGGAAACCTGTCATCCAGCAGCCCCGACCTGCTGCAGCCGGCCACCAGTGTTCTCGACTTCTCCAACCCTGCAGGTAGGAAAACACACCAAAAAGAAAATGTGAACTTAGAAATGATCCATCTTTACTTGTGTGTAGGGCTGGGAAATATTTTCTATACTGTATTCATAAAGATTGATTTTAAGGTTTTACTTTTCTGAGCCATCAAAGTCATTTTTGCAGTGAAGGACGGAGAAGCTTGGAGACAACCTATCATCCTTGACTATAATCTCTCAAAACAGCCTCGGTAAAGTGTAGTATCATTCAGTTTTCACCCAGACTAGCTGTCCTCTTTTATCTGTTGCTCTCCTCGAAAAACAGTTACGGTTCTCTCTCTGGAGCTGACAAAGGAACACACACATTCACTCAGCAGCTGCAGGGTTACAGCAGACAGGGAGGACAGAGAGCACCTGGGGGTTCTCCTTTCTGAAGTGTTGCAGAATCGCGTACAACTGACAGGAACATACCTTCAGGACTGTAAAGCCTGCGTTTTTCCTCCCCGTACGGCGGCGTTCTGCACTCACAGTTATTCCACATGAAAGGACAGCTTATGCGTGATTGAAAAATGAAGAAGTAAAGAGAAAGAAAATTAGAACAGGGACAAAGAAAGAGAATAGCCTCTTATTTTTTCCACTGGTCATTGATCAAGGAGCTCAGTGCACACTTGCACACCCCTCATTCACGTCTGTTAAACACAATTCTCTTCCTGCGTTTGTGGTATATCAGTGAATGAGTTATTAATTTGTTTATATATTCTATATTACTCAAAAATATCATATTTAAAATCTTTTAAGTTGTTGTATGGTAATGCTGTTTCTATTGGGGACTGAAACTCACTTTACATGAATTCTTCATTTTTCTTTCTGCGTGAATGAAAACCTTTTCACTCTTTCTCTCTCTTCTCTTTCTGTTGTATTTTACTCCTTCTCGTCTCGCCTCTCGCTCTGATTTTAAACAGATGTCTTTATGCTGACACGATGAGTCATACTAGGCCTCCCTGGGATCAAGTGAACAGATTCAAGCTATAATAAAACTTCAGCAGCCTCCCCTCAGCTTTTCTTCTCTGCAGCAGTGTTTTCTGTTAGGAGCTGTCTTTGTAGTCCTCTCGCTGTTGTCCCTTCTCCCATATTCACTGAGTTTTCTCATTTTTTTCCCCACTCTGCATTCCAAAGCCTTGGGACTCTACTGTAAGTATAAGTACCTTAAATTCCATACTTTCTGTCTCCCATATGTCACTTTTTAGGTTTAACCCATTAGCCAACTTTGCTATTCCCTTGTTGGCAGCGCCAAATCTAAATTTGCAAGTTGCTGTACCTCAAAGACATATAAATGCATATGTGCTGCATTTGCAGAAACCCAAGGCCTCTTTGCCATGTATAGTAATTTTACTTTGGCTTCCAGCCATGGATAAATTCTCAGATGGAGAAGAAAATAAATGATACCTTTATTAGAGATGATAATTGATTGTCTGTTTGGCTCTGTTGGCATCAGTTGTCCTCCGGTGTGCAGGTCAGGTTGCAGCCCATCCAGAGGATTAAATATGATTAAGCCCTCCAGATATGATAGTGAGCCGCAGAGCCAAGAGCTTCCCACTCCATAATCACAAATCACAGCTAATGAGACACTGAGTATTTTTGCTTCCACATATTAACAAGAGGAGGAAGCTGCAACCATACTCAGTCTCTTCGGAGGTTACAAAACAGCTACTGTCTACAAAATAAAATGCATAATTACATTGTTATCGTAATCCGAGCATGACGGAAAAGCAAAAGCATCGTCATTGTCTTTCTTGTTTCCCATGGAAAATGCCACATGCAGGCACCACCCATTGATTTTCAGTGTTCTCTAACAATATTAGCTGCACTAAGAGCAGTTTGTGTTTGTGCCGCGGGCTTCGGCAGTGATGCAGCTATTGTTTTTTCAGTGCACCTGAAGATGATCTACAATCGTAAAGAGATGACAGATCTGTGTCTCAGATCTGATTGCATGTCAGAACACTCTTACTTTACTTGGCTTCGACATGTTGTCTCTGTGATTTGTCTCCATTTTATTTGCGTGATGGAGGTCTTTGTCTGCCGGGGGCTAATGGGCCATGGTTGCTTCCTTACTCAAACACAGGGATGTTTAATGTAATATTTAATTCGGGGGGGG
>BJFM01000076.1:192670-209296 GCA_016586285.1 Arothron firmamentum
GGGTTTGTATTATTTAACACCCATTACACCGTGTGAGTCACATGCAGCGGCTACGGTATCAAGTACACGGTGAAACTGGAAATTTTATCTCGGCCTCTTATTCTTGAATATCAGTCAAGATAGCAGATGATGCTGTTCATGTGTTTGTTGAATTATTACATGTTGGATTTGTAGCTTTTACATAACACTGTTGATCTAAACTTGTCAGCTCGAAACACTATCTATGTAGAAATTATTTATGTATTAATTTAATTAGAAATTATTTTATAATGCAGTTACATGCAAAAAGTTTGATGTGAGATAAAGAATAAGGATATCATCATATATGATTTACTTATTTGGTATATTTTAGCCTATAACTCATCCAGCCTCACAGTTTCCCCATTTTTGTGTTTCTGTCAGACATCCCAGACCAGGTGATCCGGGTGTTCAAGGCTGACCAGCAGAGCTGTTACATCATCATCAGCAAGGACACGACCGCCAAGGATGTGGTAGCCCACGCCGTCAATGAGTTTGGCCTCATCGCGGCCCCCGAGACCTACTCCCTGTGCGAGGTGTCTGTCAGTCCAGAGGGCGTCACAAAGCAGAGGCGCCTCCCAGATCAGCTCTCCAAACTTGCTGATCGGATTCAGCTCAATGGCAGGTAAGAAACGAGGTTTTTAACCACGTCACATCCAGGCTTGCGGCAGCCATGATGTTCCTTCATTGTTTTTTTTCCACTCGTTCCTCCCTCCCTCCTACGGTCCACCATCAGTCCCTATCCAGCTAGGTTTGTATGAATTTTTCATCTGCTGTCAGGGGTTTCTGTGGGCAGCGTAGCATATCTGGAATTATTTATACCCACACTCACACGCACACACAGGCACATACCAAGATATAGATAACAGACCCTCTTAAACATTGTCTCCCGGACACTGACAAATATTCAAATCTGCACGTTTCTACTGTATATCACACATCTGTTCTATAATGTTTGGGGGGGGTTTTTTAAGTTTTTTTTTTTTTTTTTTACCTTCAGTCTTTATGGGCGGAGTGAGCTACAAGAAGGTTGAACTGCAAATGTCTGAGCATGAGATGTGCTTTTATTTTTCTCCTTTTCGCAATAAAATACATGATGTATTCAACATCATGTATTCAACATAATCTCCACCATTCCCCCACTTCATTTCAGCTTGACTGACATTAAGCAGCCAATCTCAGTCACCCTGATTCCTCTTCTTGCTTCTTTTCTGGTCGTCTGGAAGGTTGGGGTCACATTCGTGCCACCACTTGGCTCCTGTAGCTCTACAGGGAACTATATTCATTTAGGACCTCTCAGAGCTTCACTGGAGTGGAAGTGGATGACAGAGGGTTTAAATTTATAGACATAAGATGCTCAGAATGAGGCAAGAGAGACATTCTGCTGCTAGAAGCTCTCCCCAAGTGATTAAACCAAAAGAGAAATATTATTCCCCCACCCTACTTGTCTCCTCATCCTTCACTCTGCTTCTCCCTGTCTTAACCTCGAGGAACAACATAGCTATAATCTATCAGTGTCAAAAGAGTATTTATTTCTTTTTGCTCACTCATTTTTAAATGGCAGACAGCACATGTAGCCTTTTAAGATAAAATGCGAATGAGAAGAACATCCATCTATCTTTTTTCTTTAACGTGTATATGCAGATAATCGGGAGGAATGGGAAACGGCAGTTCTTAAAAAAGTTCTTTTAAAATGATGGGACCTCATATTTGAAACATTTGCTTTAGATTAGATCAGGCAACTGAAGTCCGATTTATATTATTGTAAAGTTTGATAAAATCTGTTTAAAACGAAGCTACTTCCACACTCGAGCTCGTCAAAATTTGTTCTTTTTTTCCCACGGTTCTCCTCTCCTGCAGATACTACCTGAAAAACAATATGGAAACGGAGACGCTGTGTTCAGACGAGGATGCTCAGGATCTCCTAAGGGAGAGCCAGATCTCTCTGCTGCAGCTCAGCACCATGGAGGTTGCAGCTCAGCTCTCCATGAGAGACTTTGAACTCTTCAGGAACATCGAGTCTACCGAGTATGGAGCTTTTGGCTTTTCTGATTTGCTGTCCTGACTTTTGTGAATGGTGCCGTTTAGAGTTGAATAAAAACCCATTTTGCTGCAGGTACGTGGACGACTTGTTTAAACTGGACACGTCGATAGAAAGCCGTAATCTGAAAGAGTTCGAAGAGGTGATAAACCAGGAGACCTTCTGGGTGGCCTCAGAGATCTTGAAAGAACCCAATGCTCTGAAGAGAATGAAGACCATCAAGCACTTCATCAAGATCGCCCTGCACTGCAGAGAGTGCAAGAACTTCAACTCCATGTTCGCCATTATCAGGTCAGTCCACAAGGTTGTCAGATGGGCTCATTATGGTTTAGGGACATACTCCACCGGAGACAAAATTAAACTGTTAAAAGTATTTTTTTTCTTTTAAAGTTATTGCTTATACATTTCTTTTATATGTTAATGTATGGCGGGATGCACAAACTCCAGAGCTCCTCCTTATTGCTGCATGTTGGCTCATTTACTGCAGCAACAGTATAATAAATCAAAAATAGCGCATCGTGTTCTCTCTGTGGCCCAGTGTGCCTCATTGGTTCTTTAGCATTATGTTGTTTCTGTCTGCGTCACTGGCTTTTTATTAATTCCCCTCCTTGCATATTTGGAAAAGAAGTCCTCTTTACACCTAGATTTGCAGTTGAAGGATCTCGGCAGTATGCCGAGCCTCTGTTTTCTGCTTAAAAAGCACTTTTGGACAGATGTGTCTCCCTTTACATAGCCCGTGGCAGCGCCATGTCTTCACACATGCAGCCTTCTGCTGCCTAACAAGACAGGTGACAGATGCCGTGCGTGTATGTGTGAAAACCTGCAGAGTTCCCCACAGAAGTGTAAAGCTGCTGCATCGCATTTATGCCAAAAATGCAAAATATCCTGCATGCTGGTTGATTCCTCTGAGTGAGAAATAACTGAAATAAAGAAATGTCCTGTATGGTTATTTAGCCTGTCTAATTTTTTGTTCTGCTTCCTCATTTTCACCTTACCCGTCTCATCCTCCTTGGACTGCTCTCCCCCACAGCGGTCTGAACTTGGCACCGGTGGCCCGTCTGCGGAGTTCGTGGGAAAAATTGCCAAGCAAGTACGAGAAGCTGTTTGGGGACCTGCAGGATGTGTTCGACCCGTCCAGGAACATGGCCAAGTACCGCAACATCCTGAGCAGCCAGAGCATGCAGCCTCCCATCATCCCACTGTTCCCAGTGGTCAAGAAGGACCTCACCTTCTTACATGAAGGTGGGCACAGAACACTCCTGATGTAGAAATACTCAGATGTTAGCATGTCAATTTCAGTCGCACTTTTTAGTTTTACTTCTGCAGTGGCTTCCTCTTCATGCTATTTTAAGGTGTCACACTAAGTCAGGTCAAGACTAACCAAACAGACTTCCTCCCAAAGCTTTTTTCATAAAGATACAGCTAAGTTTAGAATTGAAAAGAATGCTTTTCTCATTGGGCAGCCAAAAATTCTCCAATAACCCAGTCTGACATGAGAGAAACCACTTTGTTTTCTGAAGTAGTGCGAGCAGTTTTTCAAGTATCGCTGTGACTTTGAAGACATCCTAAAATGTCACTCGTCTCTGATAAAACCTGACAGATAACGCGGCGACTTCGTGGTTTTACGTGTGAATGTGTAACTTCATGTGCACTTTTTTCATCTCAGGCAACGACTCCACTGTTGATGGCCTGGTGAATTTTGAGAAGCTGAGGATGATTGCCAAGGAGATCAGACATGTTGTGCGACTAACCTCAGCCAACATGGACCCAGCTCTCATGTTCAGACAGAGGTTTGTTGGTTTTTTACGTCAAAAACCTTCTGAACGATTCTAGATATACTTCTGTACCTTATTTTGATGCTGTCGGGCTTTTAACACAGAAGCAAGTCTTAGCATTCACCTATAATAGGCTTTAAAAATGTCATATCTAAGGAGAAGAATCAACGTCCATCGCCTTTATACTGGGGACACTGCACACTGTAGTCCATCAGTCTGTCTGGCTCTTTCCTGCACACACTCAAGGTCTGGTTCCATCAGTCTTTACTCACTTCTTGTTCTGCCACAGGTTAACTGGAAGTGAGCTAAAACTGATACCAACCCCAGTGTATAGGTTGTATCACTCAGTTTGTGTCCGTCACCTTTTATCACTGTTGCAGTGCATGACTGCCCCCTGCAGACACTCCACTGTGCTACAAGCTCGCGTCATTGAAGAAGACTTGATTTTAGACAAATACAGACATTCAGCTATGCCCAAAAGTTCCTCATGAATAGGAGCAGTAGGTGGAAACAAACATGGGCATAATCCACACTCTCTGGGTTGCTATGGAGAGATGTCATGTCTGGTGTTGGCCTCATCTCCAATCATTTCCTGTTTGTTTTGTTGCGGCATGACATTGACATAGTCTTGTCCACCCCCGAACCCTGAACTTGTCTCTAAGTCACGCTTCAATCTTCACGCCTCTTGCTTGCAGGAAGAAGAGGTGGAAGAGTTTAGGGTAAGTTTGTCATGGTATTGGTTTCATCCCATTTTATTCTGGACCAGCAGAAAATGAGAGCTACCCTGCACTCCACCCCACCACCACCATAAGCTCTGCATGCACGCCCCCTATTCCTGATCTGAGCCTACGTGTGTCTGTCTGTGCCTGTGTGTTTTTATTTATTAACATTTGCAGTGCCCATACGCATCAACCATAACAAAGTCCATCAATGACCGATTAATTGTCCATAAAAATGTATATTTGAGTCATATAGTAGCTTGAAATCATACTCAGAATGTGTATTTACCCAGAGTATCTCATTTAAAGCCAAATCTTTATGCAAGGTTCAATTACTACCTGGTAAAGATTGCACGTGGGATCACAGATTTTGTTTTCTGAAGACTTCCTGTTGAAGTTTCTTGACAAGAAGGTCAAGAATAAATGGGCCATTAGGTACGACTGTGATACCAGCTGGTGTTTCCAGTCTGCCCCCCCTCCTGCATGTCAAACATGAAGCTTCAGGAATATTTTTAGATACTATCTGACTCGGGTTTGCTCTGTGTTTGTATTTGCATCTCAGTGTAATATTCCGTGTATTAAATTCTGTGCGTTGTTTTTCTAACCCCTTTTGCCTCCATCTGAGCTGCTGCTGTGATCGCATGACACAAGCAAGAGCTGCCTCCATCCGAGTTGCATGGTCTAATGAAATGCGATACCCAAAGGCGGAATATATAGATTTTTCATGCGAGATGTGTTTGAAAGTACTTTCTTGTTCTACTTGTATTTAAATTGATTGTTCTTTGTTGTTCTGTCTTTCTGTCAATCTGTCTTTTTATGTTCTTTTCTTGTGTACATCTCCTTCATTTCTGCCTCCTCCATTTATTCTCTTCTCCCCACTTTTCATCTGTTTGAATTTCCTCCCACGTCCGTTTAATTTCCCCTTGTCAGGTCTTTGAGTCAAGGAAGCACCAACTCCAACATGCTAGACGTGCAGGGAGGCGCCCATAAGAAACGAGTGCGTCGCAGCTCGCTGCTCAATGCCAAGAAACTGTATGAAGATGCACAGATGGCCAGAAAGGTGAAGCAGTACCTGTCCAACCTGACGGTAGAGACGGATGAAGAGAAGCACCAAGCCATGTCCTTGCTGTGTGAGCCATCCTACAGCACGTGTGAGTGAAGCAGAAAATTCCTTTAGTCCCTGAAGATATTGCATAAATTTTAACTGTAGTTTTAGAACTGGGTCAGTGTACAACTGCAACCAACCAAAAGATCCACCTCATGTAAAATACGTTGTCTGCACTGCCCCCTAGTGGTAACAAGACAGCACATACTATACATTTGGAAATTAGCTGAATTCATCTTTCTGTGGTTTCAGTGTCTAAGTACTTAAGTGAGAGGCGATCCACAAAGTCGGACATGTCCCCGGTGTCACTGAGATCAGCTCTGCCTTCAGCCAAAACACAAAACAGGGTGTCACAAGTGCTTCAAGTCCAGGTCCCGCTGAATCCTCTACGGAAGAAGAGCACTGCCAAGGACACAGGCACACCTAGTGCGTACAACTGTATGACAGTATTTTTATTAGCTTTTTCCCCCCTCATTTGCTGCTTTAATTCTCCTGCAGAAAAATAACAAATTCTCTTCTTTTTTCTTCAGATTCCAATTCTCCCCAGGTGATTAAGAAACCTCCGGTGAACTCATCAGAGGAGTGGAACACCAAAAGACCCTCTGATGACACCGTTTCCACCATTTCCTCACTTCACTCCAGTCCGACAGTGTCGCCGCAGGGTTCCCCACGCAAAGGTTTGCCAAAAACACACAAACAATGTAAAAAATTGATTTCTACGATATCGCCCTAACAATGTTCTTTTGTCTTTTTTTCCAGTTGGAGGAGTTGCAAAGTCTCAAAACTCCAATCAGTTGAACCTGTCAGGGTCGTCATCATCACTCACCAGTGATGCTAGCACAAAAGCCGGCACCGTCAGCCTTCGCAGCTACGGCATAGGTGGGGCTCTTCTTCACAAAAGGATCCAGATGATAACTAGGCAGCACAGTAGGGAAAGATCCAGAGTGCTAGAGGAGGAGGAAGATGGGGAGAAAGGAAGTAAAGTGGAAAATAAGATGCAGGACAACAGAGGCAGGTCCAGACAGCAGAGCTGCCGGAGCAAACAGGTAGATTTAAAGCCCCCCAGCTCCACGCCAGGAAAAAAAGAGGCCA
This sequence comes from Arothron firmamentum, assembly GCA_016586285.1. Taxonomy (NCBI): domain Eukaryota; kingdom Metazoa; phylum Chordata; class Actinopteri; order Tetraodontiformes; family Tetraodontidae; genus Arothron; species Arothron firmamentum. The sequence goes on from BJFM01000076.1 coordinate 199,421, forward strand.
TGACTCTCACTGGGTGCACTCCCAGTCAGCCAGGTTTGGGTCCCATGACTCCTCCTCCTCCTCCTCTCTCCCAACGTCAGAAAACCTCAGAGTCCCCATTAAGGACCCGGCTGATGTCGCCGTTTAGAATACTAAGGGAAAGGAGCCGGTCCAAAGAGAAACCAAAGATGGCCCAGCCTTGTTTACATGCTGGGGAGGTCAAGGCAGAGGCCCCGCCCTCCTCAAAGCAGGACAAACAGGAAGAGAAGAGGGCCAGGAGGTCGGTCAGCCCCAACCCCTTCCTGTGGCTCTGCAGGGTCCGACACGTCAGGAGTAAAACTCTCTGACAGACGTAAACAGCAAAAGAGGAGGAAGCCACATTTCCAACCCCAACCCAGAAACACCGACTCAAGCAGCTGTGGGTGTGGGTGCTCCTGTTGCTGCGTCAGCAAACTGACGCCGCTGAAAAACACTTGAAACATTTTGTTTCGCTGTTGCCACAGCAAAGACACGATGTCAGATATGCAGGGCCATGTTTGACGCTTGAATGCATCAAGTCTCGTGACATCAGGTTGACCAGAACTCAGTTCACCACTCTGCTTCCATCATGGCCATGAGCCATAAAAGAAAGCTGCTTCAGCAATTATATCTAAATCCTCTTCAGAAAAGATGGACTTCAAGGTTTCATGGTGGAGATGTTCAGTCTCATTAGTGTTTGAAAGTGTTCCCCAGCCTTTGCTGTGACGCCACCACTGTTGCTCAGTTAAAGAGAACTGGAAGTTTTGCCAGTTTTTGTTACATTTGTGTCCATCTTTGTCACTGACCCGTTAATAGAGACGGATTTTCTTAAAAGAGATCTGTTTCATGCATGTGTGCCATTTTTATTAAAAATGTGCTTGTATTGTTAATCCACATCTGTGAATGTGTCCAGTATTTCAGACACTGCAGCTCTGTCACAACTGGAGTTCATTATCTTCCCTGATATTTCTGCCACCATGTGACCTTCTTAGCTATATTCCCATAGCCTAAAGTAGAGCAGATGAAAAACAACTTGATCAGGGGGACACTTGTTTTTAACCATGGTTCAGGTATGTTCTGCTTTAGTTTTCCTGTTAGTAGATATCCAGGAAAAAACACATTGTCTTTATTTTCTGTTATCAGGATGGGCCGCCAGGGGGCGGTATGTCCACAGCGTTTCTATTATGCTTTCACCTCAATAAAAGTCCAAATCAGTCAGAAGTGAAACGTTGTCGACACCCAAACGTCTCATGCTGTGCTGCCTAATCTGAATATGCACTTTTGAGGTTCTTTGCTCCACTCTTTCATCTTTTCTCAGCTGTTTCCTTTCTTGCCTTTCCTCCAGGTTACACTTTCCTGCCAGCCAGTAAAGCAGACAACCTGTCGGACTCCAGCCACAGCGAGATCTCGTCCCGCTCTAGTATCTGTTCGGTGGACTCCGTGCCAGCTCTGGGGCCTGATGAACGGTGCAGCAGCACCAACAGGACTGCTGCCGGTGCGGCAACGACGACTCCCACCATTGTCACGGACAGCACAGCGCACACACACTTCTGCGCTGACTACAGCCAGCCCAGCACCAGGTAACTGCATTGATCTGCTTTAGGAAAAACTAGTCCTCTCTACCGCTGGAGATGTCCCCATTAAAAACCCTCAGAACAGGGAGTCATTATGGTCGATTTTTATTAGCGCCCAGATTTACTGCCCTTTCCCCTCCATCAGGTTTCACGCTGGCTGATTTTTAATCCATCCAAGCAAACAACACATTTTACTGTCCGCAGTTTGTTTATAGCTGCTTCTGTCTCACAAAGACCCGACTATAAAAGCTAGTGAGACACAATCATCCGCCATCTTGCTGCCTCGTGTTCTAACAGAGGCCTCGTAGAAGACGGCCCTGTTTCAGCCTCTCCTTTGTCCAATAAAACCAACTTCTGCTTTATTTTTTATATATGTAGATTAATAAATAAAAGTTTGTTTTAAAAGTCAGCCATATTGAACCATCATGCATGAAATAGTCGAGTTTTATGATTTTATGCATAAACAGCCATCCTAGTTTGACCTTTCTGGCCTTTCTGTGTCTTCACTAACATGAATGTTTGGTCGCAGTAACTCTTCGCCGTTGGCTCGAGGATACGTCCCACGCGGCTCCACCTTCACCTCCTCGGCCTCCACCGAAGAGCTGACCCCGGACCACACCTCCCTGGACTCTGTGGCCGACAGCGGCCGCGGCAGTTGGACCTCCTGCTCCTCCAACTCCCACGACTCCTTCCAGAGCCTGCCCACCTCCTCCTGCCGGCCCTGGGACCACGGCATCCACGGCCACCCGCTCGCCTTCGCGCACCTAGGCGGGTTCAAGCACACGCAGCTGGCCGGACCCATCGCCGAGATCGAGGCCGCCACGCAGGCCTGGATGAACGAGGACGGTGCCGCCAAGCAGCACTCCAGAAACTCCAGCTCCGACCTCTCCAACCACTCGCGGCAGAGCTGGGCGTCGTCCAGCTCGCTGTCCGACACCTACGAGGGGAATTACGGCACGATAAAGCGGCGAAACACCTCGGAGCATCCCTCCTCGCCAACCAATGAGGAAGGAGCGCAAAGCACAGACCATGTCTACAAAACTGTGACGTCAAGCACAGAGAAGGGCCTGATAGGTGAGGGCTCAGGTTGCCAGGTTGATTCCCTCTGAACACAGATCTACTCTGTGGTTAGGCTCTAAAAAATAGCCCCATCACAGAGTAAATAACCTTTAAAGCGACATACCGCAGCTTTCTGTTGCTTGAGCTCAGTAATAATTTAGCAGATCTGGTAACAGATCAGCCGTTAACAGCAAATAGCGGATTAAATATATTCAGGTTTGGACAAAGCTGGACGTGTTGGCTCTTCTGCATGGCTCTGTCTGGATCAGTAGCTCGTATCCTCGCTGCAGTTGTGTCTGCATGCTCTGCAGCCGTCCCTCTCATTGTGTCCGCTTTATTTGGTGCATGCTCATCTTTGTTTTCTGTTTATGACCACATTGATTTCACTCCATTATTTTCTTTTGTTCCTTCTTTTATTTCCCCTCATCCCTCACTCCCCCTCCATCTCCATCCCTCCTTTCCTTTGACTTCCCGCCTGCATCCAGTGTACTGTGTCACCTCCCCCGCCAAGGATGAGCGTTACCGAGCTCCCCCTCCCACCCCTCCAGGCTACCAGGGTCTGGCTCTGGGGGATCTGGGGATCGCAGACGGAGTCGTGAGCGGGCCCGGAGGCCTCGGCCCCCGACCTCCTCACCTCAGGCCTCCCGACTACAGTGTTGCCCTGCAGAGGAGCAAACTCCTGCAGAGCCCCGGAGCGAGCGGCAGCCTGGCCGAGGCTCGGAGGTTAGCCGCCAACCGCCTGCTTCAGCACCAGGAGGACCGGAGCAGCGGGTCCGCGCAGGGACACTCCAGACCTGCCAGCATCTGCCTCCCAGCACAGGACCTGGGTGACAGCGACGAAGGTACACCCGTCTTCACCGCTCTCGTTTGTGTGGTCATAGCTATTAAAACACCTGATGATAAACCAGAGAAAAGGAGAATTCCTTTTCTCTGGTTTATCATCAGGTGTTTTCTTTTACGTGTTTTCTAACACGTAACGCTGATCGTAACCTCTGATCGTAACCTCCCTGGCTGGTAATGAAATGTTTTGATGCCGGCGAGACTCAAACTTTGGCAGAAAATTAGATTAAGCCTTCGATTTCTCAGTCCCACCATCGCATGGTGGTCTGCAGACAGCAGAGTTTAGCTGTTTGTTAGCTTCTCTTCATAAATGTGTTTTTCTGATCCTTCATTGCAATTTTTCCTGAGATATCTAGATATTCTCTGACTGAACCCGTCCTCCATTTTCTTCTTCTCCTCTTTTGCAGATGAACAGGTGTCGGCGGTGTAGAGAAAAACACATCGATCAGGCTTTGTAACAAGCCAGCAGCCCGCCGCCACTGTGGATCGGAGCACATCTTCAGAGCCTCCCACACTTGTGTGACATCACCGCTGACCATGATGCACCTGTGGACCACAGCAGGTGGTCACATGACCCCACCGAACGCCTCCCAGGACTTTTGGACCCAGGACTTGATTTTTAGAAACTCAGAGAAAGAAGAGCGCCAATCTCAGCGTCTCACGGGCTCTGAAGGAGACCACCCTGTACCTCCTTTTTCTTCCTTTTTTTGTTGTTGTTGTTCTAGCGTGTCTCTGTAAATGTTTCCTACAGATTTTATCATGTACAGTTATTTTTGCGTCGATAGTTGTGATGTCGGAGCAGACAAAGGGAGGAAGAGCTGCCGGCGAACGTGAAGAACAGCATCTGTTCATTTTGCTTTTACTGAGATGAATGTAGACGAGCGGGCGCGCGTGGACCTCGCTCACGCCCCGGCACTGATCTGAGACCAGGCACGAGCGCAGCCTCCAGCGCTCCTTTCCTTCATCCCAACGTTTCCTCCAGCGGAGCAGCGCTCGTGCCGCTGCGCTCCCTCCGCGCACCACCGAGCCGAAGAACAACCCGCTGCCTCCCCTCCAGCTGCCACCTTTGCGTCTCCTTCCGCAGCAAAACCTCACATCGTCACTGTGCGCTCGTGCCACGTGCATGCGGACGCGCTCGCCTCGCCGTGCGCTCCAACATCTGGTTTACAGCATTCACCACACTCCATTTTTTTTAATCGAAAGCCTGACCCTCCGTGGACGTTGTAAATGTGTTTATAGGGAAGCGGGAATATCTCGCGTCATATTTTTGTGTCGTATTTAAAAGGTAAAAGCAACAAAACAAGCCAACAGATATCCGTCGCAAAGCCTGGCTCACGTCTTGTTCATAGTATGTTTTGTAAAGTATTTAAAGGTTCCGCTTTAAAATGTTGATTATAAGATAATGTTTACCTGTAGTGCAGCAGGGGTGTGACTGGAATTTGACTCTATCGCAGTGCTTCTTCCTTTTTCTTTTTTTTTTTTTGCCAAAAAAAGACTTGAAATGATGGATGCTAATATATACGTGGCGCACACACGGATTTATACATCTATTTTTGTGTTCCTTTGCCGTAAATTAATGTATAGACGAGAGAGTCCTCTATAAAGGATATTTTTTTGAATATTTGCCTCCTGTCTGCGGGCCTTGGGGGAGTTTGACTCCAGCCGTACTCGTGTGTTCGCTGCTGCCTTCTGGGATCCGTTGAGTTTGTTTGCACCTGAACAAACGGGATTTTTCACTCCACACAGAAAAAAAGAGTTGATTTGATGCAAGATTAACAAAAACCAGCCGTGTGTTTTGTTTTCATCGATTTTTTTAAATTTTTTTATTATTATTTTTTTGCACAAGCGCGTTCCTCCGATTGCCAACCTCTTCACCAGACATCAGTATTAATACTCTGCATGTGTGATTCAGCATATAAAGTTCAGACGGCGTGAATGACACGCTTCTCTAGTTTTATGTTTTAGGGGAAAAAAATAGCTTTTTTTCTGTAAAAATGTACAGAAGTCTGGAATGAAAGTGTTTCATGACTCACCTGAGCTCCATAAGCACTCCCAAACATATTTTATTCCTGGGCTACGTTGCCTTTAGAGTTAGCGTGGGCACCTGGATCCACTTGGAATGCAATAAAGAGGGTTGTGAATGTTTTCAGACGTTTTTTTTTTAACGGCATTATAGCAGAAAAATGCACAAGGATAAGCTCAGATGTGGCCAGTGTGCTGCACAAACTGTAGAGGCGTTAACTCGGCCTGTGGCTCCAGGTTTGCTTTTGTCTCACACTTGTCGTTGCTGTTGTAACTTATGTCTTTTAGAAAGACAACCTGATTTTGCTCATACGCTTTTTATGTATTTTTTACGAGTGATTGTAAATAGTTGTTATATTTTTGTTGAAGAGAATGTCTAAAAAAGGAAAAAAAAGACCTTTTATTTCTCCAAGCCTACTGATATGAATTTGGACGATGAATAAACTGTTAAAAAGAAAGGATTGTGTCTTTGTTGCCATCGGTACTGGCCGAACTGGGTCTCCAGAGATGGAACCATTTGGAACCCGGATGTGGTTTGATTGGAGATTTTGTATTCACTTCTTCCCGACCGCAGCCAGAACTGAAGTGGTTTCTATCCCATGTCAATACCTTTCTTGTTTCTCTGTTGTTTCTTCCTTCCAGGATCAGGCGACCTGGCTGCCATATGCCGCCTTCAGCCGCCTATCGCATCCAATCAGAGCTGCCGGGGCGGCGTCACGCTGGGCTCAAGGTCAGGCTCCTTTAATTTCTCATTATAAGTTCAGTGACACGCAGAGAGGCAGGAGGTGGCGCTTGTTAAACCGTCAGAGTGTGACACGTCTGCATCCACGCTCAACGACTGTGACCAGTCAGCTGACACGCGTGGAAAAGCTCTCCGGGAGGAAATCTTATATTTTCTAAACCGAACCAGATGGAGAGTGATTAAAGCTGGAGCTCAGAAAAACAGACGAACAAAAAAACACTCGACCACCTTTTTTCAGGTATATTTCATGAAATCAAAGATGTTCTTCATTTTAAGAAAAAGCTGTAATGTTAGAGTTATGCTTAACATTTTAAGATTAAGCTGTCACTAATAATTCATATCTGCAGAATAAAACCATTAAAATAAAACCAGTGAGATCTTTTCTCATTCCAATCTCAGGCTGCTCCTTTAGGGAGAATATTCCAGGATCAGTTTATCTCCAGATTTGATCAGAAATGAGTGGAAAATTATGTACAACTTCAATTATACATTACAAAGGTCAAAAGAGCCCCACTGGAGGGCAGGAGGGGGGAAATGTAGAACCACGTGTGCGTGTGTGTGTCTGTGTGTGTGTGTGTGTGTGTGTGTGTGTGAGAGAGAGAGAGAGAGGCCTATTCTCTGACTTTGAAGTTGTGACTTTGTGGGGAGCAGAAGCTGAGAGCAGGAGGTGGGAAAACGGGAACTTTACCACCTGAGGGTTGTGTGAACACATGGGGGGGCGGGGGGCTGCTAGCATATTCCCATCTAAATGAAAATTTATGAGGCGAAACAGTTTGGAAAGTATATTGTCACCGACCCTGATGCTGCCCTTGAAACACACACACACACACTTGTCTGTTTATGTGGGGTCACATAAATTTGCTGTTGCTCCTCAAATATTGAGACGTTTGTCTGTCTTCGTTGTCTTTACGTCTTTATTTTGTGCAAATACTTGTCTGCAATATGATAAATGACCTAAAAACATGTGACGTCACAAGGTCTGACCTCTTTTTGTAGGATTTATTTGAGGGGAAAAATGGTTTTAATTAAAGGTTGGCCTCACAAAACTCTCTAACACGAATTAGCTGAACGTTGCGGTTATCTGTTAAGCTAAGCTAGCCGCAGCTCCAAAGTACAGGATTTCCTGTCATCTTCTATTACGTGCACGTGAATCCAACCTCTGTCTTTGCACTGTGCTCGCACGTGTCGACTTTATCTTTCTCTCTGTGGCGGTCAAAGGTCAGATTGTGATCGGTGAGGCCTTCTTGAACACCAAGCGTGTCTGGCAGAGTCACAGCTCCAGTTCGTCTTCTCGCTCTTCACCTTCTCCTCGTGTCACCAGTGGACGCTTGGGCCATTTTTCGCTGAACCTTTGTGATCTTTCGCCAGGTCAAAGTAAATGTCGTCCTCTCCTCTTTGTTACTGCAGAAGTTTGTGAAAGATGATTAAAAATCTTGAATAAATCAAGTAACAGCAACAAAGTTAATTTCACCGTGTCATTTTTTTTTCATGCAGTGAGAATCTGCATAATTATCATCTTCTCGTCTTTACGATTCTTTTTTCTTCTCACTTTGAAAGTGTCGGGAATGTTTTTGTAGCGAGTTTTCGTTGTTGAATCATTGGCACGTTGTCTGTTAGCTTGTTAGCGTTTGTCATGGAATTGTTCGATAACGGGGTGAAAATAAACTTTTGCTTTTGCTGGAAATGCTGCTGTTTCTGTGTTGCATTCAGGGTCCAGGTGCTGCACCATGAGGATGCTACGTTCCTCCCCAGGTCCACATCTGTGGATCATTTGTAGGGCAGGGTGTTACATGTTGAGGTGAGCCTCCTCTGGGTCACTCTGGCCATTTGTCACCGGACCACACGGCTTCCTGCGGCTCGTAAAGCAGTCCAGGTCAGTGTCCTTGCATCTGACTGTCCTCAGCAATGGCGGCGGCGCTGCTCTGATAAATGACCTGACAGTACAGACAGCCAATAATAAGCCCTTTCTTATCCCCCACTGGATGATTTGTGACTAGCTCAGAAGTTTATAGTTCACTCTTTGCTTTTTCTCCTTTGGTCACCCGTAAAAGCATCAATTAAAATCAGTAGTTCCCCTGGAGGTTCTGCTGTTCTACCCGCCGCCACCAGGGGGCAGCGTAGCACAGTGAGAACCACAGTTTGTGGAAAAGCTGACGGTTATTCTGTGAGATTTGTAAAAGAAGACTACGGAAAGCGGAGGCCGATTTCCCCCCGGAGACTGGCCATCCTATTAAGGTGCAAATTACCAACATGTTGTCCTTGATGGAACAATGCGGGCCGATCTTTGTGGAGGTAATGATTATATCTGCCTCAATTGTCTTTTCCATGTGTGCACAAGAGTCCTCTGTTAATGCTGCTTCCTGAAGGGCTGTCACTCCCCCACACTCGGCTTTAATTGTTGCAATAAATGGCTGATTTCCTCTGTTTCTGCATTATTTAATTGGTCCGGCGTGTGCATCGTCTCCTCTCTCTCTCTCTCCTCTGTTGATGCGTTTGTTGCACAGCTGGTTGAGGAAAAAAGGGTTGTGTTCCTTCAGCACAGGGAGCTCTGCCGGCATACCAAACACGGCCCTGAGCCGCCATGTGTGATCAAATATTTAGATGTCCACTCTGGGTAAAAGGATCAGCAGCATTCAAAGGCAACTTTCACCTTCTCTTCTTCAACACTCACGCTGACTCACACACGCTCGGAGGGCACGAGGAGACAGACTTCTGTGTGCGTGTGTGTGTGTGTGTGATGGAAACTGATATTGAATGGCTGCAATCTTTCCTCCCTAAATTCCGAGGCAGTTGTAGCTTATCATCATTACCATCATCGTTATCTGTTTATATGCACAAATAATCTCTCTACGTTATAAACTTTCAAGGTCGACCTCGCGCACTCGCTCTCTTACACAGACACGCGTGCGTGCACGGCGACACACAAACACCCAGTGCAGACATGCCTTCATGCTCTTGCTGTCCTCTGCTTCAGAAGGACAAAAGTGGACGCGGATTGAAAGAGAACCTGTTTTACATACACCTGTGTGTGTGTGTGTGTGTGTGTGTGTGTGTGTGTGTGTGTGTGTGTGTGTGTGTGTGTGTGTGTGTGTGTGTGTGTGAGAGTGAGAGAGAGAGAGAGCAAGAGAGAGAGATGAAAAAGGTTTCCCCCATTCTTGGACCCCCAAAACCCTGAACTCAGATCTTAAAGATGGACCAAAATATGGATCCTGGAGCCATTTGAGGCCGTTCTGGACTTGGAACAAGTCAGGACTGTTGTTGAAACAGAACATCAGCTCCAGAATAAAACATGTTGCTTTAAATTAAGACTGCAAAGCACCTGAGAGGGTGCGAAATCAACGCGCTTCTCTGGGTGGTTTTATGAGCAACTTTGCAGCAGCCGGACAGATGGAAGGACAGAGAGAGAGGAGGAGGAGGAGGAGGAGGAGGAGGAGGAGGAAGATGAAGGGAGCAGCTGAGAGAGCGTCGGAGGAAAAACGGGAATACCCCCCACCGAGAGAGAGCCGCGGTAGGAGAGGATGACAGAGGTGATGGGGGTCCGTGGCAGGAGGCCCTGCGTTTGAACTAGATGTCAGGAGAGATGGAGCAAAAGAGCGAAGGAGGCACCCGAGAAGACGACAGAACGACGATCCAAAGAGCTGC
>BJFM01000076.1:228956-259200 GCA_016586285.1 Arothron firmamentum
GGGGGGGGGGGGGGGGGGGGGTGCAACATACATGCAGATACATCAGTTACGCTAAAGATTTAGCACTAAAGCTGAGAGAGTCACTGGGTCAGAGGTCATGCATAGAAATTGAAAAAAATTCTCTTGACCTTAACTTTGGGGAAGTGAAGAGGATTTAACAAAAACAAAGATGCCAAACCAACACTCAGCGAAAAATGAGCGTTAAAAAAGTCCACAGGCCCTGAAGTATTGTATGTGTGCATTCGTCGTTTTATTGTGATTTTGATCATTGATTTACATAAATGCCAAAGTCATTACTTTGTAGTCAAATCACACACTTTTAACGCTGTAAATGTATTAATTGATGTACAATTCTTACTTCAATTTTAATGGAAGATAATCCATGAACCTCTTACAGCAACAAACCAATTTCATCTTGTTGCTTTTTTTCTGTTTTGTAAGAACATTAAATGCTTACGAGTTTATAAAAGGCAATAAACACCCTGGACTTATTTTCCTCACACCTCTCCGTCACTCATAGAAACATGGAAAACAGACCCACCAAAACGAGTAGGAAAGGATGGAGAAAGAGCTGCAGACGGGAAGAAGAAGCAGTGTGAGGAAAATATGGAAGGAGAAGCCAACACCGGGGTGATTGAAGGAGATTTAGAAGGGCTGGTGGGCCAACGGCAGTTTCCTTTCTCCTGTGTGTGTGATGTATATTTGCCTTCAAGCTTGATAAATGGAACTGTTCAAGGAAGGGCTCTTGCAAAGTGCAAGGTGTTATTCAGGCCAACATGAAATAATAAAATGGGACGTGGTGCTGGAGGGTTCAGTGCAGACGGGGCAGAAAATGAGTTCTGCTGCTGCTAGAAGAGGAAAACACGAACAACAGTTTGCGTGTCTTCATATAGTGAAGACTTCATTTTGGACTTTCCAGGAGTCTATTCAAGGTTAGAAAAAGAGCCTGTGGTGGAACTGGAAGACTATATCTGTTTTCTGCAATTTAAAACAATTTCTTTTTTGCTATGAAATGTTGCATTTAGGCCAGATTCAATAGAACTGACGGCTGTTGCTACAGTGGGAGTGAACTTCTGACTCCACGTGACTCCAGAGTCCTAACACAATAACCTCAGGCAATCAGCCAACAGGAGAAAGGTGACATACCCTAAACCCTGGCTAGCAGAAGCAATCTGATTCATAAATAAGTGGTTTTTCATTTTGTTTTGTGGGTTTTTATGACTCTCCAGAGGCTGGATGGAGGAGGGGTGGGCTTATTCTGCCTCCTTCTTTTCAAACATGCACAAATCCCATCATTTCATCGCTGCTGTAATGGTTTCCAGTTAACGTTGCCCGTCGTGACTTCGTGACCGTTTTTTTTTTTTGGTGCGTTTCAGTGAGGAGATCAGAGTTTTTCTCTCTGTGACGCTCCATCAACTACTCCGGTTTTGACCTTACCGTGCCTGTTCATCTGACATTTCCCTTTAAAAGGCCACAAATAGATCATGCTTTGTGGACGAGGTGCACGAAGCCTCTGCTAAACAAAGAAAAATGACTCTCTGTCTCGCTTGAGGCAAGTTGTTCCGTATCTGTCAGCGTTCAGGAAGAAGCTTGATAACAGGCCACAAAACTCATCTATGCTCACTTTTCACGCCTGTTTTTCCTCTAATTATTGAATCTCATATATTCCTTTTCCTTCCCTCAATTAGAAATGAATTTTCTTTAAACAATATTCCTTAACAACGCCACAATCAGTGCGTAATTGCTTTGTGAAATTGCGCTCTGAGCAATCCTGAGTTCCGTGAGGCTGGAAGTGTTTTTGTAAAGTGCATCCAGCCGAGTTTTCATTCAATTTTCTCAGCTCCGTCAGCGGGAATCTGGGAGACGGCAATCTCTCCTTTAATAAGCTTCCAGGCCTCCAAAAACAAAACAGCGAGATGAGGCTTTGGTTAAGATCCCGGCCAAGATTAAACACTGCGGGTGTTTCCATTTATTTGCCCTTTTTTCCTGACTGTATTATCGTGTCTGTGTGTATCGGATCAACTGCTGTGGACAGATGCACATCCGAGAGTGTGCTGACCTTGACGAAGGCGGTTTAAGTTAGGCAACGATGCGTTCGACTGGTCTAAACTCCCAGGCCTTTGCTGCTGCGACACACATTTCTCACGTCATCACCTCGTCCGCCTCCTACTTTTCAAACTTTGCAGGGAAACTTTCACCAGCACTATTTTCCCCCCACTTTTCTTTTCCTCGTTGGCATGTTTAACAGAGGGAAAGAAGAAGAACCTGGGGTATAATTGCAGCAGGATTCACTTTGAAGATTACACCTGCTTATGCAAGTTGTCTGAGGAGTAACGTGTGGAAAAGATGATCCTGACAGGAAGACATTTCTCCGCCGCTGCACAGCTACCAGCCCAGTCGGATTCTGCCACAGACGTGGAACGAGATTTTACCGTTTGGCAGCCCTGAGTGCCTTTGGAGGAGAGCTTCTGACAAATTCAGATCTGTAACCACTGCTTTATTCTCACCTTTTAGACACGGAACGCTCCTGTCTGCAGAGTGCAGACATGAGTTTTTTCAGGCTTTTCCAGAATAACTCCATGCTAACCATCTGAGAGCTCCGCTTAATCCAAACGTGAACTAAAGAGCAGCTGTTTGGTCAGTTTTTACAGGAACTAACGACCCTTTGATGGGTCAGGGCGCTCCTGGCTTTCTCCAGAATGCTTCTTCAGAGCTCGCTCGGTTCCATCCTCCGCCCTGAGATGTGAGCGAGGCAGGAATCTCATTTCTGTGCAGACCCACTGAGATCAGCGGCGCCCTGCTCCAGCGCACCTGTTGGGCAGGAAATCCACTTCCCCCTCTCATAATCCGTAAAACCACATTACGCTGCCCGATCCCCTCCCCCCTCTCTGCAGCGTATGGCCTCGCCTTGTTTCCTCAAACTGCAAATGCTGTTATTAGATTTAAAAATGCATCTGACAGCTTCGGTCTCAGTCGGCTCCAGGTGGGTGTTTGTGAAGTAAAGAATGGCGCCCGTGTGAATGACAGCTTGAGTAACACAGCGCTGATTTCTCTCTCTTGCCGTTCCTTTACGATCTGTCACAGCACTGGATGGTGTTCATAATATTTATCCTTCCGCCTGGGCCTCGTTTGAATCTCAGGTCTATTTTAAACTGCGGCGTGTGTCTTGAATTAGCTTCTGAGACTTTGACGCACTGGTGGAGGATAATGACAGTCATGTCATCACAGAGCTGATTTCTGCTTTAGAAATATAAGAAAATACTTTCTTAGAATCAGGACATCTTTAAAATCTATCTATCTATCTATCTATCTATCTATCTATCTATCTATCTATCTATCTATCTATCTATCTATCTATCTATCTATCTATCTATCTATCTATCTAATGTGTAAATGTGTGGCTGCAGCGTGTGCTAACAGTCAGACCAGCCAGGTTTTCATATATTACCTTTAAATTGTCTTTTGTTGTTGCCGTGGCTGCTGCCATAATGGAAAATATTTGTTCTAGGCCGCAAAAGATAATTGGCGCAATTTAGCCAGCGAGAGTTGTAAATGTTTCTTGACAGCAGCGTTTCTCCAGCCAGTGTTTTCATCATAGCCCCACATCAGGGCCGACTAGTGAAATATCTAGTTTAATCATCTGTGTCATTGCGAAGGAAAATCAAGGTGCTGGCTTTGACAAACAGCCCCTCCGGCTGCAGCGCTAAGAAGAAAATAAAAGCTTGTTGTTTTCCTGCAATTTAACAGCCATCACGTATCCGTGCCTCCTTCCATAGTTTCAGATATAAACAACGTTGTGTTCGGGCAGCCTCATTGGAAACCGCCGCCGCCCGAGCAGGGGTGGTGGTCCCGGCGGTTGCCCGGGTTCATTGGTTCAGCTTTCATTTACGTCGCTTTCAGCCGGCTCAGGAGACCGACCCGGAGGAGGTCGGCGGCCGCCCCCCCCCCCCGCTGCTGCGGGACGACTCCTAACTGAAGTGTTTCATGTCTTCACACACATTAGCTCCTTTTCCACCACAGGACCTTTTCGGACCTCAACACGCACTCAGCCCCAAACGTTCCCTCAGACAGAAGCCAGTAGGAGGGCGGGACATCCAGATTCACTGGAATTCTCTACACCTGTTTGAACCAGTGAAAAGATGTTTGTTTCTGTTCTACCAAAATGAAAAGTGATGCTGTTAACCTGCGACTTTGGCCTGGATCCACGTCTGGTTTATTTCATCTGCGCGACCTGAAAGTCAGCAGATTTTGGCTCGCGGCTCATGAAGCGAGAGGAAAGAAGTCATTCCTTAATGGTTCCCACCTCGGCTGAATCACGGTTTTAATGGCTTATGGAAGGGAGGAGCAGACCAGCCGTTAAGAGGAGATGAAGGATCGAACTGGAGCGCAGCAGGAAACAGCCGATCAGATATCTGTAATCTTTTCTCTCACGGCCTTAATGCCCCGAACATGTGACCCCGGTGACCTCGGCTGAGGAAATTTAATAGCTAGTTGGCTAGTTGTAATGGAAAAACATGTCATAAATATTGAACACCTTGTCGGTCAGAAAGCGCAGTGTGAAAACAATGACTAGAGGCTGAAATGTGCGTGTTCCTGGAACGTGCAACATTCCTGCTGTAACCTTCCGCTCCGTTATTTATGATTTTCCCTTCGTCCCTGCCGTTTGGTAAAGGACATCAGTAACCCGGCGCGTCTCTATTTCTGACATTCTCTTCATCATAACTATCACGGCGCTGAGAAGTTGCCCGTCGTTTGCGCCGGCGTGTCTGTTGTATTGACAGTGAATCAGTCTGGCGGCGCCATATCAGCCGCGGCAGACCCGACCGTGCCGCAGACATCTGTGACGTTTGCTATTTATGGCTGTTCTCATATTTATTTATTTATTTATTTAGCCTCGCTTCTAATGGCTGACATGTTCCTGACAAATATGGGTTTCCTGGTTTCCTCCCGTTTCCACGGGAACACCAGCTGCCCGGATGGAGCGTCTCTTATTGATGATCAGCTGGCCTTTGCTCTTTTGATCGCAGAAATGGATCATTTCGGTTCATTCAGTTAGTAATAAGAAACAACAAAGACAGGAACATTCCCATCATTTCCAGCTGTATTGCCAGGAGATTATAGTCCATCCAACAAAATAGAGCGGCCAATGTCTTTTCTCTTGATGACTTTTTCTCCTATTATAGAATATTAGCGTGCGTGCTAATGTCGTGAATCACATTTAGATTATTTTATTTTATATCACACAGATTTCACGTAATAAAAATCACAAAATCAATAGAATTCCTTCACACCCACCCAACAATACTATTTGTCTGGTTCTATTCTGGGGAGACTTTAAGAATCTTCGAGCTTCCAAAGCCAGTCCACATTAGTTGCCAAACTCCAATCTCAACAGTAATCCTGCCTAAACCAAACATGTTTACTTGGCTAAAATTCACTGAAATCTTTACACGCCAAACAAGTTAAAGTAGCACATCCATTTTTTTTTCTTCTGTTACTGAATTATCTCTTAATCTCTAACTAACATAATTATGAGTCTTTCAGTTTGTTTTATTTAATATATTAAATATTGTAGTAAAAGTATTACTTCCGTTGAAGCTAAATTAGAAATTTGTGGTGACAAATGGTGGTGTTGGTTATCTTCAGTCCATTTTTAGATCCAGGGGATGGATGTCAGGCTGACAAATCTCCCGTCATTTAAGGGAAACTCAAATTGGTGATCGGTTGGAGCTCAGCGAGACTGATGGTTTGTTTGGTTTCTGAGGTCCTCAACAGCACCGCGGTCCAGCCATTGATTACTTTCCTGGATTATTTGCTGCAACTTGCTGCCACCATATTGTTTTCTTGGTTTGAGGCGGTCGCGCTAAAAGAAGCCACCAGACCAGTCGGCGGATTTTTACAATATATTTAATTTGACTTTTTTTCTTACAAAACAATTCCCTCGTAAATCAGAACACACAAAATGCATAAAGAAAACTGTACAGTCAGTTTCGTCATGTCCGGACGTGGTCTAAACATGAGCGTTGTTATCTACAACGGTGGTTTTCTATCGACGTCTACCACACCGAGCGCTTCGGCTCCGCAGCCCCGAGGGTTAAAGGAGGGTTACGGGAGGAGTCATGTGACGCCGACGGCAGAACAAAACAACAGCCCGTGATGTCGGAATACCAGCAAGCGCGGGTGCGGTCTCTTCATTTATGCTCTCCTTGGCTGTAGCTGAAGCGACCTTTAGGACGAAGAAGTGAGCAGAGGGCAGAGACATGAATCACCCCCGGTGAAACGCGTGTGTGTGTGTGTGTGTGTGTGTGTGTGTGTGAGGAATCAGAGTTCGGGGTAGGGGGGTGAGCATCACGGAGGTCTACTTTCATGCATGCCTTGGACTGATCTGCCATTTGGAACCACTGGGGGTGACTGGGGGGATTGTTGCCCTTCTCTTCCACTTCCAGTAAGCTAACTGGCCTTCACTGGTAAATGTCTGCTCGACAAACACGGCTGTTATATTTCTTTCGGTGTGGTCGCTGGAACCTCATCGTTATTCCGCCTCTGCCTTTAGAGCGGATTCTTCTTGGCAGAGGAGCAGCTGATACGTACACCACCACCAACAAACCAGCTCCGCTGCCGTGTTTGCTTTTCGTACACAGCACCACGTTGCCCTACACATCGCACTGGGGGAGTTACAGGCACGACTGCCGCTATCAGGGGATGGTGAGGGAGCTGCTTGCTTTGGAGGGAGTAAAGTTGGACTTCTGACATCTTAGTCGATGGCTGTCCCCCTAATGGAGACAAACTCGCAAATCCTCAAGGCTGTGAGTATTTGTGCCTTGATCGCACCTTAAAGAGCAGCTAGCGCCGCAGAAAACAAAGCCTTAATTACGACATATTTAAGCCTAATGGCGCTAAAGGCTTGCGACAGCCTCGCGCATCAACAATGAACTCAAGAGGCGCGGGGGATTATTAGACGTGATGGTACCATGATAACGGTGCTGATTCGCCTTGGTGAGAACTGTCGCGCTGCTAATGGAACATCATTAGAATGATGACAAAAAGTGAGATGATGCAGTTTAACCACAGAGATAAAAGAGTTGCTGGTGTTTGCTTGGTTACTGCCCAACACATATGGTGTGCAATATATCAGATTATACGTCGTTCGGTTTAATTATAGTAAAAAGAATAAAAATGAGCACATATGAGCAGTAATTTAAGAATAATTGCATGTATTGCTTGTGTGAGTACACCTACGACTGAAACAGGCTGCAATGGTTGAGATAAACCATGTCAGTGTGTGTGACAGTCCTCTAAATAATCCTGGACGCTAATGCACTGCATTCTGGGAAGACGCACAAATGCTCACAGCCAGTTGGGTAGCGGAGTTGATGCCACTTTTGGCGCGGCCTCGGCACGCGGGTTCGCCATGAAGTGGACTCGTTACCCTGAGGGAATCTGCTGTGGAGGTGGAATTTTCAGGCTTTGCAGGTACAGAAGAAGAAGAAGAAGAAGGAAAAAAAACATGAGACGGCAGGGGACAGATTATCGTTGCATGAGACCACAAGATATACTGTACACGTCTGGTTAGGCTGCTAGAACATTAATTCTGGACGGCTAATGGACCAGTCGGGCTCTTTGGATAGACGATGTAAATAGAGCAGAACACGGTGCGTACGGCCGACCTCTGCCGGCACGAGCAGAGTGAAAGCTCCGAGAGGGAGGATACAGTACAATACCATGACGAAGGTGGGCTGGTAGCATTTAAAAGGACTCAGACGACACAGACACCAAAGCCAGACAGGACAAACAGTTAGTTCGTGGTGAGTATATGCAGCACTGGTGAGAACAGAACCGAGGAACCAAACTGGAAAGCTTTTTACTCTAAAAAAAGTGAGCATTGTGCATAGTTCGTAGTTCATTAATAATCCCTCTGCAGGTACCTAGTTGCTGTGATCACATGGAAGGAAGTGCAATAATGTACAATTCTGCTGAGTTAAGTGCACATAGATCACTGTTGCACTGAACGGCATTGACACTTCTTCCCAGTAGAAATATCACAAGAGGGTTTCTTCATGTTTTCTCAAATACTCTTTAGGTGTACTTTTCTTACAGCAAACCCTGAAGGGATCTCTCTCTCTCTCTCTCTCTCTCTCTCTCTCTCTCTCTCCCCCTCTCTCGCTCAGTCCCAGGGTTGAGTCCACAACTTGTGTTCGCTTTAATCTTAGTTGAAGATAATTTGGCCTGATCTCTCTTCCTTCCGTTCTTTCAATTGAGGCTGCTCCCTAATTCTACGCCTCTTTTTCTATTTTCGTGCTGTCGCTCATACCTCCCCGACCCAAACAACTGTGTTGCCTCTCTTAATGTCGGACACCTCGCAGTGCGGCGTTCTCTGTTTGCCGTTGAGGATGAAGAGCGACTCAGCTGATGGCGTTACCAGGTACTGTCCAAACAGCCCGCTGGAGACCACCACCCTGTTGGGCCCCCCCCAAGGCCAGGCCTGTGGGGCCAGTGGCTCCTTGACGCTACGGAGAACCTCCACCCAGCCTGAAGACAAATCGGCGAATAGAAAGTCTGTGCCTGAGCCTGACGTCGCCACGACAACGTGCTGGTTCGATTCGACGAAAGACGGCTGGAAGGCCACGTCAGAGATGACGAAAGGCTCGTCCAGCTCCTGGTTCAGAGACAGTTCCCCCTGGAAAGACACTGTTTGTACCATCAGCCTGGAGCTCCGTGGGTCCGGCGTCACCACGTAACGGCCATCTGGCGACACGAACGGCCTCCCGCTGACGTTCAGGTTTGGCCCGATGACGGCGTCCGTCACGCTGTCGAGGAGCAACTGGGGCGGGGCTTGCAGGCGGCTCTTGCTCTGACACTGGACAAAGTAGAAGCCGCTCAGATGGGTGTAGGCCATGCTGACGGGGATGCAGCTGTAGTTTTTCAGGCTGATGGTCTTGACTCGGTGGAAGGTCTCCAGGTCGATCTTGTGCACAGCAGCCTCATTTTTGAGGAAGACAAAGGCAAACCTAAAAGGACAGAGTTGAAAGGAAAGGTTAATAGCCTTTCCTGATTTGGGCAGCCGCGCTGTCACACACTTCATTAGCATTCTCATTTGCTCTTTTCTCCTTTACTTCTGACGGCCGGCCGTGATGTGCGAGCTATGAAGCCGCCTTTGTTTTAGGGTCAGAGGTGAGCGAGCGTGTGCACGCGAGCCTCGCTTTACCTCACATGAGTGATGATCAAGTTGGTGGGAGGGATGAAGAAGTCGCTGACCCTCTGGAAAGTTGTGCGGATGGCTCGATGCACTTCTCCCACGCTTGCTTGTGGAATCACCTGTGCGGAGAGCAGATATTCCAGTTTAGCTCTGGTGGCCGGCGGTGCTGTTGGCAGCGAGTCCACTCTTTCCGCAGTTTTGGCAGAAAATATTTTTTTTAAAAAGCGAATAAGGATGAACCAAAACAGATTAAGTAGCTCTGAAAATCAGCAGTTAAGGATGAAGAGTGGGACCGGAGGACTGAGCGCTGAAATCAGCTCGGTTTGCAGTCCTACTACATCGTTTCCCTCTCATCCATTTGATGTTTGCTGACTGTTTACACCTTTAGGTTGCACATACAGTTGATGTTGCACTAGTCTCAGTACTCTGGGCGCTGCTCTTATCTCAGGCCTTTACTGTGCTGAGCAGAGAAAGAATTTCATTGTACAAGGAAACAAGCTTCCTGCACATAACAACCAACGCGGTGAGTCTCGAACCTGAAGAGTCTCTGTGAACGAAAGCGTGTTTCCGAGCAAAGACGCAAAGGTCAACGATGGAGGGACACCAGCTCTAGCAAAAGGAAATGTTAAATCAGAAATTAAATTGGGTTTGAGAAGACGTACATTTTCCTGCCTAAAGTATGCCCATCAGTTCAACACACACACACACACACACATCAGGACTGCGCAATGGCTCCTACATTGTGTCACGCTTTTGTGAGGGGTGATAATGCAAAGGTGCTCAGGGAAAAAAGAAATATGGGCCTGCTAATGCTAATCCCGTGACCTCTGAGCTCCAGCAGAACGCCGCCAGCTTCTGCAAATGAAATCAAAGCTCGTATATCTCCGCTCCTAACCACCGGGTGACACGTCCATACATCTTGGAGCAGATAAACATTTGTAGGCTTACGACTTGAGCTGGTGATACATGGACCACTCTCAGATATCGAATAAAGCATCTCATTCTGTGACGGTCCTTCATCTCTCCGCACGACGCATGACATGACATCGTATTTGTAATGTGGGGGGAGGAGGAGGAGGAGGATGAGCATGTCCTCATCATGTATGGGCCCGTCAGTCACGGATGGCAGCAGCATTTGCTGAGCTTCAGGCCATTTGTAGAAAGTCAACTTCTGCCGTCTGTTGCTTCTCCCGGCACAAACCCGTCTTTATATTCCCGGTAAAACTTGGCTCGCTGGAGCAGGCTTCATGTTCAGACGCCAGGCATGCGTTGCTGGAGAACCGTTTAGTTTTTTAGAAGGGAAGACGTGAGCGCAGAGTCTATTTTGATGTCTCCGCCTGCGCCGCTCCGGCTGAAGCTGCACTTGATGCCCAGCAGGGGGGCGGGCTTCACAGACCCGGCAGAACCACGTAAAAATAAAAAATAAAAAATAAAATACTCTCAGTCACCGAGGTGTGAAACGCACCCCTCTCTGCTCGTCCTCCTCCGTTTCCCACAAAAGGCAGCTGACGGCTTCTCAACACCTGAGGAACCAGAATAATCCTCATTTAAAGAAGGTGGTTGACGACAGGAGACAATACCAGAGGCAACGCAGTGCCGGGGGTTCAGTTGGGCCGGAGCTCTGGGGCGCCCAGAGCTCTCCACTCGATGCTGCCGGCTTCAGCCTGCCCTCATGCATCCCTGGAATTTCATCTAGACCCGATCAGCTTCCTTCTCTGCTTTAATATGTTGGGGGTGTCGGTTCTTTCTGGGTAGCTCTTGTTTTTCAGCCGCGTGCACACACACACACACACACACACACACACACACACACACACACACACACACAGTGCAGCCAAATGAAATGGGGTTCTTCACATGCCGCCGTGTGTTTCTGTCAATGAATCTCAGGAGGCGCTTTAATATAACCCGCATGTTCCACGCTGGCAGAAAATGTGCTTTTTATAAACTGTCAGAATTACTCATCTGGTTGCTCCTCAGGGAACACAAAGGATGTCACAGATTCTCCGGCTGCCTCCGTCTCCCTGGTTAAGTCCGATCCTTAATGCAGCAATGTGGGCAATAAATCAATTTTCTATATAATCAGCAGATCAGATGTAAGCGTCACATGACAGAACACAACCAGTCCTTCCAGAAATACTGATTAAAATGAAGTTTTTTCCATTGTTGGTCTGCCTGTAATCAACGATTTATGTCCAGGAAGCTGCCATAAACGCTGATGCTTGTTTTGATACTGATATTGGAGAACCAGAGACTAAAAGAACCATTTATTGCAAAATGATATCTCAAAAGGTGGAGAAAAAAACGGATGGAAAGGTAAAAATAACAGCATTAAAACATGAAGAAACAAGCACAAAAACGTATCAACTGAATTATTAAACTAAATCCATCATAAGAAAACAAAAATATTCCACCTTTGTTGGACAGAAGAGCAAAAAGCCGACATTTAAACGTCTGGCCGTCACGTCGGCCGAGGCTGGACTGACAGCCTGAAAGGCCACGTCTCCCTCCGGCTGGCTCAGCCGTCCATTTGTCTCCCCTAACGAATCGACAGTCGCGCTCGTGCCGATGTTTACCCTGAGATATTGAGCCATCCGCTAAACTTTGGCTGATAAAAATGCAGCAGTCGGCCCCAACGCTTGCGCTCACACATGCGCGTGTGCACGGCCTGCGCGACAGACTGCTGCAGAACAGGTCAATTGCTTTCGGTTCGGATGATAATGACATTATCAACCCGTTGATTTGTGGCACGATCCAAGCGGACTCCGATCCATTATGCGGCTCCAGCAGTTATTGCGTCTTTGAGCGGTTCGTGTTGTGTTTGCTAATTATTCATCACCCCCGAACAAGTGCAGAGGACGACGCCAAAACCACGAGTGTGTCTGAGCTCAGGCCTTCAAAGAGGGACGACGCGTTGGAGACAGCAGCTTCTTCTACTCTCATTGTTTTAATCTATTCTAAGGAAGTCGTTTCGGCTGTCAGGGAATGTTCCGCTTCATTTGAAATAATCACTTTCAGTTGACGTTATAAACGGCCTTAACGTGCACACCGCTAGTGTGTATGTCAACAAGGAGACGCAAATAACTTTTGTGACGGCACAAAGCAACAGCTCCGAACAGTGGAGATACGGTCAGTTGTGGCCACGCAGATCACAGATCAGTAGAAAGCTGTTTAGGGGTTGTCTCGTTCCTGCCAAAGCTGCCTCGGCACCTTTTACAGCTGCGACTCCAAATAAAATATTCACAAAGACAACTGCGGCGCCGTTTGAACCCCCACGATGCGATGAGTTACGGGTAAGTTGCAAGTCTCTCATTTAGATCAGCAACTTTCTGCCGCCAGTGGACATTTATGGTCACGTCCAAACTGCTGGAATATTACCGCAGAGGGATGCTGTTTCCTTTGGTAGCTACCAAATTATTTAAAGATTAAAGGCTGTGTTTAGTTTCTATGCTGACAAGTACACAGACACAAACGTGAACTTCTGGAGTACGTACTAGGAAGTGCGTACTTTTCACCGTTGAGGTGGCTGTTGCTAGCCGAGGTGAAATGCATTGTGGGATACCGAGCTGTCCCTAGACCACGCGTCCCGTCTGATGCGTACTTGATAAACTGGCCTGAGCAAGTACACATCTGGGGCTACTTGGCAAAACTTGGAATTGAAGCAGTAGCACACGTGCTGAGAAGCGGCTTCTGACTCATCCGTTGGGTCCCCGCTGATGTCGCGCAGACAAATGGAGTCGGTGAACTCCACAGATCCTCTAAACAATCAGGAATTTGAGTCCAGGATTCCTCTGCCGTCCCTGTAATGAAGAGAGGCTGGAAATCCCTTGCTGGGAACCGTACACGTGTTTGTGTTCCATCAGGAATCCTCGGCGGCTTTGCTGCTGGCGGCGTCCTCCACACTGCTCCCGCGGGCTCCAGCGCCGCTCCGGCTCCGCTCCATCTCCTTGACCATTTGCTCTCCCCCTCCGAGGATTAAAACCCGCCGCACCTGTGATCATTTCTCATTTGTGAGGCGTCGAACAGCAGCGGTCTGAGGGGACGCTCCCCCACCTGTGAATTGCTGCTGTGCTGCTTTTGTGAATCCTCTTCAACACATTTTAAAGTTGTCTCATAAATAGAATGAACAGCCTGGTGCTAGATTCAAACCCCCGCAGGACCATAATAAGATGTAAAAAAAGCGCTGGGCTAGGCTGGAGTTGATGTAAATATGTAAATTAGACATAATCTGCCACAACTGCAGAGTGAATTACAGAAAACACACTCACTTGCAGGGTTGGGTGCGTTCTCTCCATATCGCCCCACGTCATCACCCACACCTGGTCATGTGACTTATCGTACAGTATCTTCACTGGAAAGGGGTCCGTTGAGACGGCCTAGAAGGGAGGAGGAAGGTCGAGGTCAGAGTTCAACAACAATAATCCTGATGATCAGTCAGGCTGCAAACTGGAAGGCCAATCTTTTATTCCTAGAGAGTGTGACTCACCAGCCAGCCCTTTGACTGTAATCTTGGCGGCTTGAACTGACTGACTGGCCATGAAAATGAGAGGTTTGCTGGTTTGAAAACCTCTCCTGATCCCAACTGAACACAAGTAAATTATGCAGTAGTCCAGATTTACTCAACTGATTTGAAATCATTAGGATTTGACTGCAATCTGTTTTCTCTATTGCCCTCTAGTGGTAGTCTAAAAAAGTCATAAGCCACACCTCCCACCGTCGTTGTCAGTGGGACGTAAGCTAAAGTAACATCTCAACAAACTCCTTATAACTCCTGGAATTATTTCATTAGTTCCTCTAAAAGTCTCTATCTCCTGTGGCTGGTTCAGCGTTATACAAGTGAAGCGCACGTCAAATCGAAATCAACTCTTTGAAAAAATAAGTCGTCTTGTACTTCAGTGGGGTTACACCAGAAGTGTTTGGCACATGCATGCTGTTGCCGGCGGAGACCGAGGATATCTGACACGGATCAGGTGCGAGAACAGATCAGAAGCTGACACGCTGAGACGAGAAAGAAAACAAAAACCTGACAGCTGCGCGCTCAGCCTCGGGTCTGCCGTAAGGAATAACACGATCCATTACCCTGCTCCTGAGTAGATGGACGGGGAGGGGGGGTGGGCTCCTGGTCGGCTCCTGGTCGGCTCCTGGTCGGCTCCTCACCAGCAGAGCGAGACCACAGCGCTCTCCATTCGGTAATGGGAGGTCTGGACCTCCTCCCTGCACTGGTCAGCCAAATGCCAACTCAGCATGTGTCTGCCTTAGCGTGCATTTAGCGTCACACGCAACGTCGCAGAGGTGAGGCGGGGGTCAGGCTGTAATGCAACCCCTGGAGATGGATTGTATGTGGTGACCAGCGTCACCGTAGGTAGGGGAAAAAAAGCCTCTTTACCAGTATGGCAGACATGCTGCGAGCTAACGCGTAGCTCGCAGAAAGCAGCTTTCTTTCTGAGCCCAACGCCATCTGTGGTAGATTACATCAGCTGCAGATAATGGATGCCGTCACGTTTCCTTCAACTTTTTGGCTGCTGCAGGAATGATCGGGGGTGGAGGGCGTCTGCGCTCGAGCACAGCCACAAAGAATGATAGGATAACAGCAATAAAAAGCATTTCAGATTACCAATTTCATCCTTCAGCAAACCTGGAATTCTCTGTTCAAATGCACGTGAGGAAAAGCATCGGTGCAAACCTTGATGACATCTGCTCGCTGGCAACATGACCAGAGGTGTTTGTCACGTGGCTTTCTCTTTAATTAGCGGATGTGCCATTTGTTTTCATGCCCGGCGGGTTAGCCGAAAATGGGGCTGGCGCATTACGTTCAAGGTTAGATCTCTTTGCTGGAAAATATAACAAGCGAGCAATTTTCTGTCTGTGCACCGGC
The DNA here is from genome assembly GCA_016586285.1 of Arothron firmamentum. NCBI lineage: Eukaryota > Metazoa > Chordata > Actinopteri > Tetraodontiformes > Tetraodontidae > Arothron > Arothron firmamentum. The sequence goes on from BJFM01000076.1 coordinate 244,028, forward strand.
GCGAAAAAGCTCCAAAGCCTTTATTAGTCTACATGTTCACGGCCTTCTTACGGTGTCGGCAGAACAAAGACTTTTCACCCAGAACAACAACCTTTATGTCTGATTTAAGGTTTTTTTTTTACCCATTTGAGCTCAAGAGTTCAGGATGTGTTCTACTGAAGTCGGGCTGATGTCGGGAGGAGGGGTGAGCTCTAGTAAGGTTGCTGAAAAATAACCTTTCGTTCATTTCTTACAGCGTGTGCTCTACATTTAGCACTGCTAGCTTGTTGCCGCCCCTCAAATATTCCAGGGAAAATGAAAAGTCCTACAGTCCTGTTTGGCGCTGTTTTCTGGGAGCGCTTGTCACATGACTGACAGATTCAAAGGCGTGTTTGTTCTGAATTTCTCATGGATCTGAAAGCTTTGCACGATAATCAACCATATTTTCACTTTGGCTGAGCTTAAAGAACAAACTGCAAAAGGAAGGAGGAAGCGTCGGCCTCCTTTGCGTAAACAAGCTTGAACCTGGGGTGCTGACTGCAGTAAAATGGCCTCAGAACCAGGCACAGACGCCTGCTGCAGGTAGCTCGGCTTTAATTTGCAGTTTCTTTGAACCTGGCTGTAACAGGTTTATAATTGTTCCACGTTTGCACTGCTACTGGCTCAAACTGCCATCTCTTCCTTTTCTCCCTCAACTCAGACTTCCACTTATCTCCTTTCTCCTCTCCTGCCTCTGTCTCCTTGAGTTAAGCCTATTTCTGCTCATCCGCTCCCTGAGTATAAATGATGTTGACCCTGGAAGAGCCCCTGAGGGATTCACTCTCTAAACAGCCTTAACAGCTAAGATGAATGGCGCGGTATCCCGCACCCACCCGGGCACCGCATGGTTCCGAGTGCCGAGTGTTTCTTTGATTTCTTTCACCTTGCATGTGGTCGTCTTATGTCAGCAGTTCAATAGCTGGCAGGTTGAAGTGAATACCGCTCGTGACGGCGACGCCATTCAACTCTGCTACTCCAGCGGCGGCGGCGGCAGATTTTGCAGTTTGCGTGTAGCCAACAAGATCCAACGTGCTGTCTTTGCGTTTACACCTCATCTTCAACAATGTAGTGTTGTGCTGTTGTGAGTGTGAGCTGCCTGACGTCACCCACCTGCACCACCTTCTGCGCCTGGAGGTCGACCACCAGCAGTCGGCTGAGGAGCGGCTGCGTCACGTAGATGTACTTGTCCCTGACGTTGACGGCTGAGGACCAGACGCAGCGCTGAGGCGACACTCCTTCGCCTTTGGGGCACATCTCATCCTGGGAAACGGAAGCATGGAGCAGCGAGGATGATGGGAGAGTTGGTAGACTTCTATCGGAAGCGTTCAGCAGCATCCAGTGAGGGTTGTCGTGGCTAGGTTCAGAATTTAGAACCACGGTTGTGCTTCTGCAGGGGGCTCTAACAGACTGATTTTGGCTGACAGGGACGGGGGACTGGTGTGTTCCTAAAGTTCCCACCTTGTCTTCACCCAGGCTAGGCAGAGAAAGTGCTGTTTACAGCAGGAACTGGCTAACACGTCGCATATTGAGTTTGTATTGATCTCTAATAGCATTACAGGTTCCTGTAAAGCCACATCTCTGCAAAGAACAGGGAACTCTCACCATCTAAAGCCAATTGCTTTGGGAGCATGGTGGATTAAAAGCCTCAGGGTCTACGTTATAGACTCCTTTAGCTAATGGACGCAAATAATCCCTTTACCTTTAGTAAACTGATGTTCTGTCTTTGACAACAGGAAAACAAAAGCAAAGATGGCCTCTATGTTTGCGGCAGTGTAGCAGAAACCTGCCAAACAAGGAGAAAAGCACTTACATAAGTAGCGACGATCCTCTCTGTCCGCTTCATGTGTCTGCGGATCTCGCACTCGCTGGGCTGCAGAACAGTGATGCCTTCGTCCGAGAACACGTAGAACATGTTGCCCACGCTTAGCCCTGGAGGAGAAGGTGGGACCATGTTGAAACGGGCCACTTTCAAACTCTGATTTTTATTACTAAACACCACAAGACATCTTGATAGTATGCTATGCTCATTAGCAGGGACTTGCATGCTCGCACACTTTTTAAACAATGCTAACAAGTCCGCCATCGTGCAACGTGCACAAAAACTACTGTAGCAGGACATTAAAGAGCGTTAATAACGCTTCCAGAGCAGAAACACAGAGTGTCGGGGGGGAAAATGTGTAGAACAAGCGTGCAGAGAAAAGCAATGACTATGATGTATTCGCTAGCCAACCGCTACATTAACTTTGTAGTAGAGTGTGTGGGACCGAGTGCTAAACTGTGCAAACCACACTGGGAAAAGCAAAGCAAAAAATATACATCAAAACCCTGACACGTACCCGAAAAAAATAAACAGCGTTGCTGGTTGCAAAATCAACTTGTTAAATGCTCACATATGGCTTAATCCCAATGCAGGCTAGCGCTCACTGGCCTTTGCTGCGTTCAACTTGACATGGTGCTGACAGATGTTATTTAACCTTCAAAAAAATAAAGGGTTTTCCCATGCCAAACGATTCTGCTAGCAGCCACGCTAATGTGGTGGGACGATTAGGAAGCATCTGTTTACAGGTTAGCTTCCGGTAGCTGCGGCTCCACAGACCAGCAGCAGGCGGAGAAGATTTAAAAGATTTAGTGGGATTTTATAGAAACTTTTGTTGCTGGAGGGGAAACAACTTTGTGGTTCTTCTGGACAGTACGCTAATCAACCTGCTGGGTCTGGAGCAGCCGCAGGATCGTGCACTCAGACACGGCGACTGCCTTACCTTCTTCCCTCCACAAAATGTTGGCAACTGCGTCGGCGGGCCGCCAAGATGGAGGTGTGGAGAGGGGGAGGGAAAGCAGAGATAGAAGTTGCTCTACAGCATCATGCTAAAGGGAGATTTATGGCGTGTTGGACATGACAGATGAAGGTCGCTTACGGGTCTTCTTGGCCGAGTCTTCCACGAAGAGCGAGGAGATGTCTTCATCCACCCCCACCTCGTTTTTGGCGATGCAGGTGTAGGCTCCGGTGTCCTCGTACCTGACGCTGCCGATCAGCAGCTCCGTGCCGTTCGCTACAAGGGAACGGGGTTGGCGTGAATACAGGGAGCGGACTCGGCGATACCGCCGCTGCCGCCTGCAAACGGCCTTCATCGTCCTCGGAGTCCCGCGGAGATGCGGGAGCGAGGCGTTTCAGAATGGCGAGGGCTGACGTCGGCCATGTTGAGGTCACGGACGGGCCGCTGGCTCTGATCTATGGTGGCGCATCACACCTTTGATGCACAGCTGCTCTGATTGTTCCTGTCCTGATCTGATTGAACACAACCCACTTGTGATGGGGTGATATAAGAGCTATATAAGATCAAAAACCCTCTCTCTACCCGGGTGCCTATTGAACCTATGCGACGTGCACCTGCAGGAGGCTGGACTCATTGTTATAGCGTGAAGAGCCACTAATTCGTGTTGACTGGTCTGTAAATTAACGAGGCGTCGGAGAAGTTGACGCAAAGCGTTTCACATTAGTGAAATGTCTCTGACGTGGTGATTAGAATTCCCTTTTATCGGAGGAAGAGAAGCCTTTGAAGTGAAGGCTGCCTCCGAGCAGACCTTTACGGAATGACGCGGCGTTCCGAGCCGCTCCTGATTCATGATTAGCCTGTGATCAGTGCTCGCCTGAATCCACAAAACTAGCTTTTAGCCAGTTTGCAAGCTTGTAAAAGTTTGTGATGGGGTCATTTTCTAGTGCTGAGGTCATCAGAAGCCTATTTGTAACGATCAGCCGCGACATGATAATTAGCTTTTCTTAGCATCTGATGATTTTTTACCTTCAGAATTATACGATCACTGTAGTCTGCATAGCTCATAATATGTGCAAATGCTAATACATATAAATGTTAAGGTGTGAACATGTAACATTTTGGGATCTACAGTCTGCGCTATGTCCACTTTAAAGCTCAAATCGTTTGTCTCATGAACCCCAGCAAATGATGACTTAGTTTCCTGGAGATGGTGTTTTTTTAGGTCCTTATTGAAGTTGCCTTCAGATGCTGCCTGTTTGTGCTTTTTGTTCATTTCTCAATTTTGTCGACAGCTGGCGAAAAGCGTCTGTGTCGGCCACAGACACAAAGGAAAAGAAAGAGAGGGGAAAATAATGGAAAGAAAGAACGGGAAGCAACAAAATGTTTTTAGTATATTCAACCTCATTATCCAGGCTGGGAGCGTGGTCCTTTCAGTTTTGCAACATTAAGCGGAATGTGAACAGAGACGCAGAGTTTACATTCATCCACCTCACAGAGAGCTAATGGCAGTATTAGCCGCGCCAGACCAGGGTTAGCACTAGATGCTAGCCAGCGTTGGGATTTACATTAAAAACCTCAACATGTGAGCCAGAATCCTGTCCTGGCAGAGGCGGACCACCATCGCACCTGTGCTGCTAGCATATGTGTCTCCTCTGTGGTCTCATAATTACCCCAAAGCCAGCGAATGACAGTCAGCTTACGGATTTATTTTGCTCATCTCCCCCAAAAGCGGACCGCAGCCATCCATTACCTCAGACTAACGAGGGATGTGATTAATGACAACGAGCGAGTTAATGAAAAGCAGGCATCTGCTTGAGAGAGATTATCAATAACGCCACCTATCAGGCTCTGCGCACGGCGGCTCGCGTGCTCACGGCGTAACGGAGCGCAAAGCGATACGGCCGCCGGAGCCAAGAGGCTTCAGCACCGCGGACAGCAACAGCAATGCGCCTAAATCATTCTCCCTTCTTTTTTCATCATTTATTTATTTAATTTCATCTAAATGAATCGATTTATTTTTCATCCATCTTTCTAGTGCGAGGATCGGAATACGTCATTCACGCCTCTGGCTTTGATGGTAAACAGGTTTTCTCCATAAATAGAGCTCCCACGTTAGCTTGCACACATGAAGCTGCTTACGTGTCGATGAACCCTGCAGACCATTCCGTGTTAGAACGTCAGAGGGCTGATAACAGACTATTACCGCGGGTAATGACCCACACGAAGCCGATAAACTCTGCCATAATGAGAACCAGCCGGCCTCACATCTGGTCCCCGACTCACCCGTATTTTTACCGCACGTCTCGGTCTAGCCCTGGGTAAACTAGCTGGCGTCTGACAGACGGGGTCTTTTTAATTTCGTCTTTGTCTTATAATCTTCCCTTTCTCTCGCCTCTGAAGGCGAGTGAGGATGAAAAAGTATTTACCCAGGAAAGCAAAATGCAGTCAGGTGAAGAAGGTTGCAGCGATTTGGGCTCCCGGAATCCAAAAAAACGGAGACTGTAGCAAAAGTGGCTGTTAGCATCACCACCTCCCCTCCTCACCTATGAGGGAGAGCTGTTTGGAGGATCGGGGCTGCAGCTCCAGACCGTTCTTCAGCCACAGCAGGTTGGGGTTGGGGATGCCGTCGGCGTGGCAGTGCAGGCTGGCAGACACACCGGGCTCCTGGGCCTGCGTTTCCGGGTAGACCAGAATCACCGGAGGGACTGCGGGGTGGGGTGAAAACGTAATTATGCACAGTTTCATGGTGGACTGTTCTTCCTGGGGGATTGCAGAGCAAACACACACACACACACACACACACACACACACACACACACACACACACACACACACACACACACACACACACACACACACACACACACACACACACACACACTGGGCAGAACTTCGTCTCACCTCAGCATGGTATATATTCACACATAACAAGAATCCGACAGCTCTGCGGCTGCTTTATTCCAGTCTGAGGCCTCCGTGAACGTGCACGCTTGGCGGCTCCTCTGAGGGCCAGATCACGCAGAGATCCAGGTGGAACACAAATGCGAGCTCATAGGTTACAACGCTATACGGAACTACGACACCCAGAACTGAAATGATTCCGTATCTTTCTACTTAACCTCTGGATTAATCTTTGAAACAAAAAGATAAAACACAAGCGTGATATTTGCCGCCTGCTTCCGTCTCCCCCGGTCCGGAAACACAACCGCTTTTTTTTTTTTTTTCCAATTAAAACCTCAGAAGACCCCCGCTGCTTCACCTGATTGTGAGAAAGCGCTGAGTTTCTGCCGCCGCCGCCGCTGCACGCTGAGACAAGAGCGCAGCGACGTAAAATCTGGCCGCGTGCCTTTCTGATTTATCGTGTTTCAAACTTGTTCGCTTTGAGGGGTCCGAGGCTCCCTGTGTTAATTGATACGAGTACGACGCCGCTTTGATGAGCTCAGTCTGCCAAAACCAACGCGAGGCTGTCAGACGCGTGTAAATACTGCAGCCAATTAGCATCCTCACCTGGGTTTAACGCACCGACAGCATCACACATATTTAGCTGATTTAATACCACAGTCATGTGACCGTTCTACAAAGTTCTACAAATCCGACCGAAAGAACGGAAGAAGATAGAAATGAAGGTAGACATGCGCCAGTACTGACCGTTCACCTGCAGCACATGTGTCTGGCAGAGGTCCTCGTAGCCGTAGGCGTGGCAGCTGTAGTTTCCCATGTGGATGGTGGTGACTTTGGTGATGTACAGGGAGCCGTCGTCCCCGAAGTCCTGGAACGCAGCGAGGAAGAGTCAGGAGGGGACACACCAGGGAGGAAGTGGTTGTGAGGATGAGAGAGAGAGAGAGAGAGAGAGGAGGTGCAGAACAGCAGGGGGCGACGGCGAGAGACGCCAAGCACGGTGAGCGATGCGAGGAGGAAGAGGGGCCCATGAATCAACGGTCTCCCCGTCGAGCTGCGGCAGACGTTGGGGAATTTGATCCCCTCTGCTCTCCCTCCTGATAAATGGCAGGGGTTAAAAATATAAAGCCCATTAGGGTGATGAATGGAACGGGCTGTTGTGGCACGCGGCGCTACCATGGGGGGGCTCCAGGGATTAGGGCATTAAAGAGTTCGCTGTCCCACACGGAAATCTTCCGGTTCCGTCCTAACGTTTCTGCTGGCGGTGATGGTGAGAGGTTATTTGTGTTTGAGCTAATTATCCTGTAAAAAACTGGATCGCGGACCGGGCCCAGACCTCAACCTCAGCCGGGGTTGGAGCGGAGGAGGATCTGGCTCCCGTTAACGCTAAAAGTGATGTTTCCCCCCAAAAGGCAGGCGGGAGAAAAACCCCAAGCGAGCGGCGCTTCGATGGCAGCTGTCACGCCGGTGTCACGCTCGCCTGCTGACAGTTTTCGAGCGGCGCCAAAGCATCTGTCAGCGCTCGCTTTGCGTCGGGCCGCCGCTTTCGGAGCGAGCGTGCCGCCGCATCCACGGCGACCCGGAGGATCAGTGGGAGCACCAGCGGCTGGAACGAAGGTGGCGGCTGTCTGATGGCGGAGGCGGAGGCCGATAATCCGCCCCGTTAAGGCCTCCAGCTGCTGAGAGGCACAGCTGGGGGACGCGCGGATGTGACAAACAGCTGGCACGATCCTGGAACTTCATTCGAAGCCTTGGAGGGTGGATTTCTATGCAGGTTAGGAGGTCGTTGACGTCTTGTGTTTGGGCACAGAAGCTTCGCAGGCGACCAGGACGGCGCCACGGGACCAGAAAGAGCGCAGCCTGATTGTGATTGAGGATAATTCAACAGCGCCTCCATGAATCCCTGACTGGGCCTCCTCTCTCCCCTCCGCTCACAACAGGCTCGTCTGGAAATTAATTTGTAGCTGCTGGAGAACCAGGAGGACCTCTGCTGCCACCGGCGACTCCTCCAGACTCCATCTTAGCGCTCGTCGGAGCAGCAAGGTCGCTCATTAACATGCGATTAGCGGAATGTGATCCTTCAGTGGTTAAAGCCAGAGCAGAGCTGCAGAGTTCATTCAGCACATCCGCACCGCAGTCCTCCTCCGGAGGAGGCTTTCTGCTAAAGCACCTAACATTTCCGATAAATTTGAACCCAGAACAAAGGAAACGGTTGGAAAAAAAGTGTTTTACGAGCAGAACTTTAATCCTCATTTAAGATTCGATCAATAAAACCTGAAGAACATGTAAGAATTGAGCAGCAGTGACTGATAAAACTCTTTCAAACTCATTTTTTTCAATAAAGTTTTTCGTTTCAAAGGAAAGTCCACCAGGATAAAGGATAAATGCGACTCACATTGATATCCTCCAGGTCCAGGAAGTTCAGGATGATGCCGTTCCTCTTCCAGATGATTGGCGGGCGCAGCGTCCCCTGGATGGCGCAAGTGAGGACGGCGCTGAGACCCACCGTTACTGTGGAGACGCTGATCCGCTGGTCCTCCGCCAGGCTGAGCTGCACGACCTCTGTGACGAGGAAGGAAGGGAAAACGATGAGCGTCGGCGCGGTAACGGTCCGTCGTAACGAGGCAAACGGGGCTAAAAAAAAAAAGGTTGGGAAACGTTGCGAAGATGGAGATAAAGGATGCGAGAGGACGCCGCAAATCAAAACGATTGTGCTGACGCGGCGGAACTTTGGCCAGAGCTAATGCGTTTGTAAGCGCCCGTCCCATTACCGGTGGAGCGCGCGGGATAAACAGCCGTCTGGGACTGAAGGATGTCCTGCGTGAAGGAAGCCGCGTCAGAGGACACAGCCGGCCAAACATCATTTTTCTCATTAGGAGAAAACTGACGTCCACTGAAACGGCCATCCAATCCAATTCACCTTTATGTCCAGGGGGATTAGTCCTCACCGGCTCTCCTTGGCACCATGAAAGCATCTGTTACTATCGGCTTTTCCTCTACTCGTTCTCTGGAAAGAGCAGCCGAGCAGCATTAGCATGCTGCTGACGGGAGGTGTAGATGTACAGTTCAGGCACGCCAGCAGCGATTTTATGTATGTTGGTGTGTGACCCCGGGTCAGTATTGACTGGGGGACAGGATATACTCGCTCCACTAAATAAAGAAACGCAGACACCTGATAGAAATCTGAATGAGCTCAGCCAAGCGTGACTGAGCAAATGAAATGCAAAACACACGCACACACACACACACACACACACACACACACACACACACACACACACACACACACACACACACACACACACACACACACACACAATTGTCCTTCCAACAAAACCTTTCAGTCAAGAGCAGGGATTTTCATGGGCTAATCATGATTACCCTGTCTAATAAATAACACATCCACAGCAGGAAGGTCAGACATGGTGCATGCTAAAAGAACAAATCTATTTAAAAAAGTTTCTCTTTCCATCAGTTTGAACATTTTAGGCCGGTCTTTGACAAGTTTGTCTTCGGTCAGCTGTTGCAGGGCCATCCATCACGCTCTTTCATTGGTGAATAAGGTTTGGAGCCTGAATGATGAAGCTCGATGGTCTGTGGCAACGGTTAATATCAAGTAACAAGACGCTAGCACATCACACATAGGTTAGCTACTTCCAAATTCAATAAAAATGGTAGATTATATGGTAAACCACTGTGTTTCACCTTTGGAGCTTATTTTTGTGCAGGACAGCTGGGTTAAATCATGATCTACATGGCTGCATAATCCTCTGCATGAATTAGCGCAAATGCTAGCGATGAAGCGACAAATGAAGACCGTCCGCCAATAAACATTCGTTTAAGATCACTCAACGGTGTCAAAACAGGCTAAAGGTCGATGGCTGACGGACTTGTTTGTGATGAACCTCTGTCCAAATCCAAGCTCTGATAAATTCCGCTGTGGAAGACCTCTGGATATTAGCTGTCTGTTCCGCTTCCCTCTGCAGGTGACGGATACATCTGGGCTGACAGCTCGGTCTGTCAGTGATATTTCAGGACGCCTTGGGTACAGTGCGCTGCCAGATCCAACAAAGTTATAATTCAGCAGAGCAGTAATTTGTGTGGCAGAGCGGGCTTTGAGTGCCATGTGGACAGATGAAGGATGAAGCGCATTGATCTGACATGACTTGGAGGGGGTGGCTTCGGGGTGCGACTGTGAATTTCAATCAGGCCGCCGCGCGCATTAAATCCCAGGCAGCAGATGCAGGCGGAGGGAGGAGTGCGTGGTTTTCTCTGACTTCCTGCACCGCTTCAATTAAAGGTAGACGCCAGCGACTTCACATTAATTCTTAAAGGGAAGGGATACCTTTCTTGTATGGAGGGTAGAGGAGCAGAAATTCTAAACTACAGGAAGAGTGTTGATGCTATGATGATGTGAATTTTAAAGAGTAGCTCTGACTGCACAGAAGGGCCAACGCATACATTCCCACCACATCCTCATGTCGACGCGTTTTAAATATGAGGAAATGAAGAGTTCAACCTGGGAAGATGCTCCGGAAATGAAACAGGAAGGGACACACGTCCGTGGAGAGGGCTTAGATGTTTCCGCCGTGACTTGACAACATAATCCAACGTTTAGGGGGTCTGTTGGCTCTATATACACACACCGCACAAGTGTAAACACACCCAGCGAGAGCCAGGCGAGGGCTGCCGCCATCTTATACAGGCAACTTGCAACACTTTTTTTTTTTTCTCTTTTTTTCTAAAATAGGCTGCAACACACTGCAGGGAAGGAAATCAATGGCAGCTAGACAGTCAAGAAAATCTATATAATTGAAAGCCTTCCAAGCTACGATGCTGGCGAATATCCACTCCCAAAAATAGCTCCGATTCACATGTTCGTAATTGCCTTTCAGGGGAGTTCATGATCCGACCAATCGGGCCTGTTGACGGAGGTGCAGAGGAGCTCACAGGGTCTAGATGTCTCTGCATCCACCTCTGGAGGTACGATGAAGAGTGGAGGGTAGGCCAGTCCAGATGTAGAGAGAGAGAGAGGGCTGAAGCTTCAGCAGAGGAAGGGAGGAATGAGATGTGTGAAGGAGGAGCAGAAAGGTGAGCTCAAAAGAACACTAAAGGAGCTGCATATGGAGAGAGGTGGTGGTGGTGGTGGGGCTGTGTGAGGCAGGAGGAGGGACGGATTTAATGCCGAGCACGTAGAAGGTCTCCAAGGGAATAACTAATGTGGCGAGCTGGAGACTGCAGCTCCGCCAGTCGTCCCATCCCAATTTCAGGAGATGAGCCTGAGCTGGAGTGAGACATCAGAGCGGCAGCACGGAGTGGCGTGACAGAAAAGAGGGGAAGAGGGGAGGAGCGGGAGGAGCAGAGGCCAGAAAGGAGTGACAGATGGAGAGTGGGTGAAAGGTGAAGGAGCAGGAGGTGGAGAAGGGTGAGGAATTCAGAGAAGAAGGATGATTGTAGGTTTTTCTGATCCAGTGAGCTGCATTTCATCTTGTATCCCCTAGCAACAAGAGCAAAAAGCCTTGACATTTTTTTTGAACTTCAAACCCATTTGACTGCTTATCTGAATGAATCTAATGGAGACAGTTTAAGTTGTTAACCAGTCTGGAGGAAGCGACCTTGCTTTGCTTGTGTAACGGAGCTGACAGTCGAGCGACTCCAACGTGCCTCCAGCAGCGCCGCCCGCAGCTGTTGGCATTTCTGGGAAAAGCAGCCCCAAAGGGCAGAAGCACTTTGAATGTCAGGAAACATCCTGTCCTTAGTTCATGTTCTCCTGAACCCCGAGAACACCCTGCATAAGTCCAGACCGGAGCGAACCAAGTCCGAACCAGAAACGGAAAGGCTTTCCACATTAATTACCGCACAGCTGCACAACTGTTCAACACATTAGCAGAGGACACACCAGCCCTGATTATGCTAAAGTATGATTGGGCAAATATTTAGACTATTAGCACCTGCAGGATACAGGGAAACCTCATTGTCTGCATGTTATTACTATAACATTAGTGTTCTATTAATGCTACTGCACACGTGTCGAGATTTACAAATACAAGTACATCCTTTAGGAAAAATTAAAAGCTGTAAAGTTCCAGGCTAACACAGCCAAAAACTTGATTTTATCAACTTTATATTAATAGCACACGGTGAAACATGGCGATAATTTTACCCTGAGCAGAAATGTGCCCCTGTGCTGACTGCATCTGATAATATCCTCCCAGAACACACACTGACATGCAGGGAATCAGGACCCCCTGCTGGGAGCTCAGTGTCTACAAATGATCTCAGTACGTCCCCCCGCATTCAGGATGGAAGCTGCTCTCAGCAGGGGGGCTGCAGCCATTTATATATGTCAACATTGTGAATGCGGTGACGCGCTGAATTAATGTGGTGCTGTATGTCGCTCTCCCAATCTATCAAGGACCCGCAAACATCTAATCCCATAATGTTTGTGATTTAAGGTCTGCCAGACATGCTAATTCTGAAATCGAACCCTTCTCTCTGTCCCTCCGACGCACATATATCCGCCCAGGCTCTGTGTTTAAGACTTGTGGCGTGGTGATTATTCACGGGAGGCAGATGAGGATGAGCAATCAGCAGCGAGCTCATTAATCACTGGATGGAGACCCTCAATCTCCTCCACAGGTGCAGAGGACTCCTGCCGCGTTGCTGCTCATCTCTCCCTCGCTCAGGCGCCTCTGCTTTTCCTTTCTGCCTTCTCATTCTCGCCCTTTCTACTCCCAAGCTGGCCCCGGTTCTTCCCTTTCGTTCTGCTCGAGGCGCCTCTCCGTCTCTGCACTCGTCGCGTCGGCGCCTCTGTTGAGTCCCTTAACCAGGCAGCAAACCGGCTTCGTGTTTGGATCAGAGAGAGAGAAGACAGAGAGGCGCTGGAGAAGTGCACGGTGGAAGACATCCTTCCAGCGTTGTACTAACAAGCCACAGGGAGCAGTTGTGCAAGAAATCCTTTTGTTACTGAACTAAAACGGGGATTAAAACAAACCGTTACATCAGAAATGGACCTTATAGCTACATTTGCACAGTTTGGAATGTTTCATTTTGATGCATGTCAGAGCTAAAACCACCCATCTGTTGCTAACTTACTATTCTTGCAGTCTGTGACCCTATAGGTCAACTGGATATTGCCTATAGTTTAGGTAATAGATGGTTTACAAATAATTTTAGTATGAAATTGTTGCAAAAAAGTTAACATACCACCGTAGTAATCCCTAAACTGCTGTGAGACACGAGGGGAGTGAATTTATGCCCCTAAAAAAGCTGATAGACAATGTGTGTTATTCCAAAATCCCCCCCCCCCACGTCCGCCTGGAACTGAACACCTTCAAGGCCAGTAAAATGGAACAATTCTCCACAGCACTATTTAATGGCCAATTGTGTGGGACCGGGCTGCCAACAACAGGCCCCATTTGTGCACTGGGCCTTCCTGCTCAGCACCTGGGCATGTTGGAAGCAAACAGTAGATTTCCAGAGGATGAGCATCGCTAACAAGCTGGCATTATCTGGCTAATCAATATTCATTCAGCTCCCATAAGGGCAGAAACTGAAATAGGAACAGATTAGTGAACAAACCGTGTTCATGCAGATGGTGGGGAAGCACTCGCCTGTAGGTTCTTGTTTGAGGTGGAAACATGCCTGAATCCCAACCCAACGAGAGCTCCTTGGTCGCATATTTCTGCTGTTATCGACTAAGGGTAGTTCCAAACTCCTTTATGCTGAAATGAAATCGCAGCTGAAGCAGCTGCAGGAGGTTATTTTTACACCCTCCGGGTTGCTAAAATGGAAATGTTAAGCCCCGAAAGGCCAATAAAAGTGATTCTACTCTGAGGCTTATGGAAACAAGCCGACAGCCTGGGTTAATCTCCAACACTTGATCACAAATGATCCTCCAAGCTGATAGAAAAGAATCTCTGGCAATCTGGACAATCTTTTATCTTCATGGAGACAAAGGAGGAGGTCTGATAGCCCATCCTCCTCCCTGTTATATGCATCACCCTGTAAACTGCCAAGCAGCATCCTGACAGCGAAGGCTAAGTGCTCTTTCTCGTTTTAAAAGCCCTTCCTGCCCTCAGGAGTAGGAGGGTTAGAGAGATCAGTGGCCTGCGGAGGAATGCCGCACTGCGGGAGTCACAGCTGGACCTGACCTGCAGGCTTGGACTTGATCGGAATGCTGAGAGCAGAGAAGCGCAGGTTTGTCCACTCAGGCGTAGCTAAAATAGACCATTTGAATGTCAGCGTAACTTATCACCGCGTTGAAGCTCAGATCAAACTGGCACACGGCCATGTTGAAAAAAACAACCCGCTCTGCGTGTCCCTCCACTTCTTACTGTCTTTAACATTCCATCAAGAGTAAAACACAACATCTTTAGCTAGTGCTAACGATAAACTTCAACCTTTAGCACAAAAATTTCTGGAAATTTAGGATGCTTTTGTTCGACTTGTCCCAACATCTCCAAAATCAATCAAAAACTATATTAACATGTTGTTGCATTTAATGAATTATATCAGGATGAACGTCTTCAAGCCTGATATGATTAATGTTACTCATAATAGAAACTCATGAATTGGAAATTTATGGTGCTGACGGGATACATGATGAGATGAAGTTGATTAATAGGTCCTTGCTTTTTTTGAAAGGGATTTCGAAACCATCTTTGAAAGAGTGAAATTCCTATTAAAAGTGTAGGCGGTGTAACATCAAATGGTTTGGAATTGAGGATGATGATTAATGAGGACAGTATTGACCCTGGGGAACTGTCAGCTCAAAGCCTCCATTTGTGGAGCAATGTGAAAAATTCCAGGATAGACTTAATTTTGACCAAATTGTTCCTGGTCAGGTGACAGAAGTGGGATTAAGCTTTGGAACATACCACTGCATCATCGGCGTACAAACGCAAAAACCTGGACGATCTGGTCAACAGGACCAGACAAACACGAGCAGCTCAGGCTAAAGAAAATCATTAGTTACTCATCTGATGCAGAATCCAAAACAGCTGATCTGCAAACTGGATTTGAGACTTCACGTATTCAAACTGATGCTTCAGGCAGAGGATTTTACCAAAGTGTTTATTTGAATATTTGGGAGATCTGGAATGTGCCTGTTTTGACTCCTGCCCAGATGTTCCAGCGGCGGGCCCCGTGCACTCGGCTTGGCGTCAGCTTGGCCCCGGGGTGTCTGGATGGTTGAGATGTAGCATTACAGATGGAAGCCTCCCTATCTGCCCACTTGTACGCTCATTCTTTGCATCCTGACACGGTTCCGCTCTCCTTCATCCCGTTAGAAGATTTACTGTCCTGTTTGTCGGGTTGGGGCTTTGTGATGTCAGAGCTGGTGTCTGAGCGGGACCTCCACACACAGGAGACACACACACTCCCGATAAAATGCCTTATCGAGAGTCCCGACCCACTCTGAGCTCTTCTGGGAAAATTCCCCTTACGAAAAACAGAAGTTACTCAAGCGTCATGGATTATCTG
>BJFM01000076.1:259230-288369 GCA_016586285.1 Arothron firmamentum
GGGAGTCTGCTTTTGCAGGTAAATGCTATTTTTTAAAAATTTAATTCTCCTTTTGCTGCACTTGTGTCGATCCCTTTTGTTGCCGTAGATCATTTTCAAATCTGTCGAGGTGGAGTTTTAAAAGGGCTTCTGAAGTGGCGAGGAGGGGGTTGGAGGGGGTTGGGGGGGGGGGTCTCTGCCAAAGAGGTAAGAGACGGAGCAAATCAATGGAGGCGTGATAATGAATTATTTCCTCGTCAGAGAGGGGAGTTGGAAGAGAGAGATAAAAGCAGACCACATGCTGTGCCGCTAACAGCCTGGGGGGCTGCCGGAGCTGAATTATGGCGTGTTAGAACACACCCGAGCACCCTCGGGAGCTGCCGGTCTCACAAGAAAGAGAAAACGGGGCAGAGGGGAAAAAAACAGACATGATGAAACTGCAAAAAAAAAGTGGCTTTGGGAGTCGGTAAAGAAACAGCGGAAGGTTACCAGGTCAAAGCCCCCCCCCCACCGGGTCCCAGCCAGGAGTGGGTTTCCATCTCTGTGCTTAATTAGAGAGACTTAAAGATGAAATTAAAGTGGTGGAAATGAAGGGGAGATGGACAGATGAGGGGAGTGGAGTGGGGGGGGGGGGGGATAATTCAGCAAGTGTAATTATGAAAGATATTAGATGTCTGGCGGAGCTGGAAGTGTGTCACCGAGGAAACGTCACGTGTCGGCGATGTTCTGGTTGTAGTTCCAGTTTTTAACGAGCGTCTCAGACATTTACAACACGACACGCTGGGGAATTTAAAAAGGAACAATTCCAACAAGCCGATACCGGATATCTGTGGATGCCCAGGTGGGTGCTGGATTTACGCCAGTCGGATTCAAAGTTACCCCCATCCTTGCGCTAACCACGTAACCGACGACGACGCCTTGAAATCCACAGATCGGCCACTTGAAGTGGCCCAGCCTTAAATTATTTTACCAAGTCTGACTGTAATTATTACAGTCGAACACATCATCCGCCTGTGATTAAGCTACTTCTGGGCTTTTTCTCGTGATTTCGGCGGCCTGAGAAGCGACTTTCCCTCAACTTGCCTCATCTCCGTTATTAATTTACTATGAGACCTAAAACAAGTCTCAGTATCCGTCCGATTCTGGTTTTAAGTCTGAAGCAAACGCAACATTGGCGTAAGAGCACAACATCTCCTTTTGAAAACGGTGCCTGTAACGTATGTCCGCCATCACAGGTATGTGCCCGCTGGTGCACCACGTGTGGAAATCCCATTCGTTATTTCTGATATTTGCGTTGCCTGTGGGGCTGCAGTAATGTCGTAAACACTGGTCTCCTGTCACAGGAGCTACAACAGCAACCATTTCCATTAGAGAGAATCATCGTCAGAGCAGGTTAACGGCTCTGCTTTGGGTGTTAAGATACTCTTCCTCCATTAAATACATTTATTTCACCAGTTTTACGCGTGGTCATCAGTCACACCTGAAACAGTGGCTGTTACGTCTTCCGTCACCACTCAGGAAGTAACACACCACTCAGATATTAAACAGACTGCTGTGGTCGCCATGACAACAGGAGCACTTAGGTATTTAGATCAAACTGCTGGACGACCGCCGGCTGAAAGGTGGTAAGTGAATAAATGAGGATCTGAAGCTGAATAAAAAAGTTAGAAGTTTAGCACCAAGGCATGTATGCGCTGTGGATGACGCTAACGTGCACAAGTGCAGCATCTTTGGTGCCGCGCTGAAATTTGAGGCTGTAAATCGGTTTATTCACGTGAATCAATTAAAAGTATGCCACTGTACGTGTACAGGTGGTGATACGTGCGTCTGTCTGGTGCAAACACTGTTCCAGTGGCAGAAAAACAGGCGGAAACCAGTTTGTCCCTCGGTGTTACAACAGAACAGCACAGCTTTGAGTGTCACGTGACAATTACACCATTACTAATGATCAGAGCGTACTTGAACCAAAAAAATGTTTGCTTGCTCTTGGTTGTGTGTGTGTGTGTGTGTGTGTGTTGTAATTTATGAGAGCAACATTCCAACATTGAATGCTAGCGGCGTTTCTGTGTTACACAAAGGTGTTTGGGTCAAATCTGGGTAAGCACTCATGTTTTACAATGTTGTATATGTCATTGGCATTTTGACTTTGTCAATCTGGAAACAGAAAGTAAAAACTATAAATGCATGGACGTGGTTCTGCAACAACGCTGAAAGTACACTAAAGAAGATTAATAACATGTTAATAAACTCAGCTGGAAGGCAGCAGACCTTGAAATAAATAGAAAGTATTAAAGTTGGGAGCATAAAAAAACGGTTTTATTTCACTTGTGTTCCCATTGTGCTGCTGTCTGCTTTCGATAACGTTTTAATTCTTGATGTTGCCACGTCTCTGAATTATAGATCGGGAAGATATTCCCTGGCTCTCTTCCCCCTCCACCCCACCCCCACCCCACCCCACCCCCGCAGCCTCATGAGTGATGGAAGGTTCATTTAATGAGTACACGTGCTGCACAGGTTGTTAAATAGTCCAGATACCTTTGACCGTGCGTTTACAAAGGTTACTTTGGCGCGTACGTGGGCTGTTTATCGCAGCGCGGCAGCTGATACCATCCACACGTATCCCCAAAGGAGCGCCGACCTTCTGCCATCATATCCGTACGCGTACATGAGCTGCATCTGTGGCCTTCAGATACGTCCGGGCCTGCTAAGCTTCAGCTAGCGGTTTCCATGCAGATGCAGCCGGTTGAGGTCGGTCATCTGCACATCCTCCAGCTACAAAGCCTTTGCCACCAGAAAAAAAAAACAACAACCAGGAAATGGTGCCCGCGTCGCTGATGTCCACCTCGTGAAGCACACCTGCCATTGCTGGCACGTGAGCACCCACGTTTCAACGCGTCGACATTTACTGGGACGCCAGATGCGGTGCTCAGAGATAACCCGTCCCTCGTGATGTTGCTGACCATTAACCTTGAGTGTCACCTGATCAATAGCTTGTTTTACTGGTCCCAGCCCATTCTTCCTACATAAAACCTATTGACGGACATGGTAAAGACCCCCGCAGGGTGGACCCGCACTCGGATAAATAACAAGCAGTTATCCATCCGGCGGCCATCTGGAAGATGAGAAAAGAGCAGACCAATAATAACAGGACGGTGTCAACGAACAGCGGCCATTATAGCCTGGCGTTAGCAGTTAGCAGCAGAGCTTAATGGGCCAGCAGAAGCTGGGAGACCACGGGGGGACCTTAGATTCACTGGTGTTACTCACGACCCCGAACTTTCTCAGCGTTTCTACATTTATCCGAGTTATTCCGATGGAGGTGAAATGGACAGAAAGTGAATGTGAGGTTTGGGTTGCAGCTGGTTTCCATGGCGCCCAGCAATTCCAGTTCTGATGCCACAGTAATGTCAGTGGAGTCATAATGATTATTGTCCTTAATAAGAATGAACGTGCTGCACAGCACAAAACCTAACATCCCAATTACGGTGGGCCCAGATTGCTCTAATCATGGGCCTGGGCACTCAGGCTACTGGGCAATCAAGTATTTATCTGTGGCTGAAGGACTGGTTCCAGGACGGACTTGGATGAAAGGTCACCGGCTTTACTGCTCTGAATGTTGCAGCAGGAAGAACGCAGACCGGTTACTCACGGAAAGCTGTGTAGAACTCGTGCAGGCTGAGGTGGCCGTCGTTGTTGTAGTCATCGTACCGCAGCAAGTCCTGCATGGTACACTCCAGCAGACTGTCCTCCATGTGCTCCTTCATGGAGATCTAACACACGCGAACAAACGAGGGAAGTTCCATCAGAAAGAGCATGGCCTAAACAAGAGATACGGAGCTACGCGACCCTGGTTCTCCTTGCAGACGTTAGGTGAAGCTCACTCCTGGCGGGAGCGTAACTTCCTGCCCTGGTGCCTGAGTCACGTCGGTGTTGGATAAATTGGAGGGAAAAAAATGTTGAAGAGTAAAAAGCAATAACCTCGGCCTGGCTTCAAAAAGGTAACAGAGAAAGTGGACCGGAAGATGTGAAGCAGAGGACGCGGGTCAAGAGCGGAGAGCCAATATTAGCACTCCTGCTAGCAGAGGGGGAAAAAAATGTAGCAGCGACTGAAGGAATACTGCCAAACATTTCCCCCCATGGAGAACGTACAGCTTGCCTCTCCATTTTCAGAGAATTTGCGAGGCCTCTCTTCCACTTAGGAGATCTCTGAATTGCAATTCAAGTTTACGGCGGCACCACGTTTAAAGCTGCGGCACAATAAAACAGCGGTGAACACGGAGCTAATGGAGCAGTTAAATCCTGATCAATCCCTGACTGAGAGTTTATTGTAGGCGATATTGCTGACCCTGTTCTGTGTAGCATACGTAGTTTTAAATATTTATTCGGCAGTTTTAATGTTGGGAAGCGTGACTTGATATCTGATCTGTCTCGGGTTGCTTTTATGCTAACGCGCTCATTTAATCCCCTCAGTGCTGGTGTCCCATCTTAAAAAAAAAATACAGCTTTTGGTTCAACTTGCTAACTGATTCGGGATGGATCTGCACATGCGTCATGGCAGATTAAGCGATATGACCATGCTTCTTTCCCTGCTGCCTTCATGCAGCCACAGTGATGTGTGTTCCCCGACATGCAGGGAACTGTCCTTGGGCTTTTAAAAAGAACGTTTCAAACTATAAGTGTGGGACACTGTGACAGCATAAGTCCCAGCGGGAGACCGTGTGGATGGACTGAAATTCAGTCTTTGATCCTAAAAGCAACGTCCCCGTGGAACTGAATTCATAACGGGATGAGGATCCTAAAGATTCCCTGACAACATGTTAGCGTTAATTATTGGCAGCTTTTACTGATCGGACCCTTCTGTTGGACGCTCTGGAGCAGCTCTGTCAGAACTGAACTTTATTATTTATTTCTGCTGCCAGAACTGGGACAGCAAAGTTTACAGATTCATTTTTTAAAAGGCAGCAATCTGTGCTGTAATTTAAAACAAATGGAATCTGACGGGTTAGATGGGCTACAGATGGCAGCTACAGTGACAGTTCTAGGACAATATATGTTCAATCAGACCTTTTCATTCTTAAAATATAGATTGTT
Organism: Arothron firmamentum; assembly: GCA_016586285.1. Lineage (NCBI taxonomy): Eukaryota > Metazoa > Chordata > Actinopteri > Tetraodontiformes > Tetraodontidae > Arothron > Arothron firmamentum. Next base: position 264,301 of record BJFM01000076.1, read on the forward strand.
TTGAGTAGTTTTATCGTGGAGTCGATGTAAGTAACAAGCATGAACATTCTTGGACACAGTTTAAAATCAGGTATCAGTTCTTTCGGTTGATGCTAATGCTAATGATCTGAAACATGCTAATGGGATCCTCAACCACGTGAGCCAAAATAATAATACATAAAGACATTAGACAGTAGTTATTGGATATTTCTGCACAGAATTTGTGTTTCTGTTCTTGTCGCCCACCTTTTCCAGCTCATCGCTGACCAGCCATCCATCTTGGTCAGCGTCTAGGTATTTGAACATGGCGTCCACTAACGCCCGCTTCTCCTCCATGTCTCTCTGCCGGTCCTGCTCCCCGAGTTTCAGCAGTTTGGGCTGCATGTTCAGCAGCGTGCTTTTCAGCCTGTTGTACTCCGACATGGTGCAGGCGTTACCTACCAGAACAAAAACAGAGGAAAAAGAGAATTTGATTAACCTCGATTATATGGGCTGGAACTTTGCAAATTGGATTTGTTAAGCATTACAAAGAAAAGTGGGAGGGGGAAGGTATCATTGTTTTCCAGGGGGTCTAATTAATAATAAATCTACATGAGAACAAAACTGCAAGCATCTTCACAGGGAACCTCTCAACATTCATGTTGCGACGGGATTAAAGCTCAGGCTTCAAACCGGACTGGTTCCCCGTATCCAGACTCTCCCTGATGAGGACAAGCGGAAGAAATGAGACGCCGCAAATGAATCACGGGCCGCACTCGGCATTTTTCCTCACACTTCAGTAATTATACAAACTGCATCTGTTCCACGGTTTGATGGTAAGAAGAGCCGGCAAATTAGCAGCAGACAGAGGAGGAAGATGGACGGAGGCCGTTCCTCGTGTTTTTGTTCATTTCATCCATGCATCCATCCATCCATCCATCCATCCATCCATTTAATCCATATCTGAATCACCCAAACTGAGAAAAACCAGTCAGAATAGCGAGGTCACAACCACAAACCATAAAATCAGCACAACAAATTTTCACTGCACCAGTCGCTTAAAGGCATTTTAGGCTGTGAAATACCAGAGTTCAAAAGAATTCCCACTGAACAGAGACTTTTGTTAAATTACATGAAATAATTTAGTGTAAAGAATCATTTGTAAAATGTTTTGGGTTTGTCGCTAATCTATGAATATATTTTTCGTTCTCTGCTCAGACGCTTGCTTTCATTTATGATCTCTACAAGGCGACACGGGCTCCCGTGAACCCACGTGTGCGCGAACACAAAGCAAAAGCAATTACGAGGACGCGTCGGCTGCATCGGCGCTGATCCGCTCGTCGCTCACAGCGGTGACTTCCACACCTTCAACACACTCCGGTCTCGCAGCCGTCAGTCAAGTCAAGGTCTCGGCTAAATCCCTGCTCAGTGATATTCCTTGTGAGGGGAATGGGGCGTGAGATGGATCAGACGTGAGGGATCATCGCAGCCTTCAACCCCGTCTGCGCTCCGGAAGGACGGAGATGAGCTAACGCTAACGCTGATTTCCATCTGCATCCCCCGAAGTCGACAGGAACTAATTCTACTCCCTAAACGCAGACGGATACTGTTATTAAAGGTATTGTTGAGATGAAACATTATCCGTCAGCGCCTCCTCACAGACAGGACAATTATGTCCATAAATTTGGCAGCACGGCGTCCTTTTTGCCCAGAGAACACCTTTAATCTTTGGTCCACTTCGAGAAGGCCTCTTTGATGTTTTTGTTGTCTGCCGGCATCAAAGCGCCTTTGATTCTGCTCCTCCTGAATACGGCAGCTGCTGCTGCGGCAGAGAAATATCCGCCTGCGTTACAGTGCGTCCACCCCTGACTTCAGCACCGCGTTTATTGTTCTTGAGGGACTGCGACTGCCTTTATTGCCCATCTCAAATGTTAGCTGCTTAAGCGAGCGATCCGCGGCTCCTCGCTCGGCGGACGCTCAATGTCCCTGAGACGGAGCTCCTCTCCACCACTCGGGGCGTCCTCAGAGTGCCTGCTTTATAAATGTCAAGCAAAGGAAAACAAACAGAGAATGAAAAAGGGATTTAGGGGACGTTCTCAGTAAGACTCTTGGCAAGACAAAAAAAAAAACAGATCTGAGTGAATATAAAGAGATCTGAACTTCTAAAACTGGCTGTATTTGTGTGGCTCCGACTTAAAAAATGATGGAGGAACAGGAGGAAAATCCGAAGCATCAGCGCCTCAGATGATGAAACCTTCCCAGAATCCCCTCCGGGATGTAAAAAAAACGCTCCGTGTTAAATTCACGTCCGCCCGATCTCTCCTGGCTGCAGTGATGGGATTATTTACTGCCCCGCTGCCTGCGCCACTAATGCGCGATAGCGAGAGACCTCCCTTCCAAATAATTGCGAATGTGACGGACACACTTTGGGCCCGCCGGTGTCGGGGTCTCGGAGGGTCGAGGCGAGCCGCGGGGGAGGCCGCTGTTGCATAATCGATGTTGGCAGCTGTTTAAAATCGGCTTACTGCGCGGAATTTCCGACTCCTGCGTCCGGCAGCACATCAATAGCCATAATTTCTGAACTTGCGACGATGGAAAAGAAAGAAGCGACTTGCTTTGTGGATACGTCTTTGGCGGAGCAGTGGTGAAACGCTGCCGTGCAGGCGAGCTAATCAGAATTTACACACAGATTGTAGCTGCTTTCGCGGAGTCGCTTACAGACGTGTGGGGTGGGAAATAAGCCTTTTAATAAAACAAATGGCTGTCTCTGGGAAAACTCTGCTCTACTCCCCAGACAATCCCGAGATGATGGCTCCAAAGCTACGAGAAGAGCAGTAAAACCCCGCGGACAAATGATTGCACAAACAAACCCAAGTCTGTTTTCTCCCAGAGCGCCTTGCGCACGGTGGCATCCATCCGCGAGCACCACCGTGAAGGGCGGCAGAGTCTGAGCTGCTGCACGATGGGGCGTGATGGGACTGGAGGAGGTCAGATCGAAAGAGCAATAATCTCTAATAAACGTGCAAAAGTGAAGGCTAAAGGCTGGGAGGAGTCCCGCACGTGTCGGCTAATACAGGCTAAAATAATGCAAATTATGCTGCGTTCATCTAACTTTATTCTTCCACCTCCTCTGACATCCCAAGGAGTTCCGCATGCATTTATTTAATTTTTTCCAAGTGTTGCCTGGAAACAAGATTGCACAGCTGTTTAACTGTTTAATCGGCTCATGGCTTCATTGGCGTGTTGCGCTCGGCTTGATCTCTGCGGTCCGGGCCTGGTGCAGCAGGCAGCTTCCTGACACAGCCCGGGCTCTGAAGCGGAGCTGGACTGTCAGGAAGAGCCCCAGGTGGCAAAGGTCGATTTATTACACGCAACATTTTATTCCCGGAAGGTTTGATCTGGTTCTTGGTCTTGGACTCACCCAGCTTGTCGAGCGAAATGGAGGACACACACCAGTGTTACACACAGGTTCCATTCACTTGATTCTCCCGAGTCGGCTGCCTGTAGGAGGTGGGCCGACGGCCGCCGCGGTCGCCGCGCTGTTGTTTACTGCGCTACATTTCTCAGGCTCATTAACGCGATATGCTGATCCTCTCATCTCCTACCTGCATGTGGTTGGGAAGAGATCTGACTGGCGACTGATAGACCCCCCCCCCCCCCCCCCCCCCCCCCTGCTCGTGCTGCTGAAAAGAGCTGATTTGTACAGAGACAGACAGACAGAACCGAGCCCGGTTTAGGTCCTCAGCTGTGGCTGAACGGTTTTGGCCAAAGTAAAGAACCACACGGATCCAGACTGAGAAACGGGAACAAGTTTGGATGTTGATTACATTTCTGTAGCCCCCCCGCCCCCCCCGACCCCCATTTTGTCTCCTTCACCTCTGGTGTCAGTAACAGTTTCACAGCCGCTGTTACAGCCCTGTTGCTGCCCCCAGGAGGGCTGAGCTTCAAAACTGTTTGGGCTCTGAGAGGAGAGCCTGCCAGGACAAGAACCTGGAACAAATACTGCACCGACCTTGGGAAAGAGGTTTTACAGCCAGAGAGGGGAATTTGACCAGTGAAATTTCAATGAGCTGAAAACCACATTAATTATGTCCTAAAGAGATGAAAGTTGGAACTCTGGACCCCTGAAGCGACACCCAGTATTCCACACTGATGCTGTTGAAGGTCATGCTGTCGTGAACACTGGTGCCCTCCGTTCTGTGTTTTCCTTTAAGCAACCTAAAGGAAACATTTCGGTCATTTTAAGCTCATGTGGAGCCCCAATTTGCATTTGCAGCTCTGCAACCGTGTTTTCATTATTCCTAACGGGCAGGTAAGGTCAGAGTGAGGAGCGAGGAAAAGCCTCATCCTCAGACGGGACGCTGGGACTGCGTTCAGCCCTGCCGATCACACCTTAATCAACGTCTATCTGGTCATTTTCTGCCGGCCCCCAAAGTGTCCCTGGAGACCTGAGGTCAAAGCTGTGCCACTGGACCGCCACCAGGGGGGCGGTGCACAGAAACAGAGTAAACGTCATGGCAACATGGACTGAGAGAAAATAAGAACTACTTGAAATAAAAATACTTGAAATAAGTGTACAGTTTTAGTTGGAATCTTCTCTTTCTGAGGGCCTGGCAGCGCAACCTTGTCAACTGAGGAGCAACAGGGACGTAACAGGAGGAAGACGAGGATTCTGTTTTTATTCCTCTGCTGTCAGAGAGAAAAGTTCCACCCCTTTTATCTGAGCATTATCTTTCATCTGAATTCTGTCTGAGAGCATTTGCCTTCAGAAGACTCTTCATCTTTCATTCTTTATGCCGTTTTTTTTACCACAGGTCACAACAGCCGAGCTTCTCTCTCTCCCTCTCTCCCTCTCTCTCTCTCTCTCTCTCTCTCTCTCTCTCTCTCTCTCTCTCTCTCTCTCTCTCTCTCTCTCTCTCTCTCTCTCTCTTTCTGTACCTGCATTGATGTCAAGATATATTGAAGATTGTCAATATATCAGTTCACTGTTAAACTCTAGGCAGTGACGTCGTCTAGATGTTGAGATGAGTTGTTTCATTTCTTGGTTGGAAGCGAGTACTACAAATGGATTTATACAATACTTTTATTCATATTAGTCATCCTTGAAAAAAAAGTCTTACTTTAGGAGGTAAATGTTACTAAAAGCAAAAAATAAATATATTAGGCTGTGATCATGTGACCACACACCAGGTCAGAACCATAGTCAGATGCATCTGCTTGACTTTATAATTGCATGTTCTGTGTATGGGGAGAGCAATATGGATAAATGAATCAATAAATCATTCTGGTGCACCTCACGCTGCACCGGAGCCCCCGGGTCTAATGACAGCAGCGCTCTGGCGTTGAGGTTTCGGCTCCACCAGCAGGTCCAGAAGTGTGGCCATTAACTCCGAAACAGAGGTAATGAAGGGAGAAATTAACCAAACACAAAGAAACGAGACGTGTTCCTTTGAACCGCCTGCACAGGCTGCACATCACCAGCCTTCACGTGTGACTATCTGGGTCACAGACGGCTGCCGCCGTTGGGGAACGTCGTGAAATGGAGGGAAAAACAGCGTTCTGTCAGTCAAGTTTGGGTCTGGTATTAATATTAAGGTGACCCGGGCGGCCTCGGCGGGGTTCTTCACACTTGTCTGCCTCCTGGTTGTGTTTTTAAAGCAGCAAATAAACTCAGCTGTGAAGCCTGGACGTGCCTTCAGAGAGTTACATCCAAAGCGCTGATTCTTCATCTGGTTCTTTGTTCCGCCATTCATCCCCTCCCTCACGGTCCGCTCCATGAATTCATTCATCGCGGGTGAGCGGCTCCGCGTCACAACAGCTTCAGAGGAGGTGGAGTCAGTCTGCACGGCTTCAGCAGGAGTGACGGGTCTCGCAGCCCGGGCCGCTGCAGCTTTTTAAACACCCACCGGCCCCCCCTGACCCCCGCAGACCCGGAGCGAGCCTTCACGTCACGCCAAAGACTGTCACTCACCAAACACAAACCCAACAGGAAGGCTTACTTCCACCACGCAAGCCTCCATCTTCCTTTTTTTCACGGTGAGATCTTTGGGAGGCTGAATCCATCTTTTCCCCCTCACACGGTGGCTCCTAAAACCGCCAACATCCATCAGAAACCTTCATCTCCAACTCAGAGCGAGTGATGAATAAACGAGGCCACGCCCCTCCGTGCAAACGTGTCATCAGCCCGCGTGCTCGAGATGCTAATGAGATTTGAACGTTCTGCTCAAACACATAATTAGACACCAAAAAGAAATGGGCCAATTAAGCGGCAGCGTGTGTTAAGGAGCGAGAGAGCTGCTGAGCACGTTCAGAAGTCGGTCACGTGCACAGTAACACCCCCAGCGGAGAACAGCGACTAATGCGGGCGCACTGGGGGAGAGGCTCTTCATCACTGTACTTCCTGTAATTACCGGCTCCTCCGTGCACGGCGCAGAGCGGAGGGTTTCACTGGGAAACCTCAGGAGGGCCTTCCGCAGTCGGGGGGACATCAGCACTCGGGTTTGGAAGCAGGCCGTCTCCGTGTCCACTAATTTGCCTGTTGTGTTGACTGTTGCTGTGGAAACATGCTTAATCAGAATAAGCACGAACCGCTGAACTTTCTGACATTTGATGAAGTAAAATCCTGATGTTGGCGAGCGTGGCCTCATATTTCCTCCCACTTTCTTGGAGACGTTTGGACTTAGCCTTTGCTAAAAACAGCTCCTAGCATCTCCATCTGCAGGTGCGTCCTGACATTTCTTTGATTGATTGAGGCCTGAAGAAGCCATTGAAAAACAGGGGGCGTTGTCTTGCTGAGGGTGTTTCCGGAGCCGTCTGCGGCTGCGTGTGCGCCAGAGAAGGATAAGGACTTTTTTAAAATTTTCAATAGGCAAACAGTGGTTACAGGGTCTCTGGAGCTTTTTTCATCATCAGGAATAATTAATCCACAGGGAGCAATTAGTGCTTAATGAAGAAATCTGAGGAGTTCCATTCCAAACAGAGGATTAGCCGCCGCGGCCTCTGGGGAGGGAGGCCCCAAAATATACTATCAAAACTGACCCGGTCAGCCCCCAATACGTGGCTTCAGAAGGGGCTTCAGAGGGCTGGAGTGAGGTCATCACAGAGGGTTTTATCACGTTTCAGTTCAGATTAACGTTGCTGTGTGAGCGAGCGACTCACAGATGTGCTTCTACCAAGATTCTGTTTCGATTCTGAGCAGATCTGTATCGGCTTCGGCATGAAAGCCAAGGCAAGCGCCCCAAACTGTTAAAACCGTCACAGTTGCATCATTCAGATTTGCAGCATTTCCCACACAACCAGTTACAGATGGCGTTCATCTGACTGAAGATACAGATTTAATCTAAGACGATCTTCTGCTGCTGCTTCCTGATTTTTAGATTAGATGAGATGATGCTGGATGGGGTAAAGAAAAGTTCAACAACATGCAAAACTCTTGTTCCTGAGGTGACAAATAACCAGCAGAAAGCTAGTATTTTCCCCAGGTTTTCATGCGCCGTGCAGTAATTCAGCGTCCCCCAGAGAGGCGCCGTCAGGTAAGAGGCGGCGCGTTTGTTTGCATCTTCAGCGGAATAAATGGAGCCGCTAAAAACAGGCGGCGGCAATAAGTCAGTCAAACACGTGTCGCCGCAGCACGTGAACAGACCGACGGCGGCCAGAGGAGCCGCGTCAGTCCGCCGCTCAAAGGGCCGGTAATTGGTCATTGGTAATTTCTGCGTCGCAAATCTGGAAAACAACATGAAAACCGCTTCCTCTGCCCTTCACAGTCTCGGCCCGAACGGACGCTTCTTTCTCACCAAATTGGATCCACAATTGAGCGGAGTCCATTAGGGCGGCTCAGCGGCGGGACCAGCCAGACATGGCGGTGCTTTTCTCTGCCGCGACAGACGCCGCCAAGAAGAAAGGAAATGAGAAAAAGGACCGCACATTATGTCAGCGCCGCGTCGAGCTGGACTGGAGCCTCTGCAGCGACACGTCTCCGCTGCAGTTTACTCGTTTTTCTTCTGAGAACAAAGAGCCCTCCAAACACAGAAACCACTCAGCCGTCTGCCTGCACCGTCAGGGTGCTGAGGGTGCTGCAGCACCCCCTGTTGGCAGGAGTGGGTTAGGGTTAGCTTTTGGATATTAGCTTTCTAGATATTAAAAACGACAGGAGTTAGAATTAAAAACGTGGCTGCTGGTGCGAATTCGCCGCCTCTCAGGGAACCCTCGTGGAAAAGACTGAACAATAATTTGTCGAAGAGAGGCTTTTTTTTAACGCTTAAATTGCCCACACAGGAAGAAAAATTGGTGGGTTGCAGGACTTAATGGGCAACACTCCCCCCTGAGAGCCGTGAAGGTGTCCTTGTGCAGGGTGCTTAACCACCCACCTGTTCAACCGCAGCCACTCGGTAAACAGATAGTCCACTGAACACTTCCTGAGAGGTGGAGGGTAATAATAGATTCAAAAAGTGGAAATGAGTCTTCTAAAAGCCACAAACTCCAGACACACAAGCGGTTAAAATAACAGGACAGAAACATTATTCCAAATTGCTAAATAATACCCCAAATTTCTGCTATAGTGTAGCAGCCGGGGTGGGATTAGCAACCACCGTTTCCAGCATTTCTCTGAAAAACAAGTCTTTTGAGCGAGCTTTAGCAGGCAGAGAGGAGGCGTGTCCTTAAATCTACGGCTGTTCAGGTGACGTGCCAGAACATCACTGTGATTGCCGCCACCTGAGAGAGAGACGATAAATCAGTTTCTGTTTGTTTGCTTTTTACGGAGCGCCACTTTATCAGATGAGAGAGCGGAGGTGGTGGAAATCACGCAAGCATCCGCCTCGCGCTCCCTCTCCCATCTGGAATGAAATGAAAAGATAAAATATACGATTTTTGCAGGACAGAAAGGGTAGAAGTGATGCGAGTGTGCGTGAACAGACATATAGGGCATCTGCGTCGCATGTTCTACAGCGCAGGAATCTGAATTTTAAATTTGGCGTCGTGATTGATGAGCAGTATTCATGAATGCAAGGCCTCCCTCTTAAATTACCATATAATTGCCGTGAAAGTATGCAGATCGATCCGTCCCAGAGTCGCAGCTCTTACGCCTTCTGAGAAAACGTTAGCGCTAACTGTCATCAAAAGGTGCTCGCGAACTTATTTCCCATGCACAATCCAGACTGGAGATTGTCAGCTATTATGGGAAATGGGCTACCTTTTGGCCTCGGGAGGAAGAACAGGTAGCGGCAACGCTGAGAAGAAGAAGAGCTGTGAAAATGAGATCGGGCTGCGACTCCCACTTTAAACCCTTTTGGATGTTTTGTTTTTGACACGTTAATGCGCGGCCTTAATAAGTGTCTGCGGTGGTCGCGCTCGTAATTGATTTTGGAGAAGTTACTTAGGCAAACCAAGAGATGATGAATAATTTAAGAGGGGACAGTTTTACCGCCAAATCGAAATTACATGTTTTTCCTGAGCTGTTTTGCATTTTGATTGCTTTGGTGTGAGTTTGCTGCCATCTCCTAAATCAAACACTTTGTTCTGCACTGAGCATCAAAAACATCCCATAAAAGTGACGTCTCATTCCTTAAAGCCAAATAGAGACCCTCTTGATAATTAAACATGATTTTATTATTACTTTAATGTAAAACTATTTTTGTGTGTGTGTTTAACAAGGCATGCATGTAACAATGTTAGCTAACTGAGCACTCAAGCTAAGTAACGTAGCGGCTATAAATGCCGTATAAAATCTGAGTATCCTTCATCACCTCGAGCAGAAGTGACGCAGTCCTGCACATGAAGACAGCAGCTCCTGTATGAAGACAAAGGCACATTTCCGCAATTCTGTATTTCATTTAAGCTAACCGCGGCTAGCTTATTGTGCTGGGCCACTGCAGCCGGAGCAAAATTCTAACTGTAAAGTGATGCTCTTTGCCTCATGTGATGTTTACTTAGCTGACATTGGATGGGAAGCATCTCAAATTTTAAAGTTGTAGCACTCTGAAGATTAAATGACTCAGAAGTATCATATACATAACTCTAGCCTGGAGCCTTGAGACTGTTTAACCCCATAAATGCAAAATAACTTTCCAAGTAAGTACACTGCGTCTAATTGGACAGACTGGATTGAAGTTAGCGTAAGGAGAAAGTAGCTATAACTGAGAAAATATCTAATACGAGACACTGAGACAATAGTCAAATGTGTACTCATACTGTAAGTTCTTCAACTGGACACCAGGACGTTATAGTGGTGGTTCTTCAGCTCCCCTTCCTCGTGATCACAGTGCATCTCGTCACAGATAATATTCATCTCTCACATCCTCGCATGCCTAGTTATTGTTTGATGGTAAAGATCATATGGAAGCAGCGGAGACGGAAGAGAGAATGCAGGTGGTTGATGTGGGATTGGAGCCAGAGCAGGAAAAAAGAGTCAGTCACTCAGACCAAAGCACAGACCCGGTAACTGCTCTTTCATGCAAGCACTGCCCATGAAAACGCTCTCTGCATAACCAACACCCCCACCCCCCGGCTCCTCCATCAGCATCCCGGAGGTGTATCATGATGAATGATGTTTGCATCACTGGGCACCATCATTAGTGACCTGGGAAAAGGGTTCATGGCTCTGAGAGAAGACTGTCACAGAGTCCTAGTTTCTCTCTGGGAGGACGCATCCTCAGGCGGACACGGGCTCCTCTGCCACCCGAGCAAAGAACAATTCATCAGCTGCCTTAATGACTTTAGCGCTGCGCACACGCACACACACACACACACACACACACACACACACACACACACACACACACACACACACACAGAGATGCTGCTCTTACTGTCAAATTTGCTAATAACCAGTGTCAATTACCTTTTTTTTTTAACCTGTTGGAGGTTAAAGAGCATTGATGCCCGTTAGCCAGTTTTGCTAACGACACCGAAAATCACGCCAGGAATGCTAAACGATGCGCCGCTCGCATATGGCTCTTTAATCTCTAATAGGGGAAGTGTGATTATAACCCAGATGATTTACAATCTACAGATGTAGCTTCCTGGCAGCCTCCCAGACGCACAAAAACATTTATGTAAAATTTCACTGTTCAGCCAAACGGGAAACGGTCGGTCACAGTCGGCCCTCTTTTGTCGCCTGTTTGCAGGCTTTGCACTGCCGAGACCAATAATTGAGAAGGATGGAGATTCTGCTTTTTTAAAAAAAAAAAGGTCACGATGGCAGAAGCAAGAGAGCGTTTCACCAAAGAAAAGAGAGATAAAGTAGGCTGGTCTGCAGGGGGCGCCGCCTCCCGCCCGCAGACGTGGGGTCCAGTTATTCTCTGCTGTCTCCTGTCAAGCGCGGCTCCATGTGTGGCTCCCGGACCACAGACCCCCCCCCCGTCTGATCCACAGGCCGAGGACACACAGATACAGGCGCCCAGCAGGGTTCATCCTGGGCGGGTCGTCCTGAACCTCTGGGTTTCAGGAGGATGGCAGCTTCTTCCTCTGCTGCTTTTTTAAAGGTTTTCTTAAGTTGTTGACTCCAGAATAAAAATACAGGGAATTTCCTCTAGCCTGTCAACAAACTGTCATTTTTAGGAGATTTGTGAGCCCTTTTGTAGACAATCAACGGGCTGTAAGAGGCATGATAATGGATATCTCCGATGCTGCAGAACCGCAGGGATCAAATAACGAGGAGGAGGGAGATGAACAGAACTAATGAGAACCTTAAATCTGCACCAGCCATTCGGCTGATTGAGAGCCGATCTTCATTTCTTCTTCATTCATCAGCAGTTTTTACGTATTCCATTTAAAGCTATAAAAAGTCCTTAAATGGCAGAAACCAACCAAACTTCTCTGTGGAGTCAAAACGGTCGTTTTTTGATCTATGTGACATATTTCTGTGCGATCTTTCATACAATAATTTCCCTTTTCTGACATTCTTTAATAGCCCGACTGGCCTTTTACTGTAATTACAACCTAAGGGTGAAAAACCACTCTCAAAAGAAAATATTTAAGACCTAATATGAAATACGTTGGACCGGCTGCCCTCCGTTTTACATTTGAAACGCAGCTTTTTGGAGTAACTAAATAAGTAATTAAACTATAAAAAAGACAGTTTATAGCAGGAATATTTATGGGGCTGGTGCAGCACCACAGTTACTTCTGCTAGGCAGCAGGTACTTGTGTTTTGCAAATATGGCACTTGAATTGTTCCCATGGAAACATGTAGTAAAGGAGTGTGTGAGCAGGGGACCACTCCACCAAACTCTGTCTGCAGAATGCAATTCTATATAATTACTGTTGTGACAGGCTTCACTTGGAATTAATTAGCCATGAAATACAATTCGGCTTCCTCAGGCCTTGAAGACTGAAAATAATTTTCCTGAGGGGGCCAACGTGTGTTGGTGTCTTCGAGGGGATCTGCTGCATTCCTCTCTTCCGAGATGAAATTGTTTTTGTCCTCTTTGACATTTATGAAATCGGCACTTTTGCATCCTTTCCAACGCCGTCACGCCGTGTGTGTGTGTGTGTGTGTGTGTGTGTGTGTATGGAACCTGCGGCCTTTAGGTCACACACATGAGCCATGCACGTCCGGTATGTGACCCTGGCCCATATCTGTATATATGAAGGATCTGGGCCGTGAGGATGCACATTCGTGTCTACATTAATATCCACTTCCATCCTGTGTGCTGTGCGTCAGCCCGCTGATCTGCGGTTCACACCAGCAGGGGGCCGAACCTGCTGAAAGGGGAGCCGAGAGCGATTCAAAGGCAGCCCTTCAGGATCTGCCCGGCTCCCCTGATCAAAGACGTGGACTTATGGAGGCTCCACGGGCCCTCTGCAGGCGTAGTCGTGGGTTTAGAGGCTGGATTTTTGGGGAGGGTTCAAGACCTTAATCGATGGAAATGCAGCATTTTTAACCCGGAGCCTCCTCTGAAGCGCTCCGAGTCGTCCTGGAGCAGCTCCGTGCACGCAGTCACAGTGACTCACGCTGAGTTTCCACTGATAGAGAGCATTAGGTGTGTAAAAAAAAAAAAAAAAAACAAACCTCTGTTGCCTCTTTTTAAAAAAAAAAAATCAGAAAAAAAAAAACAGGGACTGCTGGCTGTCGGGAAGAGCTTCCCACACACACACACACACACACACACACACACACACACACACACAAAAACACAAACGCACACACCTGACAAATGTCAGCTGCCGTGTGGATCGGCTTACCTAGGTTTGGGTTTTATTTTGGTCTGTGTTTTTTTTTTTTTTTTCCTTTAATGGAGGGAAAAATGTGCCGTTCAAAGGTTGCTCCTGCGTTTTATCTCCCTCCAAATTAATTGGTTTGGAAAATGTGCTCGCCCACAGCCCAGGTTTAATTGGAATTAAACACAAACATATGGAATGGCGGCGCTCTCGCTGCTGAATTAACCGCCGCTATAAAAGTCCTGCAAATGTAATCACATTAGGAAAAGGCGTGTGTTTTTGCTGGCGTGTGCAGGTTCCTGTGGGCTCCTGTGTGCACACGGGCCGAGATCAGCCCTTTCCAAACAAGGTCAGTGGAAACCTGTAATTAGCTTCAGGACGGGGCGACACCAGCGCCTCATTTTTCTCACCTCCTAATGTCTAATGATGTTTATCATGTCTGTGCCCTCTCAAGCCCGGAAATATATTATCTGTTAATGTGATGTGAACGGCTCATTTGAGCCGCAGCCACCGTTCAGGAAGTGAGCAACCGCCTATGGAGTCGTCGCTCACGGAGGACGGGGTAAATTAATCTCGCCAGATGCCCGTACCTTCTTGTAAATCTCTAATTAACACAGTTGATCCTTGTGTGTCGCCAAATTAAATCAGAGAAGATCTGAGGGGTGTTTTACTGCGTGTTATTGACAATAGGGTTCAATTAATGGAGTGCTCTTCAAGATGCAGCCCTGCCTGTGTGTGTGTGTGTGAGTAATTAGCCGTTATTGTGCATTCAGTCAGAGGCGGAGGCTAAAAACAGGCTAAAAACACGGGTCATTAGCACAAGTCAGGCGCAGAGGTTGATCAGCAGGACGCCCGATCAGCAGGAAATGTACATGAAAGGTTTTTAAAAAAAAAAAAGATTTGAAAAGTGCATTTGAAAGTTAAGTTAGACACTCTGATCCGCAGCATCACAAAGCTCAGAAAGTGTTTGTGTAGCATTGTGGGAGAAGCAGTCAGGGTACAACAACAAGGAGACGGTGCTATGGAGCTGGGCCGGCGCTCCTAATGCGCTGCCCTCAAACAGCCTCCCTCCAGGGCGCCGAGAGAAGAAAGGCAAATGGAAAGTGAGGTAAACACAGAAGTACGAGTGGAGTGAAGAGCAGACGGGCCCTGTGCGCGAAGGCAAACACGGTCCACCGAAAGGGGAAGAAAAGAAACTCTGTTGTTCAAAAGTATGAAAGGAACACTGCTCAGGCCGCGAAAACCCAAGCTACTTCTTAGAAATCCGCGTCCGAGCGGGGCGAGCACTGGTTTCGGGCAGATGTTGGCAAAAGTGATCGACTCTGCAGAGGCGGGAGGATTAAAAGAAACACGTAGGAAAGAAACCATGGTTTTTCCTGGAGTCCAGCTCTGCAGATGAGCACGCTTCAAATGATGCAGGGGTGACCAAACCAAGCCAGGGTTAGCATCTCTGCATCACAGCCGGAGCTCTGCAAGGCCCAACCGCAACCATCTGATCAGGAGAAGGAGCGAGGCGGCATGACGGTTAAAGAGGAGAAAAGAGTCAAAGAGAATAGAGCTGATGTGGGGAAGCTCCTCAGGGATGGACGGCAGTGAAGTGGATGAGTGAGTAACTAGTGAGGACAAAAGGAGCGAGGGATGGCAAAGACAGGATAAAGGGAAACGAGCAGGGTGGAAATGTGGGGAGGGGGCGGGGACTCTGGGGAGGGATGGGTAAAGAGAGAGACAGAGCTGTAGCTGCAGGGGAGGTCGCTCCGCCGCTCTGTTTTCAGTGGAAAGAAGACAGAGATGGAGGCGGCCTGCAGCCCGGCAGCGTCGGTCACGGGGAGGACGGAGCCGCACACGTCCGCGGGAAGCGACCCCCCCGCGGGGACGAGCTGCGCTTGAGCATCTCGCTCCGGCCCGGCCCGTTCTGGTGCGCGCTTCGCATTTCCCTCCCCGCTAACGCTGCCGGAGCCGCCGTTCAAAAGCAATTACTGGAACGGCGGCGCGCCATGTTTGTTTACTAGTGAAGTAACCTGCCACTCAGGATTTCAATTATCATCCTCTCCGCCTGTGAACCCACGCTTCCGCTCACGCAAGAGGAGACAGATAAAGCAGCAGACACCAGGCTGCCCACAGTGGAGAGAACTCCATCCAACCAGATAACAACAAGACCATTAACACGAGTACCCACACAGTCGTCCTGCTGACTGATGCAACAGCCGGCAACCGGAGACAACAATACAAACAACCAGCGCGGCGAGTTGAGCTAAACTGGGTAGGAAAACACTTCAGAGAGGGATATTAGCGCATTCCTGATGCAACCCGGTAGAAGTTGGAATGTGCCAGGGGTATCTGCACCGTCAGAGCGGATCAGCTCCGCCGCTGACTGATTCTTCGTATACATTCAGGCCGTGTGACGCGGCCTGTGTGCGGATGGATCTACACGTGGAGGACCGGGGGGCCAGTTTATTACTTAGCGCACTGTGACGGGACGTAAGCTAAAGGAAAGGTTTGTGGTTTTGCATCAGCGGGGCGGCTGTTGATGCACTTCAGCGGAACATCTAGGTGGCTGATAAAATTAGGGCCATTCCAGCAGACGCAAACGGCGTGCTGACGCGAGGAGGACACCTCTGAGGCAGCTTGTGCGGCTGCGTTTGCGGACGCTCGGTTACCTTCAGTCGCGCTGCTCTGATCAGAAGCTCCGTTCCTCGTCAGCGCCAGTCTTCCTGGCGCTCAACGGGAACGGCATTCTGGGAATCACAGCTCCAAAATCAAACCGCTCCTCTCCTTCTCCCCCCCCCCCAGGGTCTGGCCCTCAAAGCTACTTTCTGTGTTCTCTGTTATTTTATTTTTTTTATTAATTCAGGAACATAATTGTTTCCCTGAAAGGTTTTTTTCTTGACATGCACGAACACTCCAAGATTACCTCATTATTCATATTAGGATTACAACCGGCTGCTTTCTTCCATTAGAAACAAACCACGGTTTTGAAGAAACGCTAATACTGCTAATTTGCAGCTTAGCTACTAATTACGTACATGCAAAAGTAGGCACGCAGCCTGGCGCGTATGCCGCTGCCTTTGGTCTTAAATCGGGGCCTGCTGCAATCAGATGGCGTCGCGGGAGAAGCAGCGGCGCTTGTTTCGCTTTTCAAGAGTAATTTGTCAGCAGAAGGTCACGGATTTAATTGCCTGGGCACGGAAGCGGTGTCAGAAACGCAGAAAACGCTGCGAGCGCAGAGAGGAGAGAGCAGATAAACGCAAGGAGACCATCCTTCAGCTGCGCTGCTGGTCAAGAGCAGCGAGTCCCGAACGTCCCAGGGTTCACCCACCACACCAACCATGTGGAACCCAACAATAGCGGCTAATCTGGGGGCGTGAAGACACAACAGCATCTCATCCAACTTGATTAAGTGAAATATGAAAATATAGTCATTTAAACTGAGAGTCCAGGTTCTGACAGACTTAAGCTTAAATTATTTTTCCATTTATCTGCTGACTCATTTGATAATAGTTGAATAATGAATAGAATGTAAAATTAATGAGCTCAGCGATTAATTTTCTGCGCAGCAGTTGGGACGGAGCGGACTGTAAAGTGCAGCTGCTGAATCTGCAGCATTGCTCCTCATCACTCCAGCAGGCAGGGAGGCAGCACTGGGACTGGGACCAGATGGAGCCTCGGGTTCCAGAAGCCCAACCTGGACCGGCGACACCTGTAACGCCGGCACCAAAAACACGGAGGTCAGCGAGACGCGTCCGTGCGGCTCCGGCTCTCCCGGGGAAGTAGGCGTGACGGCCGGGACAACAATAACACGGGCTGATAGCCTCAGCCAGGCAGCTGCCGGGCTTGTTGCTCCCTTTGGGTCGGAGAATTACAGCTCTCCCCCTCGTCAGCAGCTTGCGGTGAAACGGCGCCGCGCTGATGCAAACAGGCTGCCGTTCATCGCACGCCGAGGGCGCGGCCTCGTCAGTGTGTCGGGATTATTCCCCAACTTCCGACACGTGCTGGTGCTGGCTGCCTCCACGGAAGACCATGGAGGAAATAGCACTCTGTTTTTCTAATTAGCCCCGGTTTAAAGAGATGGAACTATTCCGGCCTGCGTAGAAACGGCGGCCGTCGCTGATCAAAAGGACGGCTAGGCGAACGGTTGAGAAATGCAGCGGAATTTATGCAGCTTCGCCGGAGTCTGCCAGCTCTTCCCCGCTCTTCACACCACTCGGCACAAAAGCGACCCTCCAAAGTGCTACCTGTGCATCAGGCGCGCGCGTTCCGGCGGCTCCTGCTCCCCCACAATTTCCTGAAATTGAGTTTTAGGAGTGGAGGAGGCAGCTGGAGGATCAGCCGCTCCAGCACACCCAATGTGCTGCTTGTCACTCTGGACCTGCGCCCTCTGGCCAAGCTCTTCAAGTGGCGGAGTGGAAATGTATTCATTCTGACAGCTGCCACGACGCAGGACAGCGCTGAGGTTCGGGACCCGGCACGGATCCGGGGCCGCCTCCTGCACGTTCCAGCGCGGCGGCCACGCAGCGTTACGCTTAGAACGCGGGGTCGTGTTAGCAGCCGCCGCCTGTTGGGCTCACGCTCGATTTCAACTCCAAAGCAATTTGACACCGACTGGGAAATTTCCAGAAGAGCCACTCAAACCTCTGCACCTTACTGGGAGCACTGGAAAGGAATAGAGGGAGAAGGGTAGCGAGGTCCACCGGTCAGTGCAGAACTAGCAACCACACGAGCGGACGACAGGTGATTGGGAGACGGCCAAATGTGCCCATTTGTCACTCTCAAGGATGTGTTTTTACAGGTTTTTGTGAAAAGCTTAAAAGAGTAGAAGAAGAGGAGCAGAAGGGAAGAAATGAACTGGGGTCCCTTTAAGTCCATTAGTTTGTGAAGGTCCCTGCAAGGTACCAACATGTGCATGTGTGTAAATGTGTTACAGAGAGACACTTAAAAAAATAACACTGCAGTTTCAATTTGCTCTCATGTCACATGATTTAGGTCTAAACAAAGCCCTCAGTGGCAGCAGGGGGCAACATGCATCCAGAGTTAAAGCCGTGCGGCTGATCCGGGGGGACCGCCACGGCGCGGCGCTGCCTGGCTCGCCATTGAAAAGCCAGAGTGAGAACCGGCAACTGTGCTGTGACAAGCATGTCAGAATCTCTTAGGCGTGGATAAACACGTTCTTTCAGAGGAGATTATTTTGTTTTTGTCATGACAGAAATGGCATGTCTTTAGTTCTGTGTGCGCGCGCGTGTGTGTGTGTGTGTGTGTGTGTGTGAGGGGCTCATTCACTATTGAGGTCCACACACTTTTGTATGTCATTTGGATTAAACTTTTCTTTATGATTTGGGGTCAGAACTCTGAATCCTAAATGTGACTGAAAAAGAATCACGATAATTACAAATGAACTGTTTTCTTTGCGTCTGGCCCCAGGGAAGATTTCTGTGTCACAAGTACATTATTCATGTAATTCCTGTATGAGGGAAACGGGTTTTTTTGATGCCGCATCCTTGACTGTCCCACAACCACAACAGCTGGGGGGGATCGAATGAAGGGAGGCTGATGTTTGTGGGGCAGGGGCCCAGAGTGGGACCAGGGGACATCCCTATCTGGAACAGGACATCCATTTAAATGCTCTCACTCTAAAGAATGAGCAGGGGACGGCTGAGGGGGGCTTAATGAGCTCAGACCCACGTGACCGCTGGGGAGAGGAAGTAAAGAGGAAAAGTGATGCTGCTTCATTAATAAGCTCTTGGTAACAAACGGCGTCCTGTCGGGGGAGTTCTGCACCGTGTGTGTGTGTGTGTGTTTGTGGCGGCACACCTGCTTCAGCTTCTGCTCCGGGCCTGATTTATGTGACCTCATCCTCATAAAACATGCAGTTGTTTTAAAGCCCATGGAGCTCTGGGGGAGAAGGTGTGGAGAGTTTAAACCATCCCCGGAGCTAAAACACACACCCGGCAGCCTGTAAAAGCATCTGGCAGTGACCTTATCCAGCCCAGCGTGGACGCAAAGCTGCAGGGCTGCAGCTCAGGAGGAGGTCGACCTCCTGGTGTCTGCGTGACAGAGTTAACGGTCTGAGTCGCAGGCCACGGCGGAGGGCCGGCGGGCAACAAGACGAGCCGAGACGCGTTTTGTCAGAGAGAAAATGCCTTCCCGTTGTTGTTTGACATTAGAGCAACAGTGTTGCACGCATGCATCGGTTTAATGTTTCATAACAGTGTTTCTGGGGTTAACTAGCAAGAATGACCAGATGCTAACAGAAATGAGCTCATTCTTAATGTTGTCAAGGCCAACCGTGTAAATATCTCCCTGTTGGGTTTTGTTTTGACAAGAACATTATGGGTTTCCACACATTTCAAACAGCTAATCAGAACATGACACAATCTTTGTCTAAAAAAAATAAAGGAATTCAGCAGTAAAATGTTTTCAGTCCCAAGTTCTCCCCTAAATTATGAAGCCCACAAGTACTTCATCCCGCCACTAGAGGGCGTTAGCCTCCGTTTGGGGACAGGTCGGACATTATTTGGTTGATTACAACTGATCTGCATTTAAATCCCTCTGACAGTGATGGAGAAATGAGCAGCTTTTTGAGAGCACGGTCAGAGACGTCAACATCGGCGCGGATCCTTACTGACTGACTGACTGACTGTTTATGGAACCCAGAGCCGAGCGACTGCTCGACTCGTTATGAGGATGAAAGCTGTTCTAAAAGAGAGTCAAAGAGGCGTCACATCAGAGGCGAAAAGGCCCCTTCAAAAAGAACTTAAATCTGCTGATTTAATTAGAAAA
Organism: Arothron firmamentum; assembly: GCA_016586285.1. NCBI lineage: Eukaryota > Metazoa > Chordata > Actinopteri > Tetraodontiformes > Tetraodontidae > Arothron > Arothron firmamentum. Next base: position 284,191 of record BJFM01000076.1, read on the forward strand.
AAAGCTATTTACCTGTAGAGACAAACTAATGAATTCAACCAGGATCAATGAAAATGATCATTTCATTGAAGCCTTTTCTGAAAAGCACAGACTTCAAAGTGACCTTCTTTGTCACCTGCTGTCCTTTGCACGTCACTCCCTTAGAATGAATTCTTCCAGACGGCAGCGGTTGTGTGTGCAGTGGGAGAGAAAAAAAAACCACACATCTTTTTAATAACACTTGGTGCGGCTGGAGGCATTATTGCCTGCTTTCCCACATCCACATACAACAACCAAAAAACAAATGAAATTTAGCTGCTGAGTGAGAGCAGAAGTTCTGAGCTGTGTGACTTAGACATTAGATCGTCGCGCCCGCTAATCTGAGCAGCCTGAGTATGAAAACATATGAAATATATGGGAATTGTGGAGGAATAGAACCCCATAATCCTGTTTCGGTTCCTCGTGTGGCTTAAAATAAGGCTTTTATTATTTCTTTTTTTTCCCAGTATTGTTGGTTTAGTCTGAAGTAGCTGAACACACTGTGTGTGAATGCATCGTGTCAGCGAGAGCAGCCAAAACCATAAACACAAGTGAAAAGCGTCAGGCTACACCAGTGAAAACACCTGTGCTCCCATTATACTCCAGTGAGGTTAGCGTTGGTGATAAGGGAGAACTCTTGGCTGCCTCTATTCTCATGTAAAATGGATGTACAGGCGGTGGCAACAAATGGACGATAATTGAAATTTGGCTCTATTCTTGTGCGAAGAGCCGAGCGTTTCCAGTTTATCCAGTATGAGCTGCGTCCGGCCACAGCCTGTGCGCTTTTTATCAAAGGAAATATCCATGATGTTTTAGTCGTAAACACGTTTGAAGAAAAAAGGTCAGAACGTAGTGGAACGGCGGTCTTGCTTGGCAACGCTGACTGGCTGGTTCGCGCGCAATGCTAAAGAGCGACGGCTGCGTCGCTTGCCAAATTCGGGACGGTGACTTTGACCGCAGCCCCGAGCTGAAGGAAACTGGCTTCCACGGCCGAGCTTTTATGTTTATCAAATTTGAAAGTGGAAACACCGAGAGGAAAAAAAAAAAAAAAAAACCAAGTTGAAAATGGGACTTAAGCCGTCGCTGCAGGGAGCGGCTGATGCCGTTTGATCGGTGAGGGAGCCACCACAGCAACCCTCGGCCACGCCCCTCTCATGAGTGGAAAATACGCTTCCCCCAGCTTCCCTGTTCTGCTGCCAACACTTTGACACACATGCACACGCACGTCCCCGTTTCCAGCGTCTGGCGGTCCAAACGGCCATCGCTAATGGGAATTAGCGACGCGCGGCGAGCTCTGCCAGGAACCTCTTATCCTCCATCTTTTCCCGTCTTAACAAACTCCAAATGACTCTGAGAGATGATAAACGACGTGTGACGCCGGTGTGGCGTAACGTCGCCTTGGTTTTCGTCCTGCGCCTCTGGATCTGCAGCCCGATGATTGTTTGCTGGGTAATAACGCTGACGGGTGCTGCTGAGGGGGCACTTCTGCTAATGAAGAGCGGAGTGATCAAGTGGACGTCGTCAAGATTTATGACCTGGAACCCGGTGAGCCCCGTCCAAACCGTATCGACTGGCGGCTTCCAGGATATGGATGAGGTGGAGGTCGGCTGGAGGAGCGCGCTCCCGACACAGAAGAGGCTGGGACCACTAGGACGACGCAAACCGAAAGCAGCGAGAAAACACACATTCGGGACATGACTGGTGTGTGTGATCTACCACCGCAGGCCTGTGCCGCAGTCCTGATTGGCAAACTACAAATGGTCGCTGGGTTTGATGAAGAGCTGGCTGACGGAAGCCCGGGTGATTGATGCGCGCATCAGAACGCCGAAAACAAAGCGCTGCTGCTGATTTTTGCCACCTCTTTGCTTCTGATTAAAAGATTTATCCTCCGACCACATCCGAACAACCCGCTGTATCAGCCTGCCAGTCAGGCAGAGCGCGCATTCACGCATCAAAGACGCCAAGATGCATCCGGACGAAACAAAGACGGAGTCCCGCTGGCGCGTTTGAGCCGCCGCAGCATCGCTGGACGTCCGGCGCTACCTTTGAAGAAGCAGTCTTTGCTGTGGACCACGTAGATGCGTCTCCGCTCCAGGCAGGCGGTGCGGTACACCTCGCAGTGGTTCTCGTAGAACCGGCCGTCGGAGCCACACACGGGCACGAAGGAGGGCCGGCACTTCTCCTGGCAGACGCACTCGGCGCGCCCGGTTCCCGCCATCACGGCGCACTGCCGGCCCCGCCCACAGTAGGTCCTCCGGCAGGGACTTTCCTCCGGGCCGGGCAGAGCTGGAGGAACAGAAAAGGTGTATTAAAACGCACGTTCTCATTACGTCGTGTTTACACGGCAGGAGCCACCACAGCCGGGGACCAATACCTCTGATTGTTAAAAAATAGAAAAGATTGATGATCAATAACCAGTTAAACACAGCTCTGAGCTGACATCCTTTAAAAACAAAGCTAAAATGGGTTTTTTTAGCAATCAAAACATCAAAGAAACTCCACATCAAATCATGAAAAGGAGCAAGGAAGTTTGCATGGCAAACTTTTAAACGTGTTATAATGTGGGACGACCCGAAAGCCACCACAAGTCCCCTCGGTCACGACTGTCACCTGCTCGGAGACGTAACACTTTGAATTTGATGGAGACACACGGTTAATTAAAGAAAAGGAGCAACACCTCCGACGTCGTTTGCGGTTATGACACGGTGCTAATAAGCAGACGCTTCAGTCAAAATGAAACCTGGCTGCAGGTAATCAAGCAGACAGCTGCTCTTTTATCACACCTCCCATCTCGTTGACGCTCGCTGCAGATGTGCACATGTGGCGAGAAGATGGCTCAGACGGCGCCACACCACCGCCGCCACCACCACCGCCGCCGCCGCTCCCGCCGGCAGCAGCGCGGCTGCTTCCCGCTCCTGAATTAATCTATTTGCACTTTGAGTAAGTGGGAAAGCTGCTGATCCAGCCAGACGCTGCCGTCCGGATTGATCTTTCCTGACTCCACGCTGGACCGGACCGGGCTGGTGGATCGATGGCGCCGCGCGTCTTCTGGTGAACACAGCAAAGAAACGCTGCGCAGATCCGTGAGGGATCCGCAGGTGAGGGCAGGAGGTGGAGGTTTGGAAGCGTGCTCCGGGGGTGGAGCGCAGCCTCCAGTCCGACAGCGTTTAACGGTGATTCGGAAACACGTGTACTGATTTGAAGCCTGATTTGGGGCCTGATTCGGTCTCCCTGAGGATGGGGGCCGGATCCAGGGCTGCTGACTGAAGAATTCCCACTGGGAACTGGTTGTTACGGGCAGCAGCTGCGTGCGGTTTGGGTGGTATTTTTAGCTTTCGGTGGTCTGTCAACGCTCCAGTCCAGGCCGATGAGCAGTTTAGCGGCGGACGGTCTGTGGCCGAGGCGGCTCTCCTCGCCTCTCTGGCCGTATGCTGCCACTCACGCCCGCTTTGATCACTACCTACAAACATGAATACTTCTTCCACTGTCTTTGGCAGAGGAGAAGCTAAAGGTTACCCCTTATTTGCTTGACTATATCCATTTTTCTGTTCAGACGGGACCTGTTTGGCTGCGTTTTCCAGGGAGGAAGCGTCGATCAAATCCAATAAAGGCCAATTTGCTACTTCTGTTGAGCACAGTTGTGCACGCGTTGATGAAAACGGTGACATTATAAGGTGCCATCTGCCGCTCACACCTGTATTCATTTGGAGCGATTAGGTTGCCAGTATATACTTTAGCAGAATCTTAATCACTAATTCTGCACAGTTGTCAGGCCAAAACGCTGTTTTTCTGCGCATCTGAGAGATTTACGGTAATTGTCTCCAGTTTAGCATCGCAATGCCAAATCGCACCATATAAATAAATGTAATGTGACGAAATAATGAGAATAAAAATCATGAATCTTTTTTTTTTTTTTTATTGGTTGGACGAGCTGCTGCTGGGAGCTTAAGATGGTGAGAAAGGTGACGTTTCTCTCCTTCCTCTCCACAGTAAAGCCAAAAATCTCAGTCTGACTTGGCTTTAAAAGGACCCACTCTGGGCTTTTCTAATCAAAATGCTGAAAACACAAATTGAATTTGCCCAGAGTATAATCATATCCCAACTCTCAGCATATTCAATAAGTGAGGTAAAGTGCTGTTGTTGGGGGGGGGGGGGGGGGGG
>BJFM01000076.1:294311-305878 GCA_016586285.1 Arothron firmamentum
CCCCCCCCCCCCCCCCACATAACAATCACTCAAATTAAACGTGAGCGCTGGAGAAGACCTGAGCAAAACACGGTCCTGACTCAGCCCAGATGTCAGAGCCAGATTCCGCCCTGAACGACGAAGCCCTGATGACAAAGTCTGATTTTCAGCTTTGCCGTTTGTCATTAACTGTTGGCAACTCTGGTGAAAAACACACACAAAAGCTTCAGCCCAGAATTAGAAGCCCTGAATAATACATGAGCCTTTTTCTGCTCTAATTAAACTGACAGGTCTAATGATTAAATGATGATTTGCCTTAAGGTGCACGAGAAGCGCGGCGACGAGAATTACAGTCGCTGCGCGTATGTTTTTCTTATGGTTCTTCATCACTAGAAGACGAAAACAGTCGGAATTGACAGAAAAACAGTCCAGAAGCGCCGACAACAACGGAGCAAGGAGCTAATGAATAAATGAAAGCGAACAAGCGGCCCTGGTGGAGCCGCGCCTGCAGGAGCTCTGTGAGCCATCTCATCCGCCCGCAGCAGCCAGGGGAGGTGGCGTGCTGCTGACAGCTGGCTGTCAGCGTTCCAGAAGTGAGAGCTGACAGCAGGGAGGAGGGCAAAACAGACAGCACAGAGAGAGAGGGAGGGAGGGAGGGGCCCGAGAAGGCGAGCGTGGTGAAAGGGGAGGAGGAGGAGGAGGGAAGATGAGAGGAAGATGAAGGCGCCTCTGCAGCCCGGCGGGTTGGTGCTCGATTCCTGGGACAGGGACTGTCGCCTTTGCCAGTTCGGTTTCCGCTTTAAATCACATGACAGTTTTCCAGCTGCTGGTTTCTTTTTTTTTAATTGTTTTCAGGAACTTTTAGCTGTGGAAGCTAGTTAGCGCCTCTCACGTGCACCTGCAGGCTTCTTGGTGGATGATCATTTTACACTTCAGGTGCAACCCTGCACACCTTTAACACACCTTTTCCCCCATGCTATTCCTATGCAAATTCAGTTTAATGAGGTAAACAAAGTGCTATTTTCAGTCTCACAGAGGAAAGTTGAATCCGCTGTCTGGCCACCGTTTGGCTAAATGATGAATATCAGTCACAAACCAGTCAGGAGGCCAGCAGCTGTGCTGATGCTGAAAGGGCAGCTCATCTTTAGTCTGGAGGAGTCAAAGGTCAGCCTGTCAACACTGGAGCTGGGTGGAGTCAGAAAGGACGGAGAAGCTAGAGGAACCTGAATGCAACGGTGAACGTTGGCTATGAGAATCCTACTTCCCTTTAATGGCTTCCAACTACTGCTGCTCAAAACCCACAGATTCCACAAAATGTGATTGAAATGTGTTTTTTTGTTGTTGTTGTTTTTGCTCTGGATCTGTGCGCCGATTCTGGCGGGCTGGCGTTTTCTATTGGTTCAAAACCGGGATTCACCGTCAGAGAAAGCTGGAAAAACCTCTGGCGTGAGAGGAGTGGCGGGTCCCAGAGGGTCCGGAGAGGCCGAGCAACAGAAGGAATTGCAAATCAACGAGGGGTCGGCGAGGAACAGAGAGTGTGTGTGTGTGTGTGTGTGTGTGACAGAATGAAAAACAACAAGCAGCAAAGAGAGGGGGATGAAAAGAGAGATGTGAAGAGAGGGGGAATAATGGCTGGAGGCAGAGCGCTGACATGAACGGAGGAGGTCAAGCATCAGAGGGACCACCAGTGAGAGTGTGTGTGTGTGTGTGTGTGTGTGCATGTGTCTGTTTGGTTTTTTGTTCTTTTAGTCTCTTCTCAGAATTTTCAGACAAATTTGATCCATCTTCATGGATCCGATCAGATAAAGAAGGGATTTTTGGAATTGCAGAAGAGCGGAGATATAAAACCAGCCTGACAGAAGCTGCATTTACGTGATGGAACTCCACATTTATGAACACATGATTGGAACGCTCCAACACTGAGAAGGAAGTGAAAGAGAAACAAAGTGGGGAATTAAAAATCTGGGTCACTGTTTGGGATTAGGGATTATCCGAACAGACGGCCTGTTTACAGAAATATTGCTCTTTTCAGGCGATGAGGCCATTCTGCAAACCCAAACTGATCCCCGCGTCCCAGCCGGCAGGAGCGTTGGCCCGCCGTGGACCCGTTTACGCTCATCCTTTAGGAAAACACATCAGCAACGTGACCACGGCGGCGCCAGCGCGTCCTCCTCTCCTTCTGGGGAGTCTGGTTTCCTCTCAAACCCGGTGCTGGTGCGGTGAGTTCAGGGAGGGGACATGACGGGAACACTCAGCTTCAATCAGATCACAATCCATAATGGATGGCCATGTAAATATCTTATGAGGGGGAGCCATGGAGCAAATGAGTCAGGAACACACACGGAGCGCCGCCGCCATCACAACAGCGGAGGCGTCCGTCACTGCCGTGCCAGGAAAAGAAGTAATAGAAAGTGTATTTATCCAATATTCATGCGCCGCCTTAATGGATCTCCGGTGTAAACGCTTCCTTGTTTAGGCTGTCGTCTGCGTGCATGCTCAACATAAACAGGGCAGCGTGGTGAGACCCCGGCTTCGCTTCGGAATCAGTTTTCCTTTCCCGGAACGCTCCAATAATCTTAATCTGCGGGGATATTAGAAAGTAAACAAGGTGACACCAGCGCGACCTCAGCAAACTGTTAGACTCCGAGTGGACGCCCACGCTACAACCATCTGGCTGAAACCCGCCAGAAGATTTTCAGGCTTCATGTCGTACCAGCACGCAACCAACCGCTAACTCTGCCAGACGGGCCTTTATTGCTAATAATAAAAAGAGCTTTAGCCAAAACACAGAGAAACTTGGACAATTGATATGAAATATTTGCACCACAAAGCGAGACTTCAAGTCTTAATCAAGTTTAAATCAGTGCTAAAATAGAATGCAGTTTTAAATAAAACGTTGCCGGTCGGTATAGAGCTATCGTGGCAACAAAAATCTGCTAATTGAGTGTGAGGCTGGAATCAAACGCACCCATGAACAGAAAGAGCCGACGGTCCAGTGAAAGCAGCTGAATATTAGATGACAGAGAAGGGTTACATCTGCGTGATAATTGGACAGTCACAAAGAATAGCTCCAGCCTTTACAGCAGTTTTGACAGACTTCATGTTAGCGCCGTGCCCCTGTGACAGAGCACTCAATAATTAGGATGTTCCCCATGTTTGATATTCAAATTTGCTCCAATGTTCCAGCCTTTCATGCTCTTAATTTCCCCCAACGTAGTTTTCTCAGCATATTAAATCCCAGAAAAGGAGTGAAAACAATAAATGTTCACTTTTTCTGGATAAAATAGTCAGGTAACTGGCCTGAAATGTGGATATTAATGTGACGTGTGAGCAGATTTAATCAAATCATTAACTAATTGCTTCAACTTCACTGTTGCACATTGTCAAGGTTGTTATCGCTGCTCTGTCATGCTAATGCTAATGCTAAAGCTCAAAGTCAAAGTGAAATTAGAAAAGTGGAAGAATATAAGACAATTGAGTGCTAAAAAAAAAAAAAAAATGCACACTTGAATGGAGCTAAGCTATTTAAATCCAGAGCCTGGCAGTAGTCTGGCTCCTGTGAGCGCCTGTTCTGGCCGCCTGGTTGGTGATGATATTATGAATACAGATGCAGCAGGAAGCCCCCACATCGCCCCACAGGGGAGCACTAAATGCAGTCCCCGACCCTGTTGATCATCAATAATTCATTAGAAATCAGGGTTAGCAAAAGTGCACGTCCAAGCACCACTTCGTTTCCACGGCGTGCGAAGCAGACGACGGTCTCGCCGTCATAAAGTTTGCATAAGGCCCGAAGCCTGGCTGCTAGCTGTCCGCGGGCCTGAGCATTATCTCCATTATGATGGGAAAAATGGAGGCTGATGGGACGAGACAGGCAAGCGAAAGTGCTGCTGCCTCATCCGCAATCCGGGGTCTCTTCCGAGACCCACCTGGCACGGAGGAGATGGAGCTGCCTGCCATCAGCGTGGAGGGAGGCGGGACCACCAGTGGCTGGCAGCCCGGCCGATAGCGCCGCTAACAGCCGACTGGAACGGTTGGCCGTGTGGACGGGGAGCCAAACGGACCACAGGTGTGGAAAGAAGGAAAAACAGATAAAACCATCAGGTCGGCGTCATGGCCGGTCATCAACAGCCCATTTCAAATCTTTAGTGCAGCACTCCCCCTCCTCCTCCTCCTCCTCATCATCCCTCCTTTCCTCACATTCATGGGCCTCCACTATTAGCATCAGTGCCGCTCAGGCCAGACAGCCTTCGAAAGAATAAGAAGAAAAAATACTGAGAAAAGCAAAAAAAAAGAACTCCGCTGTCTAGCCTCCGCTTTTGAGTCGGTCCAGGACTCAACCTCCACCTCGGCGGAGGTTTGCATCTGCCAGGTGAAGCAGATTAGCATTTTGATGGCGTCCCAGCTCCGTCTTACCCTGGGCTCCTCGGGAACAGGCGGAGCAGAGGATACTGGTGTTAATTATGGACTACATGGTCCACGACGGGAACGATCAGCCGCTCCACCGTGTCATCGCGGAGAACTTTGAATTGAATTAGGAGCAGCGTGGACGGGACTGCTGACCAAGTACGGCCATTTTATCGCCATCGGCGCAGGACTGAACAGAGGGAGGGCAGCACTCACCGTCTTTAGCGTTTACGCACATCATGATAAAAGCTTCAACAGGGGATCAAAGAAATCAAAGCCAAAACAGAGACAGCTTCAAGTCTGAATGCATACTGTATAAAAATAGAAATAAAAGGGGACTTTTTCTGTGATTTCTCTTGGCCGACCACTCTGAACAGTAACTGTATGGGTTGATCAAAAGAAAGAAAAGAATTTGCCTCTTTGATCTCACATTAGTCTTTGATCTGAGGGAAATATGTCGTCATCAATGTTTCAGAAACTCGTTAGTGCTTTTTTTTTTTCCTTCTTTTTTTTTAATGAACGAAGCTTCAAAACTGACGAGGATTCTGCTCTTCATCTCCTGTTGTTTCCAGAAGCGCTGTCATGACTCTGTCCTCTGAAGCCGTTCCTGGTGTCTGTGGCGGCGCGGCGCGGCGCGTCTCCCACGGCCCGCAGCGCTTTTAGCATGAATATTTAAAGATAACAAACAAAAGCGGCGACGTATTAACGCATGCAAAACATAAAAGAGGCACGCGGAAGGAAACAGCCCAACGTACAAGTGCAGAAACACACAGACTTTGGAGGTAGAGGAGATTACAGTCACATGACACCTCTAATAAAGACATTTTTCTCTCTTGTTTTTCCATGCAACGGGATGTAATCCCCCCATCTTCCAGGCCTTCGCTCCCCCCCGTCCCCCCCCCCCCGTCCCCCCACCTTCAGTCAATAACTCTTATCTTTCCCTCTCGCCCAGCGACAATGCTAACAGCGCGCTCGGAAAGCGCTAGGAGCGACATGGACGCGGTGCGCGTTCATTTGGAACAGAGAGGCAGAAGAATGACAGCTGTTCCCTCTGAGGTGACAGTTTAATTCACTCCTTGCCAGCCTGCTGAAGGTGCAGAAGGTACGAGTTTATTAAGCGCAGGAAGTGTTTCACCAACAAGGGAATAACTTACAAGGTCCCCGAAGAGACGCGAGCGTAACCGAGAGCAGCCTAGCAGGACGGGAGCATCCTCTTTCACACACACGTGGATCACTTACGTCTATCAGTTATCAGGTTGCTGTTGCATCAGCAGTCCCCAAATAAAAGCAAAGAGCAGCCGAGTCGGTCAACAAACCACTTTTCCTCCCAGGCGGACACTCACGGTGACGTTTCACCATCCCTAAGCCTCCGAACCTCGCATGGGATCCCCGCGAGGCGCAGGTTGAAATATCCCCAACATTCGCCTGAACTCAGGACTAGAACCCCCACATGAACCATTTAACCGCCATGAATAATTCTTCTCCCTCCAACGGTTCCATTTCTGGACGCCACGGCCCAAACATCCACGGAGAATAATTAAGTCACTCCCCGACACTTCTGCTCCTCATAATAGCTAATCTAAAGATCATTAGTAGCAGTATACGCTTGACTTGTGTTATTTATTACGCGGTTCTGTTTCCTATTAAAAACTGTCCGGACGGTGATTGATGCTGGGCCGCTGTCGTGCGCGTGTATGTATTCACCCTCTTAACAGATGGCGCACGTGATTTCAGCCAGTCGAGGGTTTGATTCATGGAGGAAATTGCTTTCTCTGGTGGTTACAGTCCTCGGCGGAGCATTACCGAACCTCAAGGTCGACTATCGGTCAGCGACGGCGGCGGTTCTGGGCGCACACGCTGCACTTTTTGGGGCCATTTTAAAACCGCTAAAACAGGACAGAACCGGTCTATTCTCGTCCCGACACCAGATCGGTTCATCGGACTGCGTCAGACGTGAGACAGAACGGAACAAAACGGAAAAAGAAACGCAAACCTCCCGGAAATAAGAGCCGAACCACACAAAGCTGAAGCTCCCGGAGCCGCCGCGGGACTCTCTGAAGCCCAACGGAGATGGATGACTCTGCCTGGACAATGCGGGACGCAGTCAAGCGCGCGGTGGCGATAAAAGCCGCCGTTATCGGCCTCCAGACTTGTCCTCCCTGGACGAAGCGTCCCGTCATCATTTCTCTTTTCTGTCTGGGAGCAGAGTCAGACAGAGCCCGGTCCCGGAGCTTCCACAGCGATTATTTTAACAGGTTCCTGTCTGATGTTGTTCCGCTTGAAAGAGGCTCCAATCTAACCTGATAACAGGAAAGCAGTTATTCTATATCCCTTTAAAAGGAAAACTCTGTGTGTATTAGTCTTCTGACTCTTTTGGACCAGACCCGCGATCGTTGATCGGTTTTATTGATCCCACGCGGGGGGGATTTGGTTCTGCTTCATCGAAATTTGAGGCTGATCAAAGTTTGAAAGTGCGGATTTGTGACTGACGGCTGATCATTTGAGCTGCCGCAGATGTGTTCTTGGTGGGGAATGTTGCATCCAAGTCTTCCTTTTATTCCTCCGTGTGTTTCCATGACAACACAAGCCTATCAAGCTTCCAACACGAGTTTCGTTTGTTACTATGACAGTTTAAGGTCCAAAACAAAGGTAGTTTTCAGCCTCTGTCCAAATAAAGAGTCAGAGTAGAACATTTAAATGCCGCAGTATCATCTCCATTATTTTCGATACCAAATTCTTGTATTTTTCTTTTTCATTGTCTTCCGCAGGATGAGACGTTTTTCAGCCTTTTTCAATTATCTGATGAAAAGAACCACAAACGCAATCATGCAAACTAATTTTCAGATGACAGTCTTTATTTTCTTCTAAACTGCTCCGTTACCGTTCGTTTAATTAGGATTTGGGTGAAAAACGTCATTCCGTCATCTCAGGAAATTTACCTTTCCGCAAGGCTAAAGGATGGGGGGGAAACCTGGAGCGGCGAGCCCGGGGCAGGACCGCCACGCACCCTTTCGGAGCGCAGAATAATCTGGATTATGCTCCAAGATCCCGTCTCTGTCGCGGCTCCCACGGACGCGATCGAAGACGGTTTCAGGAGGCGGCTGCCGTCGTGGGTGGGCAGCTTTGGTGGGACCGAACACAATTCAAGCCAGTTTTTCCTTCTCGGCTGACAACGCGTCTCGCTTCCGTCTCTGCCGGAGCCAATTAAAGCCCAATCAGCAGGGTCGCGGACGCCGCAGAGGCCGTCTGGACCCCGACGCCCCTCAACGTCTGAGCCCGGTCAGTTCCAGAAGAGGATGCTGGTTCAGATCCCACCTGCAGCACACCAGCGGGCGCAGCCCAGGCCGAAACGCCCGTCTCCAATGTTTAATTCCTCCAAACTCCTCCTGTCATTCCGGCCACGCTTCGCCACCCACCTGATAGTGAAACCCCCGGCAATAAGTAATGCTGCGTAAGCAGATAGGGAGGAACGGGAAATACAAATAGGAGCGGCCGTCAAATTGATTGGAAATGGGAAAGGGGCCATTCTCAGGCACCAGTGGAGCCAGACACCACCGACACTATTAAACTCAATTATTGACAGAGGGAGACCATCACCGGCTACACTGCAAAGAAAACATCATTAGACTGTAAAATACACTCTGTGTACAGAAATGTATCGAGTGGGGGCCTGGAGCACTTAAATCCTTGAGAGCAACTGGAAATTGAATTAAATACTTGTTCATATCGGGGGAAAAAGTTAGATTTGGTTTGTGAAATGAATGCAGAGCATGCTAACCAGGCCTCGGGGGCCTCCAGCCATGTGAAATCTGTTTATTTTAGACGCCAAAATCACCAGTTTCCATGGAAATGGACATATACATTAGCTGATTTTTATGTTTAGGACTCTCGCCCACTTTGTTTGTCTTCAAATGGCGAGAGTCAGGGTCAGCCTGTGTGTTTGGGACACCCGAGGCTGCTCTGACCTCCCAGGCTTTGTTCACCACCAAGGAAGACACCCCCATGCTTCCTCTCCTCTCAGGTGAGCCCATCACGGCTGCTGAATGGCGGGCGGCGGGGGGGGCGGCCATTAAGGGCGTCGGACCCCCTCGGATCAGAATTTCACCGTCATCACAGCTCGGCTGTCATCTTCAATCAGGTCTGATGATTACCGCTGATTTGGCGTGATGGTGTCCGGCCCGCCGCTCTCAGAAATCAAGGTGGTGTTTGACTCTGACGACCCTAAGCACCCCCCCCACCCACACACACACACCCCACCCCCACCCCCATCGCTCGGTAACTTATCAGCAACGGGGGCGAAAAGACATTTTTGCAAAGCTGAACGTGTCGGAGCAAACTGTCACACGTTTGTCCTCCGAGGTGGGAGCGAGGTGCGCCTTTCTTACGGGAGAAAAGCAATTAAAGAAAACAAAGCCCCCTCCTCTGATACCTCCCCGCTTCCCCGAGCTATAGACGCTCTGCCCAGCTGTCGTAGAGGCTATAAATATCACTTATTACGCCAGCCATTTTCCCTCTCTCTCTCTCTCTCTCTCTCTCTCTCTCTCTCTCTCTCAAAACGCAAGGAAAGACAGAAAATAAAAAGGGACAAAAAAACCTGGCGCAGGTATGATTGCCTGCCAAGACAAATGGCATCCATCAGCATTAGCCCAGCTCCATATTCATTTACGATAAGCAGCCGGCCGGCCGTGCATGTCGGGAAGTTGGGGGGGGACGGCCAGGCGGTCGATGGCAGCTTTTCAGCAGTCGATGTAACAGTTGAATCCAGGCCAGCTCACACACACGTCAGGGGACCCCAACAGTGGAGTTTCATCTAAAGACAACACGACCGACCTTTTGCTGGGATTCGGAAGCGAGCAGCCTTCCACCAGCGCTCCTCGCAGATTTAGGCCACAACCGCTTTGATTCCAGGTGAACCTTTGCAGCACGGAGGCTGTCGTCGTATTTACAGGCCTAACGTGATGAAAGAACGGCCTGCTGTGGATTTAAAAGCTAGATTACAATTGATATCTTTGCACCGCTGATCGATGTTGGCGGTGAAAGAGCCGGAGGCGCGCATTCGCGTGCCAGCGAGCTCAAACCGGGCCGTGTCCTTTGTTGCGTACGCGGGAGCAGGACGAAGCGCGCTAGCGCGGACGTTTCAGCTCGGCAACTGTTGCGGGAAAGTCTGATCTCGGTGTGAGAGCCGAGTCTGTTTGTGGATTAGCCTCCCTGTTCCCAGCGTGGCGCGGCACGGCCCGGCTGCTCAAGGTGGGCCTTCCTTCCTCCCAACCAGTCCGGGAATAAACCCCACTGTAAAGCTGGTTTCAGCTTCGGCTCGGCAGGTGACGCTGGGGGGGTGACGCAGCCACGTCCGCCGCTAAGGAAAATCCTTCCACATTTTGTGACCGGTAGCCTCAAAATGGGAATGGGAATAAAAACTAACCAATAATAGACATTCGTGCTAACGCTGGAACTTTGGCAGAAGAGCCTCTGGGCTTTTGCTGCAACATCGCGTATGAAAATAAAAAGTTTTCTCCTGTGTCGGCTGCTAATGTCGGTCGCTTCATGACCCAAAAAGAAGGAGAGCGTTCACGGAAACGTGCTGGAATAAATGGAATCATCATTTGATTATTGGAATGCTGCTTTTAAGACGGGCGCAACAATCTCATGCATTCAGGAAACTGCAGTGGTGGCGTCTTTAACGGTAGTTCACTTCCAGCACTTTACTTCTGCTCAGCTTTGAACCTGATGATCTCATTTGGCCTGTCCAACGGGTTTTATTAGCTCCACGGTCTCCGGTGAACAGAAAAATACAGGCATCAGTGCGACGGCGTGATTTAGAGGGGGGGAAGATTCCTCTGGGCGTTTGATGAAGCGTACAGGCCTCATCAATTCTCCCGCTCACTGGGAACCTCGCTTCTAAGGTGCCTTTGGGGGTTAACGTCTGAGTTAGGGGAGAGTATATATCAGAACCTGGGCCAATAGTGATCAATAGAACTGGAGGCCCCTGATTTACAGCCTGTTTATCAGGTATTATCATAATGCGAATGAGAACGTATTTATCGTGTGAGCGGAGGAAAATGGAACAGAGTGCAGCACGAGAGACGCTTAATGCTGCTTGCTAAGTGTTTTCCAAAAACACACACACACACAGAGGCTAAAAATGCTTCGGAATCCAAAGTACCAACCTAGAATAGACGTCGGAGGTCCGTCAGGAACGCTTTGCTTCCTGGATTTAAATGATAATTTATTTACCCCAATGCAACTACAGCAAGAGTACGTCGTCTTCTACAGCGTCGGATGGATGGATGGATGGATGGATGGATAGATGGATAGATGGGTGACATTGCAGTATTGCAAGTGCTACAAAGATTATTTAGCCCATAAATAAGCCCTTCTACTCCCATCTGTGATGACATCATCTTAATAATCTGTAAAAATCTATATTTATGTGGAGATAAAGTACCGGTAGTTCATATTCAAGCGGATGTGACTGAAATGACCTTGAGGAAGTTTATGGAGTCGGATATTCGCATCAGGAGGCCGTTATCGCTGCACATCGGACTCAAATTACTCAAAGGTGACACAGATGGCGCTGTGGTGAACATTAGCCTCGCGGATGTCGGTTACTGCGATTATTGTTATTATTACCTATATAACTAACAGCTTTAGCTTCTGTTGGATTTTGCGGTCATCGGTCGAGCTGCAGTGATCAATAAAGAGACCAGTGAGTCTGTCTAAGCTCTCCTCATACGTGTGTTTACAGGTTAAGTGAAAAAAGCAGCAGCATGTAAAAATGATAAAGATGCGTCGCTCCGGCTACTAAACACTAAATTATTATGGAGCTTCAGCTACTCTGCAAAACGCAATAAGGCGTGATGTACAGCTTAAGTGGATCCGTTTAGAATATTTTACACTGGGGACAAACAGGAAAATAAATAAGAAAACAGATGCGGAGCGCTCGTATCTTCCTTTCGGTTTTTATTCGTCGGTGGGTCGTTGACATCGTTCTCGAAACAGCTCGGCGCGTCTCGGGGGAGGACTTAAGAGGGTTTCATTTATTTTTCATGGTTTTAATTACCATATTTGTGCACACACACACACACACATGCAGACAAAAACACATCCACACACTGCAGCGGCAGTATCCATCCATCTTCTGTTAATCTCCACTTATCTTTAATCACGGTCGGGGGGGGGGGGGG
>BJFM01000076.1:305893-317220 GCA_016586285.1 Arothron firmamentum
TACTGGACACACTCCAGTCATACCTTGGGGCAATTTATCAGCCGGATGTGCATGTTTTTGGACTGTGGGAGGAAACTGGAGAAAGGCAGGAACTTTCCTGCTCTGACCCTGCGCTAATGCAGGCTAGCATGGCTAGCTGTTGCATCTTGGCATGTGTATGTCAGAATCTTTTTTTTTTTTTAAGATATGATAGCACAGGAAGGTGGCTTTGGTTTTCTCCAGAATGGTGTACTTGAACACGTTTGTCACGCTAAACATGTGTGTTGATTCTGGATGAAATGGTCCGGGGCTAAGCCTGCCGTTGTTTTCGAAAGCGAGGACATCAACCTGGACGCGCCCTCAGATCGGGATCACCTCTGAACGACAGCACATTCCACCACCTAATAATCATGCTAGCCGCAGATGCTATATCTGATTTCACACCGCGCTGGCTGCTCCTGCTTCGCATGACAAGTGGCAATTTCATTACGTATCTCGTCTTTGTGTCCCTCTCCTTCCTTCCTGCTCCCCACTCCTGTCATTAACCAGTGACACCTCCGTTCTCTGGCCCGTCTTCGCGGGGTTTTTCATCGCACTTAAGCAAAGAGCTTCAGCTCCAGGAAACGGCCGTCCTCCGATCACACACCTGGGAGTGCGCTCCCACTTTACTCCCACTATTTGCACAAATTGCTCTGCTTTTGGTTTAAATATGAAGCGTGTTTCCTGGAAACGACTGGAGACTTTCTCCACGGTCGAGAGGCGATGTATGTTCTTCTTCTTGGGCGAGATTGCCACTTCATTTCCTTTTTGTTCGCAGCCGTGAAAGAAAGTTTGAACAATGCCGTGAGTGAAACTGCACAAAAATCCCAATTGCTGATGCCAAATCCTCCCTCGGTGGGTGTCAGAGGTGGGAGTCAGAGGTGCGTTCGGCCCCGCAGGGGGCATGAAAGTGCAGATCTGCCGTTAATGACACTCTTGGAACTGGAGTTCTGCACTTCTGTCCTCCCAACCTGAGTCAAACCAACCTTGATCAAGTGTCTGTTCAGCATTTTTGTCTGATTTATTTATTTAAATCAGAAGGAAGAAGCCCATGTCTGTATTGTAAACAAAAACCGAGGTCAGTCCGACAAAGACTCGTGCAGAACCTCCCCAGGGAACCATCCTGCCAACTGGTGTGCACGAGGATTAACTGGAGCAAAAATGGAAGAGCCTGAGCAAACTTGTAGGTGAATTGAAGACACTTTCGATCAGAATTAGGCTGGATTAATGCCACTTCCTGACTAAATAATAAACCCAACAGTCTGCAGAACACCATTAAATGATGCTCAAAAACCAGTATCGGTTAAGTTCACGTTATCGCGAGAGCTGCCGACCTCTCTGCCCCTCGGGGAATTTTAATTTCACGCAAAAACATGTTAATACAAGCTGATTGAAGACTGTGGCCCCATAATTAAAGTCCGATGAAGGCCGCCTACCATCGGCGACCCCCGTCCTCTTCCCTCCGCCCCCCTGACCTCATCACATCAAACATGCAGGCTCGCCATTTTGCACGACCCTCTGCTCGCCGCGGCATGGCCGCTCCCTCCCTGGGTCGCTGGCTGCTCCATCCGTTTCCCATTTTAATTTGTTGAATGATAAATTATTCAGCGGATTAATTCAGACGAAACTGGGGAACATTTGGGAGAGGCATCGACCCACCTGCCGGGCTCGCCGCTCTCCCGCTGGCTCGTTTTCAGAACCGACACCTTAAACTGGCCGCGCGTCTGACGTTTCCGGGGCCGCCAAATAATTCCGAAATAGATTTGTGATGATGATGATGATGGTGGCGCGTGATCCGCTAGCTCTGCGGGGGGGGGGGTTCTGCAGACCCGTCTGAGCCCAAGTTTGTCCAGATCGGTTGGTCCGCACAAAGAGCTTCTGAGCAAACTCGGATTGCGTGTTGAATTCTAAAAGCTTGCCCTCACAGGCCGGATCCTGGCAGAGCCGCCGGCTCGCGCTGCCAGAGCCCGACAATGGTGATCACCTGCAGTATTTTGGAAAATGATGTCGGATGTATAAAAGCCGCATTAAAACCGATTTAGCGGCCTCGGTCCTTTTCATCTCTCTCTCTCCCCTCGCTGTTGGGATCAAGGTAATTCTTCCATATGCTGCGTTCCTGAGTGGGTTCCTGACTCGTGCGTCTGGCTTCACTGATGATTTAGGGCAGAAAGGAGAACCAGGCGAAGGTTAAACGCCGCCACGGAGCCGCTTGTTTTCCGCTCTGCGGCTCATTCCGCGTGGACAGTCCGTTAGTCATCGCCACCTTTCGCCCCGGCGTTCCAATTAGCAATCGATCTCTGATTTGCTCTCTGCCTGACAGCAGCTGCCTCCTCGGACGACCTCTCGCCGGCACGTTCCACAGACGGGTCACCGGAGGCCGCGCTGACTGCACTCTTCAGCCTCCTTCGCACGCTTTGGTCTTCAGTCTGAGGTTCCGGGACCGAGGTTCCGTCGTCCTCCTCCCAGACTCTGGCGCCGACGGCCTCGCTCAGAAAGACCTGATGATGCCCGGACGGCAAAACGGGATGGCGATGGCGGTGGAGCAGGAAACAAATAAGCTTAGATTTCCCCCTGAAGTCCTGCACAGACCAAGACGGAGTTAACGACTGGGATGTTTGACCTGGAAGACGAGAAGGGATTGAGCCACAGCCGGAGGTGGAGACCTTCACTGAGCTGGAGAGACAAATGGGGCACAAAATTAGACCCTGACAAAGAGATACGGTCCCGCCTGCTCTTCCTGGTGACAGCAAACCTCCACAGCCGACGCTTGAAAAGCGCTAAACAGTTTTGTTGTCTATATTAGGAGCTGCCTTTTGAGCAAAGCTTCGTGATGCTGCCCTCTGTCCATCCACAGCTCTTTAAAGACCGGTTCTTCTACTCCAGATTCTGCACCTCCGTCTATTTTTAGCCGCCTCTGGGTCTCTGTTCCTGCGTGTGTTGGGGCTTAGGGGCCGCCCGGTCAGAGCGCAGCCTGGCGGTCCCTGGAGAGGCCGTCCGTCCTCCTCCAACCCCTCACCAACACGTGAAGGAGCCCAACCATCTCTTCTGGTTTGGTGTGTTTTGGTGAAATGGTCTGGAGGAGAAACTTCGTGATGGAAAGAACCCGCCCGCCACGCAAATATAAAAATAGACAACAGGGGGAGCAGGAATAGAACGATGCGTTCAAGCTCTCTGAGAGACGGAAACGAACGGATATAAGATAACGTTCTCTCCCATCCCAGCATGCTTCACTCTAATCACTGGACTTGGGCTTGTGCGCACGAGTGTGACCGCTCTGCCTTTCCTCCCACTTCCATTCCACAGCTGCGTCCCTCAAACCACCGTCTCACCCCTAAAGCGTCCGTCCCTCCTCCTTCCCTCTTCGGACTCTCACCCAGTTCCGATCGAAACGGACCGCGTTGTTTGAGTTCGTTCCCAAGCCAGATGAGCACTTGACATCCTCCTTCCGTGTGCGTCTGGCGTGCAACGGTGGCGTGTTATTAAATCCAGAATGTCCCAGCCTGTGATGATGGGGGATCTCCGCTCCGCGCCAGCACAAAGTCCTCATTTAGCGGTTTTCACTGGCGGAATCTGCAGTGGGGAGGCAACCGTGTGCCTGCGGGGTTATTCTCTCGTCTCAGTGTTAGGTGTGAGGACGCCAAAATAAAAGGCTCATCATGGAGACGAGTGAGAGGAAAAACAGATAAAAGGCTGAGAGAAACTGTGATAAGACGAGCCAAAATGATGAAGCGGGGGGGGGGGAATCAATGGGGGACAAGCAGGCAGCCGATGGCAGCAAAACAAATAATTCCGAAGAGTAGCAGTGATTAGCATCTACGTGAAAGCTGAGGAAAACAAGAACATTGAAAGCCGCTGCCGCTGATCTTATTTTCTAACGCCCAGATAATTGGTCTCAAGACGTATATCAGCTCAGAGTAGGTGGGAAGCCTAAATGATCGCCCCCTGGTGGCCACAACATCGCATCTAATTTCCAGGTCAGGCCAGACTGGTGCCGTGACTGACAGGAAACCGTGTCACAGCAGTTTCCTGCTGGTCGGATCATCGTGGGGAGCAGGATTCTAAAATGGGTTGAATATGGGAACGTTTGGGTTGATTTTGTCCTTTAAACGGAACAGAAATCTTAGCGATGCCCCCTGTGGTGGCCCAAGATTTACACACACACACACACATGTAGTACACATGATCTGATCCTTTCAAGACCCTTCAAGACCTGGCTACGCAATAATCAGCTTGTTATGAACAAACGGTCTTCCTGTCCCAGTTTGGCTTCTACTGGGAGTGAAGAGCAGCGTCTTCCTGCCAGTACTGCCAAGTGTGTCGGCCCAACTTTCCTCCCGTTATTAAAGTTCATATAAACACTCCGCTCCCCCCGGGCTTATACTGAATTAAATCCAAGTCCTAAAAGCCGGACTAACAGCCAGATAATGCAGTTACTGGTGCAGCTGCTCACGGGTGGATGAGAACTGGGCACGGGCTGAATGCTGGGCTTCTGAGAACAGCTTCCCGGCTGACCCCAGGACCGTTGGGATGTGGAGCGGCAGAAGCCAGGACGCAGCCAACGTAGAGGCGGAGAGCAGAGAAAAATACAGAATTTGGACCAAAAGAGCCGTTTATGTCAGGTGAGACGCACCTGGCAGCCGTCAGGACGAGTCGGGGTCCCATTTGAATATCCTGGGTCTGCGGAAAATTCCTAAATGTCCGAGAAGCGACGCCCCCGGCTGTTAGAGTCCTGATGATTACTGTTCAAGGTCGACGCTTAATGAGTCTGGTTGCTGGAACTCATCAGCAGAGCTGAGAACAAAGGAGCGACAGAGCCGCAGACCGAGGACAGAAGGTCTCCGGACGACCACGGGACGTCCGCGCACGTCTGCAGCTCCCGGACAGACCCAGCGCGCGCAGGGGGAGGGCGGAGCATGAGAGAAACGCTCCGCAGTGTTTGATGCCATGAACGGAAAGTCAGAGAGAAGAAGATGTTACCAGAAGAGAAGCAGACAAAAGCGTGTGGTTGCAGTGAGGACAGTCCAAGACGTCCAAATAAACATTCATTTCTTTGCCATCAACCTCCGTCAGGCTCTTACCAGGAATGATGAATGAAAATCTACTTTTCTGCCTGTCAGAACCGGTGATTTATGATGAATTTTGACCTTGGGGGTGTGTGTGTGTGTGTGTGGGGGGGGGTTCAGCTTCATGCTAATAATGAACGACTGTGGTAGAGTTTCCTCCAGAGCTGGTATTAAACACAACACTCAAACATCTGCAGTATCGGAGCAGATCTGCCCAACAGCCCACAGGTGACTCCGCCACCAGAGCCATTGATCGCTCTGAAGCACAGCCGCTAACGCTAATGCTAAGGGGCATTCCTCAGAAGCGTACTTCAGACTGTGCTTTTTAAAAACTCCCTGAGAGACACCGTTGTGGGGGTGCAGTGGAGGCAGAAGCAGAGGATCTGGTCATGGAGTCCACCGTGGGCTGTTTTGAAAGATGCTGTTTGCTTTAAACGTAGTTAGCGTACTCACGGTGATCGATGCTCCCGTCGGCTCTCCCTCGCTCCTGCAAACACACACACAGATCACACAAATGTCACCACAGGCTGGAGGGGACATGCACCAACCCTCTGCAGCTCCTCCCAAACCACCCTCACTCCTGCGTTTCTTTCCTCGGATGCAGCAAACCAAACGCCGTATCCTTGACGATGGTTGCGGATTTTGCTTTGTCTCATTCGGGGCCTCAGAGTTCCTGAGGCGCTGATGTTATGTGCGGGTGGTTCTGCCTCAAACCGGGTCTCCTCCAGAGAAGATCTCCTCCGGTGGGAGGGAAATGGTGTTTCGGTACATCTGCATGTTTCGCACGTAGAGTGAATCCAGTCTTTGAATGTTTATCAGGATGGTAAATAGCTGAGACAGAATGTTAAAACGTTACCGCTAGTAAAGTTAGCGCTAGAAGTGTGCCAGTCGGGCTTTTTCTTTTGATTTCTACGCCTGCGGAATGTTCTCAGTGCCAGAGAAGCACGTTTGTGAAGGAAATGCGGAATAATAATAAACCATTGCCTTATTACGCCGCGGCTTCTTTAATGAGGTGAAATATCGGTGGAACCACACCGGATTTCTCGCTATTGGCCGCGGCGAAGCCGGCAGGCGGATATTTGCGTAAAGGCGTGGGCCTGTTGCGGAGGCTGCTAGTTAAAGAACACGGGACCGAACCAGATGCAATTTAAAACACACTGTCGCAACAGAGCAGCCGGCTTTAAAAATAGAACAGAGGCGAGTCCTCGAACGCAACGCAGGCAGGAGCTGGCGCGTGGTGGCGGCTGAAGTGCCGTGGTTGGTTGTATTCTCGCTGCTCGGTGAAGACGTCAGTGATAATGAGGCTCGGTGATGAAACGGGAGCGTCTCCTAAGGTCCTGCCGGCTTCCCAGGAGAGCCCGCGGCTCGCCGGCCTCCTCGTCCCTCCCTCTCCTTCTGCCATCTGTCCATCTTAATTGGAGACGCACGTCCTGGTGACGGCGGGATTGAACCGGGCGCGCTCATCGGCGCCTCCCTCCGCCGTCTCAAGTGTCGCAGTTTGATCAATTGAGCAGAGAGGCAAACCGAGCGTGGAGGTGAGAGCGCAGCGACACGCTGCCGTCTAAAAATACCGGCTCTCCTCCTCCTTATGACTTCCATCAAACGAACCGCTTCAGTTTCACTTTTTAATATTCGGCGGAACACGGCGGGGCTGCGTGCGCGCTGATGTAATTAACCAACACATTTTAGCAGTTAATTAATTAATAATGGCTGATGCAGCCGACTGGAGTGGAATGTTTGCACAGTTTGGGCTGCGAGATTTTCCGTTAGCGCCGCGACATTCTGGAGGATTTAATGCATTTTCGCAACGAAGGCCTTGGAATTGCCCCCTCCTTCCTGCCTGTATTGAACACGGGATTAAAATCAGCCTCCTAATTAGGATTACACCATAATTTGTCTCGATCTGAATATACTGTTACTGTGCAGCGTCATTCTGGCTCTAACCTGTAGCTTTAGCCTTTATCCACTTTAGCGGTGTCACGCTGAGACTCTCATCAAATGTGGGGATGCGTTTTTCGGACTTATCCCCAGTATCTACATGTCAAAGCGATTGAGGTGAGAGAGGAACTTGGCTTTCAGCGTTGAGGGTACTGGATATTAACACGTACAGAGTTGAAGGAGGGTTCAGGAGCAGCAAATTGGATGTGAAGGTGAGGAGACCAGCTGGGAAAACAATGCTGGTGTGTGGAAGGAGCTACTGTGCTGAGCAAACGCTGTTACCGGGCAGCTTTATTCTGCTGGGTGAAGGTCAATTCTGTGACCTTACGATGGCAGGAGTTGACCTTGACTGTAATAACATAGCAAACTGGTTGTGTTTCTCAGCTGCTCTGGTTGGTTAAAGAATGCCCCGCTCTCCCCGCCGTTGGCCGCTGTATTGCTTCCACGGCAACCTTGACCACCTGTGATGTAAGAGAGCAGAGGACGTCTCTCTGCTATGGACAAGAAGCCGAACGAGAATGACTGCAACATCAGTTTGGAGGCAATAGGTGGGTTTTTGTCTGCGAAAAAAATGACGTCGAGGGGGAAAACAGCAGCCGGGAGCACAAAGTGTGAACTCATTAGGAACTCAAGGCCATCTTGGCTCCACTTTATCAGGCAGGTGCTGCAGACGGTGGACCGGAGGGCTGTGTCGAGCGTGGAAAATTACCTGCTGCCGCCGTTATTGTCATGGAAAAGGAGTATTTTCACCTTATATAATAGTGAGCGCTGCAACTTCTGACTGCCTGAAACTGTTTCTTCAGCTTTGAAGACCAATTCTCAGGAGGCAGCCAAGAAAATTGTGAACTCACCCCGTGGGAGTGAAAATAAATAAAAACTTAAACTTAACTGGGGATGAGTTGTAATTAAAATGTAAATACGGTCCAGGTGAGCCGGAGTGAGGCACAATAAAGCACGAACTTCTCTTGCTTTTCATTGGTTCGCTTTCTTTGTTGGCCCAAACGTAATCTAATCGTCACATAAAACTCTCCCACACCAAATTATGAGCATGTTGTTAAATATGCATGATGCTAAAAACTAATTAGCCTGACTATTCCACCTCGTAATGTGAAGATGGCCACTAGATGGCGCTTCACTTGAGTGCAGATTGCATTAAAGCTGTAATTGAGCCAGTTCTATCTGATTTTAGCTGTCGCTGCTGAAGCTTCACTGACAGATGCTGACATCCATTTAGGCTACATTATGCTCGATTTTCAAATAATTCGAGGTGGAACCAAAATTGAACTTGGCCATTAACGTGTTATGTCTGCAGCTGGTGTCCATACTCAGCCAATAAATGGTCAAGAGTTTACGGGAGCTCACTCAGAAGCTGGTAAATACCTTTTTTGTTGTGCATATTTAGGGGTTTTACTCGCTAGAGGTAAACTAAAACCTTTTTGTCTGCTCACTGGAGAATTTGTGGAGGAAAATCTGGACTGTTTTTGTTCCCAGCGGGCTGCTGTAGTTCTCCATCTGCACGTTTCGAGATTCAGGGAGATTAAAAAATAAAATAAAATAAATAACCCCGAGGTTCAAAACGGGATTCCAACCGACGGCTTTTAGGGTTTGAACGGCGGCCAGACGCGGCGCGCGCCCGCAAATTTGTGTTTTGTGTCGAGAGATTTCAGACGACAGAAGCGGCGGGGCGAAAAGCGCCTTCCAGGACCGCCTGCCAAGTTGGCAGAGCTGAAAATGAGTCAGACTTCACAGAGAACAGAACCGCATGGGTCTAAACGCGGCGTTCCACAAAGGCGGAGACCACAGGGTACGTGGCTGCGGATGTTTACCGGGCGTGTGGATCCACACGCGCGACGGTTCAGACATTTACCGTTGAGCCGGGACTCTGCGTGGAGGCGTCGGCTGTTCCCGCGCTGCCCCTCTTGATGCTCTTGTGCCCTTCGGCCAGCCAGCACCCGGAGGTTCCCAGCAGGGCCACGACCACAGCCCAAACACCCAGGCCGCCCATGAGTGTCGCCCTGAGAGACAGAACACAGAGCACAAAGGTGTCAATCGCCTGGTTTTACAGCACAGGAAGCAGACATGCTAACTCCTAAATATGCACGTGAACAGGCAGCGTCCCGAGACAGAGCCCGGGGCGATGATTAGCATCGAGACATCGATGTAACGACAGCGAGAACCCACCGATGCACAAACACAAGTACCAACAAAACATCCTGGTGTCGTTGCTCCGGGACAGCTGATCGTATTAACGCAGCGACACGTCGGGGAGCCTGAAAACAGTCAGCAAGAACAACAGTCGGCCTACGCTGACTTCACCGAGCAACAGTGTTTATTAGCGGCTGGTGGACGCGCCGGTGCACAAATGCGTCGGCCGCAACGGCGATATTTATCGCAGCTGCTGCGTTTACGCGGTCGCTTGTGTGTATCCGCGTCCAGGAGCCCGGGGCCGTATATCAGCCCGTAAAACCCGCATCTTTCACCGAAGACGCTCTAAGCGGTTTGCAGCAGAGCAGAGCCTCCTGCCGTCTGCGTTTATGGCCTGCGACATATTTGATTTGTTTACTTTTTAGTGCGGCTCTATTCTTTATCACGTCGCTTTATCGCAGTCTAATGAAAACTAATTTAACTCTCGGCCATTAAAGTTTTTGATTTTGAAACATGGGCACAAACCCAAACACACACACACACACACACACACATACACACACGGACACAGTAACTCTGGGGCACAAGGGGGCACAGTAACTCTGTCTGAAACGATGAAGACTCCAAGGGCACCACCGCTGACCTTTGACCTCATTCTGGCGGAAAACTGTCTCACCTGCTGGCAGTTAATCTGCATTTAGGCCTAATTACTGCCAAAACGCTGCATTCACAAGGCTGTTTATCATGATTTTCGCATCTTTTCGGGCCGACGTTGAACGCATCTTTAAGGGAACTTTAATTGCGTCATGTGCTTTCGGAATATTAAGGTTTGTTTTCTCTCAGGCTAATGCTACGAGCTCTGCCCCGTTTAACCCACACCATTTTTCTCTCCTAAACTTAAAACCCGACCAGTTCCTGGGCAGTTGTTATACTGGTTAGCATGTTGACATTTTACATTTTAGTCATTTAGCACTTCTGTCCAGAAAAACACGCACAATGACCTCCCTCAGAATTCTCATTTTCAAACTACAAACCCTGAAACACACACGCTCATCCCAGCAGGTGCTTCGCAGCCAGAGCGTTATTCACATAAACAGGCGGTCGCGTCTGTATGTGATCAAAGGTAAATTCTTCCCCCGGTCTGACATCAGTGGTGTAACCTTTAGTGGGAAATGTCAGCGTGATGTCATCATGAGCAGATTCAGACGTGTCCAATCACGATCGAAACTAAAACCACAGAGGAGGAGCAACAAACCTGGGTGACGCAGATGCCGTGACAAAAGCCATCAGCGTGTTGCGTTCAGGTACACGCAGGAGGAGTTTTTAGAGGAAGGTCACATCTGCCGACGTCTGAGAAGCATCAGCTTCTTGTCGGGAAACCTTCAGCCCATTGATGCGAGGACATAATCAGCCGTGTCAACGGAGTCAAGAGTCCAAATTCAGACCGGTTTCCACCCAGAGTTTTGCCACAGTAGCGTTTCTGGCAGCTGTTACCGCAGAAAAGTGTTTGCGTAACCGACCGCGTCACCGCTTTTTTCTTAAATCTGACAGGAAACATAGAAAAGTCCTTCCCATTATTCCCCATTATTCATCTCATTATTATTTCTGCGCGGCGGCGACGCCTCTCGACGCTGTTTCCTCCGTGTACTTACATCGATTTGTGGAGAAACGTCCATTAACGTCCACCTTGGAGGCGGAAGATCAATACGGTGCGGCTGTGTCGCGTGGAGAGAGCCTTCAAACGTCTTTAAAAGCGGTTTAAATACCAGAAACCTGACGACAGCCATATTTTACAGCTCCGTTTCTGAGCTCTAAATAGTACCCTGGTGTTCAGAGCTCTGAGGTTCGGGCCCAGCCGTACGTGGCCCAGTCACCGGCGTGCAAGTCCACTGGGATAAGAGACAAGTGTCCGGTCCAGCTGGGGCTGTGCAGGGAACCCTGTTGAATTGCGGCCACTAGAGGCCGACAAATCCCACAAACTCAGACGATTCATGTCGCTGAGTTCTCAGACGAATCTGAGCAATCAGGCCGAGCGTTCCTCCCCGCTCGGCGCTCCAGGTAGGTTTGCAGTCAGGGTTACAAATGATGCGCATGACAATTAGGGGGCATCCTGCCTGCGAGCAGTTGGGGGGGGGGGGGGGGGGGGGGGGGGGGGGGGGGGGG
>BJFM01000076.1:325206-339564 GCA_016586285.1 Arothron firmamentum
GCACGCAAGAGCAAAGGGCGCCTGCTGGGAGCAACAGGCGTGTAGAAACACAGGACGTCCAATCCGCCATTTTCAAAGTGCAGGAATTAAAGGTGACACATGGCGCAGCCGCGTCATCCGTCTGGTTCTCGCAGCCGCTGAAGACGTCTTTTATCACCGCGGAACAGCCGACGTGTCGTTGATGCGGGGTGTCATCGAGGAGCAGGAGCACCAAAAAAAAAAAAAAAAAGGATCGAGAGGAAGTAAATCCATCAGCGGCGGCGCTTTGCGTCATTTGTTAAAGCAACGAGATCGCCGCGACGACCAAAAAAAAATGTGTCTGGATCGGAATTTTTTTCCTCCGGCACAGCAAAGCGGGTCACATGACCATCATTTGTCCCTCCGGCGTCTGACCAGCATCATTTAGCAGCACGGTTCCCAGACAGCGACGCTCTGCCAAGTCCGACTGTTAAATCACAGTCACAGGCCCAAAGGGCAAAGCATGCTGGGAAATAAGATGTATCCATTTATGATGACGGCGGAAATCAATAGGCAGGTGTGATTTAACGGATGTTTAATTTCAGCTCATTTATTAATATTTTATCTGCAGCTTTAGTAGATCTAGATCCGGTCTGCGTTTCCAACGGCAACACTTGTCACCCCATAAATTTAGATGTATCTGATGGACGGCTGTCTCACCTGCAGAAGAGGTAAAAACGGTCGTTGCAGCAGGAGCGGATCGGACCGGAGCGGATCGGACCGGAGCGGATCGGACCGGAGCGGATCGGACCGGAGCGGATCGGACCCGGAGCGGATCGGACCGGAGTTTCCCACCTGGAGACCAAGCCGAGCTCCTCAGAACCAGGAGGGAAAAACAAATATATGTATGAACACAGTGAGCCTGTTTTCACAATGACAGTTTCCATGGAAATGCTTTCACATTCTTTGAGCACACAAATGGTGATCCTCAGACATTTCACAAAATGTCACATATGGCGCAGCTTCCCTTTTATTGCTGTTTTCTGGCTGCTGGTGCCTCCTCAGACCCAATCCGCTCTGCTGAAAAGAACCAGAGCAGCCATTCGGGCCGTCTTCTTGTTTTTGATTGTCCTGTTTAGCTACGACCTTTGTTGGGGTTCTAAAGCCTACAGGTGATGTATGGCGGCTCCGGCCTGATGTCTGAAAATCACCAAAAAGCTCTGATTTACCCACAGAAGCAATACGGAGGTAAAAACTCGGGAGAGGGGCTCGTCACGGCGAAACGATTGGCGGGGAATATAAAATGAAAGATCTGATCAATGAAGACTAAATGAATAAATAAAGAAATAAATAAAGATCGCACCCACCGCTTCATCTGATCTGTACCACAGGAATCCTGCGAGCACGTTCTGTAAGTAGGACAAACAACAGCGAGGCCCAACAAAGACAAGTTGGTGATTGAAATTTTATTATTAAAAAAAAAAAAAAAAATAGGAATAGATGAGATTCAGGCTCTCAATCCACGCTGCACCAATGGTATTTTGGGTCTTGGTTACAACCACGTTCTCCCTGCTGGAATCGCAGCTCTGATTTGCACATCAAACCACAGTTTAAGAAAAGAATCAAGACAAAGTAAATGTTTTGTTCTATCACTCCTACGCACGGTGAGAGGCTCTTTGTGTTCCACTCCCTCGATGCGCCGCAGAATTTCTGCTGCCTTCTCTTCTTTCTAATAAATATGCAAATGGAACCTTCTAAACTGCAGTCAAGACGCTATGTGTACATATTGGGATGATCTAGATCTGGAACGGCGGCATTATTGGCGGCTCTGTCAAAACTGGAGCCAGATCAATGGCGCCGGTACGAATCTGAGTCACCGCCATTGACTGAGAGCCAACTTGGCACGCGGGTGCCTCATATCGCCCGCTCGGTGTAATTAATGAGCCACAATAAAAGCAAATATTCCGCCTTCACTCATCATGTTGAATAGCGTCTGCAAGAAGCAATAATGCGGGCCAAATAACCAGATCCTTTAGGCATGATGACATAATCAACCCAGCTGGCATTTGACTGACATTAAACGTTTAAATGTTGTTGAAATTACAACACTTGATCAGAAAACGCTGATTTATCATCAAAACAACGTTGAGCAGCAAATGGCTGAAGTCATGTTTCAGCTCACCACAAATTCAACATTAACAAATAAGCATTTTGACCACTGTTTGAGTTGTATCTATAGTCCATATTATCTATTCTATCTATTCTGCAATTTGACAGACAGTGACAACGGTAAGCAAAGTTTTTGAACGAGTACAGATGTTGATAAATTGATGTCTTATGGATGCTGTGCGTATGTGTTTCTTGACTTTTTAGACTCAGTTATCCGTGGTAGTGTGTTGGAGGGTTAAAGGGCACCAAGACCCATGAATTAACTCAGTGCTGAAAGTACCATGCTAGCTAGCTGCGGTCAGAGGTACTGCATATTCATGTGGGTTACTGGAAGTGCAAAGCAACATGCTCATTTGTGTTTTCTATTTGAGTGTGCGTTTATGTTGCATTTGCGATGGGGACATGTGTAAGCCTGAGTTTGTGGCGGCTCCCAGTCTTTTTGGGAGTGTTTTGTTTCGTGGAGACGGCGGCGGATTGGGAGTCTCATCAGTCGGGATTCCTCGCAGCTGGAGGAAAGGCTGGCGTGGCCAAGCCTTTAGAAGGAAGATTGTCGGGCTCGTCACCCTCTCTGATTGTTTGGAGCTTTGTTTGAGTTTTGGACTGGAAAATAAAGACCCTTTGTGAACTTTTGCTGGTTTTGCTGAGACCCTCCAACAAGCCGGGTCTTAACAAGTTGCACAAATGTTAAATATTTAGTGCATTTCTTTTGCTCCTGACCAATAAAAGGATGGCATGCAAATTGTGGAGCAGCCCAGCTGGCATTTTGACGTTGGTTCACTGTTGAATCAACGTCAGGCTGTTGAATAACCGTTGAGTTTGGTTTTGAATTTGCAAATCTAACCAACGTTGAATTAGCAACGTCATTCCAACGCTTTGTTTCTCAACATTGAATTGTCAACATTGACATTTCAACATTGATTAAAAGTGGAAATTTCAACATTGATCAAATGTTGACATTTCAACAGTGATTCACTGTTGAGAACCATAACGTTGGAATGGCGTTGCTATTTCAACGTTGGTTAAATTTGCAAAATCAAAACCAAAATCGACAGTTATTCAACAGTGGCACCTGACGTTGATTCAACAGTGAACCAACGTCAAAATGCCAGCTGGGAAGGCTTCCTGTTCCTCAGAAGCTATTTTCTCCCAGACCAGCAGTTGGAAAGAGTCGAACACTACTGACGTCGTTAGCTACCCAGCTAACCTGCGGTGGGCCGGGGTTGTAAGCTAATTAGCTGCTGAGCAGCTGTGTGGGCTGCAGATCGTCCTGCTCCGGGGCCGAGGTCACTTTTCTGGAAGTACAAATGGCATGTTTGTGGTTTTTGCTTCAGAGACACTGGTGCACTGAGAATCTTGACCTTTTTTAAATAATCCTCCACATGCACGTTGAAGAGATAAAAACTTACTGCTAAGGTTAAAACCCTGTGTTTGTCAAGCCTCGGCCTTAAACTCAAGCCGTGTGTGTGTGTAATGATAAAGATTTAGCTTATGGCTCCTAACATGACATAGCTACGACTCCCCATGTATTTATCTTATATAACCAACTGTGACCACCATAGCTGCGTGAGTGTGTGCTAGTGTGTTTTGCGTAGTATAATTCTCTCATTTGTTCATCATATAAACAGCCGACAGCCTGCTGAGTCATTATAAGCAACTGATGGTTCATCACGTTTTGAACTTACATAATGTGTGCATTATGTATGTTAGGCGACCATGTCAACAGCTGACAGCTCATGCTGAGTTTCGAACAACAACGTGCATTGTGTACCGGGTCCATTCTGTTCGGTCTCTAATTTCCTCACAGGTCAGCTTGACCTCCTTGAGTCATACCTGATCTGGGGCTTCCGTGCTCCACGCTCTTGAGGGACGAGGAACAGGCACCGTTTGTTTCCAGGACAGAATTGAATGAAGCTGACTGTAAGCTTTGGTATACGGTGGATTCTCGGAGAAGTACTAAAAGCATGCTGTCGGCGGTCGCGGAAGGCGTCAACCCAGGTCCGGAGAGGCACAGTAGGCACGGTTGAGCGTAGGGGCACCTCGCGGACCGGAGGTGCGACGGCGGCTTTTGCTCGAGTTAACTGACCTTTTTGGGGTTTTGATTCAGCGCTATATTTTTGCCTTGTGCTTTTTATTTCCTGATTCATTTCGCTGATGTATTTTTTCCTTCAATAAATTCGGGGCGACATTTTGAAAAGACAACCTCTGGTGCTCTGACACGAACACGCAGGCAGGTGCCTTCTCATTTCTTTCCACCGATCTAAGGCTAGAAAATCCTGCAACAACGTGTGGGACTGGTACGCCATTAGAGCATTCAAAACGAGGCCTGCTGAGCTTGCACACGCGACAAACACACATTTCCTCTAAAAAAGAGGCCAGGACAGAGGCAGACTCATGAACTTTTTGTCATATTAGGTTAGCATAGCTAGCTACGGGTAGCATAATGTGACCCGTATGTAGATAGTTCGTCAAGATAGATTCCAGGATGTGATTCTTTCTGAGTGATAAAGCATTCTGCTGTGCGTTGTGTGGATCCTGTGTTCTGCGCTTTAATCTGGAATATTTTGTGCAGGTAAACAAGTCCAGGTGTCACTGTCTCTGGCAGATCCTTAGATTTCGGTGGCGCCACGCTGACTCTTCTCTGTCGCTATTTCGGGAACAAAAAGCAAACCTCGGAGAGAGTTGTGGAAGAGGCAGTGACAGACAAAGCGAGAGAGACGGGGGGTTTATGAGCATCCGTCCCACCACGCTCGCACATGCACTTATTTCTATATGTCTTCCTGAGTTGGGTCTTTGAACAAGGTTACGCGTCAGCCGCAGCTCAGCCGTCCTGCCGTCAGCACCCCTCAGATTTGGTTAGAAAATCAGCGTCTGTCCCGTCTCTCCCTCATGGCTGCTCGCGTTGATTTATTTCTACTCAGATTTCAGTTTTCTACGCAGGTAGCTCCATCTTGTCACTAGTTTTGAGCAGAAATGTTGGCATCCTTGCTGTTTTTTTCAGTGTAACATGCACGCTGGCTTGGTTAATAAAAGGGTCACATGTGTAGTAATGATGCCTTCAGTGGTCGTGGAAAAGATTGGAAATTAAACTTTCCTGCACTCGGGACCCAGCAGACTTCTCCTACTCCAGCGATCTCGCCACGTTGAAGGTCAAAATGGGAAAAATGGCGGGATGATCAGAGCCAGCAGATGTGCTGCCGTGGAAACATCGATAAAACACACCAGGTCCTCACGAGTGGAAATCGGGGTTGTCGATGTACGGGGGAGGGAATCGCAGGTGGTCGCTGGAGACGCACGTGGAGACGCGTTCAGGTAAAAATAGCCGTGTTTAATGTATCCTACACGCTCACGTGTTGACAGTCAAAGGCGGAGTTGAGCTCAGGCAAAACCTGAATGAAAAGAAGAAGATTCTCAGGAAAAAAAAGGACTTTAATTGCCTCCTGTTCCACTTCATTTTTTAATCTCTTCATCCATTAACGGGGCACATTTAACAGGTTAATTTAATAAAGGGTCAGCACTTTCGCCTGTATGGAGACGGGCGGGCGGCTGTGCAGTCACTGGAAGGTCCAGAGCTATAAAATGCAGAATTCTCATCAAATGGCGCTCATCGCTCATTCTGGGAAAATGAGCCTTCGCCTCATGGCTGGGCAGACTGGTGTCGCTCTGCTGGGCCGAGGGGCCAATAACAGACACACACACCCACACACACACACACACACACACACACACACGGCTTTATGTTCTGTGCCGTGCTCACGCAGTAAAAATGATCATCGTCGGCTGTGATTTCTCTCACGTGTTGTCGTCTTCTGTCGTTTCTGCGTAAAGCTGTCGGCAGGAAGCATCGATTCTTTTTATCCGACATGTGGAACGCTCCCACGGCTCCATTAGATTATTATAAATCTGTACCTCCCTCCAACAATCAGGTGTTTATGGTCCTTCCCTACAGTCAGTGTTTGGGTTGTACAGCACAGCAGCCTCAGCTGAGACTCAAAAAACATCATTTACATCCACCTCCTCCGTGGGTGTGAACCTCTGCCTCCGCCCTCATGGGACCCACAGACCAGTCCGACGGCTCGGGAACGCTGTTGTAGAGGGGAGGCTAGCAAACCCCCATTTATGACCTCAGGTGGGAACCACAGAAGAAGAAAGGAGGACGAATAAGAGGAGAAAGGCTGATTTTCTGCTTCATTTCCTGATAAATATGAGCGAATGAAATGAAAAACAGGCAGAGCAAATGAGTTATTTATTTTCTGGCAGCTCTGCCAGAGAAAGATGATGTGGACACAGACTTCTATAGAGCAGAATATTATTTTTTCGGTGCTCCCAGTGAGGTTGGCGGGTTGCTTCAGTAACCTTGACGACACACCGATGGCATAAGCCGTGATCTCAGCGCGCCTCGGAACAAACAGCGGAGGAAGACAGGCTCTTGCATCCTCCCGCTCTTCCTCCCCAGTCTTCCTCGGCAGTGGTGCCCGCCAGGGGCAGCTCACCGTTAAATTGCGGTTTAACGTGCACGTTAATGCTGCGTGGGCGTCGGCTTTATTGTGCCTGACTTTGACGATATCGTTTCTGAAATTAACGGGCCGCGGAGTCGTGTTTATGGCACCGTGATGCAGCGTGCACGTGTGTGATTAGCGGCCTGCTTTGATTGTGACCGTGACCCCGCCTCCTCCTCCTCCTCCACCTCCCGCTCCTCCCCCGCCGCGCTGGGCTGACGGGCGGAGGTCAGTCTGCTCGCCGCCACACCGTCAAACACAGATAACTCATATCAGAGCCTCCAACACGCTGGTTAGACTGGGAACCAGGAGACCAGTTCAGGAGGGGGTGGATCAACTGTTTGTGCGTTTAATGGGGCTGTCAGATTGGAAGGCGTTAATCCAGATTAATCCCTCAGCCAGCTCAGAGTGGATGGCAAATATGGCCGCAGACACGGGTTTGCCAGATTTACCTGAAAGTCATTCAGCACTGGAATGAACACTCCTTTTTTTAACAACCCTCTTGCCACAAATGGCTTCCTCCAACCAGGAAATGGAGGAATTATTTCCGCAGATGCCCCCCTCCTGACTGTGCAATCATCCCGCGCTCTGGCCACGTGCAGCGGGCTGATTCCGAGGCCGGTGAAGTGTTTGTGGGAACCACTGTACCATGGGATAACCTTGGGATGGGAGGCGCCGCATCATTTCCTTTACACCAGCCAGCGAGATGAGATGGTGCTCACCTACGCTCAGCAGGTGTCCTTAAGGACTCCTTCATTAGAACCCCCACCACCACCACCGCCGCCACCCCACCAACACCGGGAGTTTGGCGCACCGATGTGACCTCACATCCCAGTCGGAAAACACACTTTTCCCAGACACTCGCTGGAGGCCTTCAGGGTCACCCCCGAATACCCCAGCAGGCCACATATCTGCAAAAACTGCGACATTTGCTAAGCTAAGATAAAATCTTAAATTTGTGATCTACCTTAACGAGGTAACGTGCATCAGCATGAGTGCTCGCAGCCAAACAGCCTTCAAGCTGCGGCCAATAGATTGGAATCTTCTTTTTTTTTTACTCTGTTGGTTTTGAGAGCACGCTTCCATCAATTATAGTCCCAGGGGTTAAATAAGATTAAACAACTCGCTGGTCGACTCTCTAATGCAGAACTGGAGCTACACTTGTAGCCGCTCCAGAAGGGATCAATATCTGAATTAGATGAGGAATCGCTGGATTCGCAGGAGGCCCGGATTGGATTTGTCTTGGCGTCGGTCAGCGAACACTTTGAAAAGTTGCACATGAAGATAAATAGGCGCAGGAAAAGCCAGTGTGAGGACTGCGAGGGTGAACGTTGATGTGAAACGGGTGAATGTAGCCGTTTCAGGCAGCAGGCCGAGGTCACGCGGACGAGCGCAGATGTTGAGCGTTTGGCTTCTGCCTGCGGTGAATTCCTCCGGTCCGGTCTGAGGCCACTTAGCTCTAATTACTGCTCAGGAATGGCAGCACCAATCATCGCCAGGTTAATTGTTTGATCTCTGCCGTATGGACAGCCTGTCGCCGCGGTAATCCACATCTCCACGCACACACACTGCTGGTGTGTCAACGCAGATGAGCATGAAAGTGTGTCAAGGTGAATTCAGATCGAAGGTACGTAAACACTTCCTGGTTAGTTTAAGTATCCAAATATGGTCAAACTGTGTTGTTACAAACTGGATGATTTACTCCAGACAATCTTTTTTTTCCTCATTAACCTGTGATTTCTTCCCTTATATGGCTAAACTCTACAAATATGGAACTGTTTTTTTTTTTTTTTTTCAATTTCAACGTTTAATATCGAGTGTAAAGTGTGTTTTATGCGTGACCCTTGAAGTCCCTGTGTGTTTACTTCGCTAGGTGAAAATAGCGTTGATCATCCGCAGGCGTGGCCGTAAAATCAAATCACAGCCGCTATGTCTATCACTTCAGCGCCAACAAGGATGTGAGAAATGCAGCATGGCAGCGAGCGGTGGGAGAAAAAAGCAGTTTTAATCACTTTATGGCGCAAACGTGGACTGAGGACACTGGCCGGCCTCAGTCTGGTCCTCTGAAGAACGCCAGCCTCGGCTGGCTCTGAGTCAGCAATCGTCCTGGCTCATTTAACCTTCTGCATATTCACTCTAACTACAGCATCTTATAATCTGTGCAGCCTCTCATTACACAACCACATGAAAAAGAGCAATTTCTCTTTTATGGCAGTAAACGCGGCGTTTCGGTAAGTACAGGTATTATACTTCAAATATAGAAATTATGGCTGCTGGCAGCGGTAATAACAGGCTTGTACGCTTCTGAGTGCGGACAGACACACAGACGTCTTGTTTGGAAGAGAATTGGAACCCCTTTTTTATGAGATTTTACACAAATGCCCGAGTTTTATGGGAAATTCTAGTTGTGTAACATGAAAGCCCATCAAACACCATGAGCAGTGAAGCTAATGTAAGCTCACAAGAACAACAGCTTATTACACAACACTTAGTTTGAGGTGAAAACAAAGTTTTAATGAATTTCCCAATAATGACGAGAGAGCAGCACGCTTTGGATAACCAGCGTTAACAGGATTTCTCAGCCTTTCAAGCAAAGAGAAGTTGTAACAACAACAATGTTACGCGCTAAATTGGCTAATTGGCTAATTAGGTTGTTTTGTTCGGTAGACATCCAGCCAAGATACAACAGTAAAAACAACAAAAATCTGAAGAATTGAGTTCTTTAATGCCTTTTACCCCGACTGTAGCCGAACGCATAAATGCTATATCCATGTTTAGGTTGAAGGTTGCACATTCTGGATCGTTTTCCAGGAGAGAAAACACCGAGCACACAGGTTAACCTTGTTCAATTTTCACCACAGTTGTCTCCACCTGTCAAAACACACAGGTGTGCATGATGGTCTGGGCCTCTGGGTTGTGTAGCTGTTGAAAGGGTCATCTGAAAGACAGAAAAGGCACACTCGGATAGCCTCGCCTGATGGAGAACGGCACATCCAGGGGGGAAAGGACAGATATTACACGGATCATTAGCTGCAAATATAAAAAGGAGCATCACAGCGGCCTAATGACACTTTGATAAGCTCTGTTCTGGAAGTAAACATAATCTGTCCACTTTCAGAATGAAGTCGTCTGCTGTCACAGCCTGAACGTTATGAAAACGGGCCCTGGTGGGCCGAGAACTGAGCATGTAAATACCTTTTTGTACGTCAGTCCACGCGCTCGGCGCAGGGATCTCATCTGCCTCTTATCAGCATCTGAAAGACGAGGTTTCTTTCTCCACGGTATAAACAAACGGCCGATTAGGACTGAAGACTTCCAGGCTAGCCGGTCCCCTCCTTGTCTAATGCCTCTCCACCAACGCTGGAGCGTTGGCCGGGGCTCTTCTCTCTGTCGGATATGGCCGACTCCTCCATTGAGATTCAGCAGGAATGCAAGAGAAAGCCTGCGATGGCAGAGGGTCACCCAGGCTGCAGTTAATCTCTGGCCACTCTATATTCATCTTCTTTATAATCACTCAAATCCTAAACAGCGTTTAGAAAGCGAAGCCTCGCCAGCAGCCATGTTTACTCTGGACCACTGACAGGCCTGCTTCATATTCAGCTGTCGGCCTCTGGAGGAGCCTAATGAATCCGGATTTTCAGCGAGCACGGTGGTTTGTGTGGTCACTAATGTTCTAATGAAGTCTACGCTATTCACTCAGCCGTGGCAGGTGGCACCGTCGTTTGTTCGGGAGGAATTAAAGAGCCGCCGGTCAAACGACGCGATCTGTCGAGCCAGTGAGGAATAACGTCATTTATTCAAGTGGACAGTCGGGAATCTTTTGTCTCTGATTTTTTTTTTTTTTTTTTTTTTCGGGGTCTCTTTATCAAAGGCTGACAGGCAGAGTCAGATCAACATGCAGCGTAGCAGCGCTGCATGGAAACAAAGACATGTCCGCTGCAGCGTCTCTGCTGCACCAACGCAAGGACGTCTTAACCCAGAATAAATGAGAAATGCTTCTTCCCTCCGCTGTGCATCCTCCTCTACCGACTATAGGAGCCTGGAGCAGACGGACACAGATTGAAGTTCTAGCTCGTCTCTACCGTTTCCACTCGTGGACCCTCCTGGCTCTCTTCTGCCTCTCAGCGTCTGTGTTTAACCTGAAGAGGATCTGTCCGTCCGCTCCCACAGCTTCAACGCGGCCACCTTTTCCTGCGGTTTAGCTCACGAGGGCCACTCCTGAAGGCCAGAGCCCACCAGAACAACCATGCTTTCCTCAATTATATGTGGACACGATATAGCTTCGCTCTCTCACTTCTCCACCTTTACACTCATCCCTCCCTTAATTCTATATCCTGCGTGCCCCACGTTGGCTTCTCCGTCCGGCCCTTTTGGACTGCGCGTGCACGGAGGGCGGAGAGCGTCTGATGGATGATGCGAGACCCTGGGAGAGTCCAGAGCGGGGGTAATTGTCTGCAGTCTCCGAGAGGTGTTCATTTGTTTTTATCAGTCAGTCATTATCGCGGTTTGCAGCCTGTAAACAGTGTTTGCGAATCGCTCCTGACAAGCAGAACATTGTGTCTGTGGCTTTTTTCAAAGGCTGGTTAATTGCAGCCAATCAGCAGCCGCCGATTAACCACCAATCGGGAGGGTGCTGGAGTCCCGGTGGACTTGAGCGAGGGGAGAACCAGCACCCGAACGCATCGCCGCCACGCTTCTCTGAGAAGTTCTCTGGTTAAGTAGGACACCTCAGGACGGTTCTTGTGTTCCTGTCCAAAGTCAGCGCCCCGCCTCGCTGCTGAGGCGGTTAACCTGCACTGTGTCGTACACGCCCCGAGGCGTGCTGTCAGAACACCTCGCCTGATGACTACCTGACAACTCCATCCATCTTATTTACCCGCTGGACAGCACAGATCTGCCGCGGCAATCAATAACGCTCACAATTAGTTTCCCCTCCCGCTCGGGGAGGCGGGGGAGGGGCTGCGCCGGTTGACCAACGGTCCCTGGCACAGCTGGACCGAGCGTTTGCGGCGCCCGGGTCCACCCTCGCCACATGTTCTGACATTAGCAAAGGCCTCCCGAGGCTCTCTGACATTTCCATATGTCCACCAGGAGAGGGGGGGGGGGGGTTATGTGTGTCGCGGCTTCCCAGGATCGTCCCTGCAAGTTTGTGGGCCGCTCATGCGCGTGCACATTGTTTTGTTTTTCACCTTGGCTCGGTGACCTGGAAAATCTCCTCCAAAGGGCGGCGAGATGCTGAGGAGGACTCGCCAGAGGCAGCTGATGGATCTATATCAGGCCGTGAAAACAGATAAGTGTCATTCATCACCGGGACGTCTTCAGGTTAACCCTGACCAGCAGGGCGCCGCCACAGGCAGCATACAAGTCCCAGCATGCCGCAGTGTCATTTGGACGCCTTCAGCAACCTGGCATGATGACAG
Source organism: Arothron firmamentum (assembly GCA_016586285.1). Classification (NCBI taxonomy): domain Eukaryota; kingdom Metazoa; phylum Chordata; class Actinopteri; order Tetraodontiformes; family Tetraodontidae; genus Arothron; species Arothron firmamentum. The sequence continues at coordinate 337,250 of BJFM01000076.1, forward strand.
GTCGGCGACTGAAGCCGGTTTTTAGGATTTTTTTGTCTTCTTCAGCCATGTATGATGTCATCGTTGCGCGCAAACGATGTTGCGTTCGCATTTTAGTTCATCCAAATGCTTATCTGGCAGAAGCTGCGCACATCAAAAAGCCACATTTCCTCTTTCATGTTTAAAGAAATTATTAATGTTGCTAAAGCCTTTGGAAGTCCTGAGAGAAAGGCAAATACTGTACATATTCCATTTCCCCTGAGGGCGACCAGGAAAGTTGTACAGTGAAACCGAAAATGCGTCGACTCAGCGTTGCGAAAAGAAAAAGGCTAAACCAACACGAGGCGTGCGCCCCGTTAATAAATGAAGTTTCAGTAACGAGAACCTGAGGACAGTTTCTCTCAGAGGAGCGTCGGGACTTCTCCTCCGCTAAAAGTCGAATGAATAACGAAGGAGCTGGGCTCAAGGACACGCCCCAAAAAAACGGAGCCGCACGACTTCCAGAAGGTTAAGGACGGGGCTCCCGGTAGCCCCTGGCGCCGTTTAATCACCGCACGTCAGCGTTAAACTCTGATCGTGACAAATAACGGTGCTTTCAAGTGAGTCCGCGCATCGGACATCAATAAAGCCTAATGGCGTGTCAGGCCTATTAATGGATTACCGCACAGAGCTCATAAAAACACAATATCCCGTCACGTCCAAAGGCCCTAATGACCCCGCAGTGTCCGCTGAGGCCACCGCAGGTCCCATCCACTGGTGGGAATCAGGGCTCGGTCTGTTTGGTCTGAACGGGGAGAGTACGAGGAGGACAAGAACCTTGGGGTTTCATGCATCCCTCCGTCCGTCGAACTGCAGCCGCCCTCACGTGCAGACTCGGTTGCAGCCGGCGCTTCAGCAGCGACAGAGGCTTTTATGCTTCACCAACAGCAGCGTCTCTCGGCTCGGTGGGTAATTACGATGCGAAGCGAAGCTCTGTAGACGCAAAATCCTTTTATCACTTCTCACAATTGCAGCCTAATCTGATCATTGCTTATTTGGTGAGGAAGGCCTCGTCCTCGCCCTTGCCCTCGTCCTCCCTCCGATGTCACTCTGGCCATTCTTGGGTTTCTCACCGAGATCCCGTCGAGGGATTGGTGCCGTTGCTCACAAATCGTTAACGATTAGCATGCTGATGGCTCTTTGTAGCGTGAACACACGGAGTCTGTAGCCGGCGCGGTAAACACGCGCTATGACAACCTACCGTTGGGCTCTTACCCACCAGTGTCAGCTAACCATGTCAGCCCCCCGTTGCTTGGCACGTTCAGGAACCCTGCACTCCAGATCCTCGCCGGCTCGTTTCCATGAGAGGAACCGGTTGACGCTCCCTCTCTCGTGTCTCTCCCAACTCCTTCCTTTTCTTCCCATCTTTCTTTACCTTCCTCTGTTTGTGTTTCCACTCTGCTGTCTGAGAGCGCCTCTCCAAACACGCAGTTAAATAAAGATTGTACCTCAGGCGCGACGGGCCCGAAATTTCAATCAGGAGCGCATCCAGGCGGCTAATCGACGCCACTCACAGATTTATTTACAAAAAACAGGAAACCATAAACAGGACCATATTTACACGCACACAGATGAACCAACATCCAGCTAAATACAGAACTCACCAAGATGATACACACACACACACACACACACAGATATGCTCAAAATGTTGTTTTTAGTAATAGCTTAACAGGTGAAATAATAGGTATGCAAATTAAAACTGGCTGGTTTAAATTATTGTTGTTGCTTAGCAACATCCTGCTAATCAACTTCACTCAGGCTCATTATTAAGAAAGCAGCTAATGGAGGAATAAAAGGAAGCAACAATGAGCTGCATACTTTGTATTTTGGAATAATTGAGGGAGTAGAACGAGGCGCATCGTAATTAATCGTTGCCGAGAGACGTGTTTGTGTTGCTGCGGTTGTTTATCCGTTCCTGACCTAACTGAATCTACCTCAATAATTACTGCAACAGGAGACAAGACAGATGTGAACACTTTGCTTGCTTCTTTTCTATGTGTGTGTCTGTGTGTGTGTGTGTGTGTGTGTGTGTGTGTGTCTGTGTGTGTGCACCCCTTTCCCAAAGTTTAGCTCCTATTTGCGTCTTTGGACATATTCTCCTTCGGAGATTAAAGCTTTTTTAAATTACATTATCAAGTTTTCTGTATATTCAGGGGCAAAAGGCTCCAGATGCTTTTGTCTCAGTTTAATCTAAACAGGAACAAAATGCTGTGTGATTTTGTTGCACGTGTGATTTGTTCTGCTTCATCGACGCTAACATGAGCGACTTATCAAAAAAAACAGCACGCGACGCC
>BJFM01000077.1:0-17225 GCA_016586285.1 Arothron firmamentum
TATCTATCTATCTATCTATCTATCTATCTATCTATCTATCTATCTATCTATCCCTCCCTCCCCTGGCGTCAGGAGCTTCTGTATCACACATGAGTCTATGGCGACACCTGCTGTCGGGGAGGTGAACTGCAGGCAGGAGCTCCGCAGACCTTTAGCCGTCTGCTTTTAGCTTCTGCTGCTGTTAAAGCTGCGGACCGCAGAAAAGACACCAAATCCAGGTTTGTGAACACACCAGCAGTCGTGCACGTTGTTTGTGATCAGGGTGTGCTGGGATTCGACATTAAAGCCGCTGGTTAAAACTTGTCCAGCTGCAACTTTGTCACCCGGCTAACTGCTAATTTAGCTAGTTTACGAAGGACGCGCAGTGACGCATTAGAGTCCGTTCATGGTTTAAATCCACCATTTTTAGCGTTTTATGAAAGTGTCATTGAAAGAAACATTAGCTGGGACCAATGTTGTGAGTTAATTAACCTTACTGATCAAATAATTGCAGTGTCGATTCATTTGTTACGCCGGAACTGGTAGTAAACATGAAGCCAAAACAAGCGAAATAATGCGACAATAATCCGCCTCTCGAGTCTCCAGATTCATAACAATAATCTTCAGATCCGCAGCTCAGTGTTAGAGAAGCTTTGTTCAACATTCCCCTATTTTTGAGATGATGCTGGTGGAATTGATCCATTTGTGGCTCCGCAGCACCTCCGGATGCTGCCCGCCTCACCATGGACTCCTGCGGGAAACCCTCCACCGCGCAGCTGGTGGTGTTGGCCACCAGCTCCGCCCTGACAGCCTGCTTTTACGCCATTTACAGGAGCAAAGCTCTGACAGTGACCAGACTAAAGGTTGGCCTCCACCAAAGCTTTGCTTTAAGTCCTGCTGGGTCCTAAATGTGATCATCTGTCCTGCAGGAGGCCAAGAAAGTCTCCATCCAGCAGGATCTGAAAAGCTTGCTGTCCGAAACTCCTGGACGATGCGTCCCCTACGCCGTCATAGAAGGTGAAGGTGATGTTTGGGGCAGGTTGTGGTTGGCGCGAGCGCCTTCTGACGCCTGTCCTGGTTGCTGCAGGTGTGGTCAGGTCGGTGAAGGAAACTCTGAACAGCCAGTTTGTGGACAACTGCAAAGGTGTGATCGAACGACTGACGCTGAAGGAGGAGAAGATGGTGTGGAATCGCACCACGCACATCTGGTAGGTTATCACAGCTGCAGGAGTCTGGGAGGAGTCGGGATGTTGCTTCACGCTTGCGTTTAATTCCTAAAGGCGCGTTTAACGAGGCTCAGCAGCAACGTTTGTGCTGTAGTTGACAGAGAAACTGGTGTTTGCAGGAACAGCACCGAGAAGATCATCCACCAGCGCACCAACACGGTCCCCTTCGCGCTGGCGTCCCACGATGATGATGTCACGGCCACCGTCCGCGTCATTCGTCCCCTGGAGGCCTCAGACCTGGACCTGGAGACCACCTACGAGAACTTCCACCCCTCGGCCCACTCTCTGTCCAGCGTGATCGGACACTTCCTGAGCGGGGAGCGGCCCAAAGGCATCCACGAGACGGAGGAGATGCTGCGGGTGGGCGACAGCGTGACGGGCGTGGGCGAACTGGTCCTCGACAACGACCTGATCAAGCTGCAGCCGCCCAAGCAGGGTTTCTGCTACTTCCTGAGTCGCATGGACTACGACGGCCTCCTGCGCAAGCAGAGCAGCGGCCTGCGACTGTGGCGCGTCCTCAGCCTCCTCTTCGGCTTCGCCGCCTGCTCCACCCTCCTCTTCATCCTGTGGCGGCGCTATGAGCACCACAGGCGCAGCAGGAAGGAGCGCAGGATGGTGCAGGAGTTCGCCGAGCAGCAGAAGAAGCGCCGGCGGGAGCTCAACGTGGACGAGAGCTGCGTCCCCGCCGACGCCTGCAGCATCTGCCTGAGCCGCCAGCGCGCATGCGTCTTCCTGGAATGCGGCCACGTGTGCGCCTGCCGCCAGTGCTGCGACGCCCTGCCGGCGCCCAAGAAGTGCCCCATCTGCCGGGCCGCCATCGACAGGGTGGTGACGCTTTACACCAGCTGAGGCTGGCGCAGGACGCGTGCCGACGGACGTCCTGTTTGAGCCCAACGGTGTAAAATACTCTTCTTCTTCTTCTTCTTCTTCGCCAAAGAAAGCCTGAAAGTTTTCCTTCCTGCGCCACGTTCTTGCGTTCCAGTACTCCAGCGAAGCATCAGCATGAATAAGATGAAAGAATTAAAAAAAAGAATGGAGTCTGAATCTGTAGTTTTGTCTTGTTGACCTAGAAACCCCCTCAGAGACAGTAACCAGACTGGTTATAGTGGGACGCCTCCATCGCACCATGAGGACACCAGCACAGGTAACACGGTCACGTGTTCCGCTGTTGCCTAGCAACAGTGAGCTTCAGAGATAGCATGAGGTGGTTTAATTCCCATCATCCCACCTGACGTTCACCTATGCCACTCAGACGTGCACGAGTTTGCTCGAAGTGTTTTATTTCATGCGCCTGCAGAGCAGATCAACACTTATGAGGACATCACAGAAGAAGTCGTTCCAAAGGCAGCGTGGGAAAACACGGCAGTACCGAGCAGCGGACACGTAGTGCACGAGCCAACACCGACAGCCGTCGACATGCAGGATGGTGGGTGGGGGTGGAGGGGGCGGGGGGGGGGATACCTGAGCAACGCAACCAGAGGGAGTCGGGGACGGATGAAGATGCTGCCTCCTCTCAGCAGGCGGCTCCAGGACGCGTTGACCAGCGGACGCTGACCTGCTGCTGTTGAACTCTGGGAGGCACTTGTGGAAACTCAACCAGGGACCGGAAACGCTGGTGAGAGGCACGCCTGCGCTTAAAAAAACCAAAAAACGCCGTACGTTTGCACCACTGAATACGGAACAGTGAAGAACATGCTACTGCGGGATACGCACGCGCAACATCCCACTAAAGCCACATCGGAAAATCAAATCCAGTCTTTTTTTCTTTGCATATTTTTTGTTTTGTTTTGTCTTTTTTGCTACTACACAGCTGAACAGCTAAACGCCACTACGGTTATAAGGGCTTTCAGACACGACGGCCAGCGCTGCGATGCTTCCAAGCTGCCTGCCTGCATTTCTGCACCAACACCATGAAAACGTTCACGTTCTTCATCCAAATCAAGCGCATTACTTTTAATTTATACGCTTTCAACACTTTAAGGGTGAGTTTGACGTCACATTTATGCAGAAAAATAGAGAAACGGCTACACTTTGAAGCACCGTAGCTGCTGCGTGATGCTTTTTATTTTTCCCACGATACGTTCCATCAAAGAAATGTCACAAAGATAGAAAAACAGCATCCTCGGCGCCGTTTTGCAGCATTTTCTCGTAGCGTCGCGACGGTGAGCGTTTCTCGGATGCTGACGGTCGGGTCCAGCATGCTACAGATTTAACACTGATGTGGCGCGGACGCGGATTAGCCGCGCGTGCTAACGGGAATCCAGCGAGAAGGGCGTGCACAGCACCTCTGAAGAGCCAGTGATATGTTTGGAGGAACAAGCACACCGACGGAAACGGACCCACATCGTTCACTAGTACAACAGCAACATCGAATCGCTGACCACAGAAGCGCCCAGCCGTTAGCGTGGCGTCGGGCGGACGCGGCCGCCCCGCCTTCACACGCTGTTGGGGTTGTAACAGAGCATGTTGAGCTGCAGGTTCTCATCCCAGTGTCTGAGGATGATGAAGAGCTGGTTGGCGGCGGCCTTGACGGAGGCCAGGTCCCGGCCCTCCGGGATGTCCTGCGCGCTCAGCCACGTGCTAGCCTTGGCGGCTATCATTTCCCACTCGATGAAATAACTGGCAGAGCTGTGCTCCAGCCAGGCCAGGGCCACGGCCGTGGCCCAGATCAGGCCCTCCGGGTCCAGCATCCTCCTCACCGGGCAGCTGGGTGAAGCCATTTCTGACCCACCTGACCCAGAGCTCCGCCCACTGTCTGACTGGGAATGCTCAGCAGAGGCCGGATTGCCCGAACAGGCCGAACCGGTCTCTGCTGTCCAGACACTCTTGGACAGATGAGACGGGCTCTGGACGCCGGCAGCCTGTTCTGCAGGCTGCTGACAGAACTCTGGCCCGCACGGCGCCGCCTGGCCGTCGTCCCGCCGGCTGCTGGACTGAGACATGTGGCTCAGGCTGGAGCGGTGGCTGCTGAAGGGGGACGTCCACTTCAGCTTGTCCATGGGGACACTGATGGCCTCGCACAGGGCTGCATCCAGGGGGAACGCACCGCTGGCCGACTGCAGCAGCACCTGCGGGAGGAAACACGGCGTCAAACTCAAGTCATCGTTTTAAATTCCCGTCAGGGTCTAGTTGCTCCGGGCTCCTCCTGATTACAGCTGCTGTTTGGACCGTTGCATCCACACGTGAGGTCGAGCGTCTGCAGCAGAAAAGGGCGCGTCTGCAGCTGTTAGCAACCCTGCTAATTCTGCCATCACGCGCACACGCTGTTCTGTTCCAAACTGTTCAGTAACAATTGTTCCCAGACAACCTCGTCTGTCAAATCGACGCTCGCGGCTGAGCGCAGCGTTGCTGGCGCGGGTTCATGGGTTTGGAGGCGTGGACCCACCAGTGGAATGTAGTCTTTGTTCTCGTTCTCGCTCTCTCCCGCTGAATCGCCGGACTTGCTGTGAGAGCGACACATGAAGCCTTTGGCGGCGCGAGTCAGGAGACGAGTCCTGCTGAGGGCGAGCCTTCCGGGGGGGGGGGAGGAGACGGAACAGGGGGAGGACGAGAGACACAAGAGTCAGCCATCAGGACAGGCCAGAGACCCACTTAGCCACAAACATGACAGGCTCTAGTTTCTGTGGATGGATCCACCACGCTGGGCTCCCCGTCAGCGTGATTCATTTGTGTGCAATGATTAGCGTCACATTAGCGACGCTGTCAGGCAGCATCCTCCCGCCAGCTGCCTGAGCGCCGTCCGCACGCATTAACGGACGGCGGCGTGATGGAGGCTCCACAGCAGAGAGCAATTAAAGCTGATGAGAGTGGAAAGAAAATTCCCGCCCTCTTTTCAGCGGTGCCGCGGTTACCGCGCCTTTACGTGGGCGGGAAGGATCCAAACACCCACCTGGCAGAAAACAGGCTCTCCAGCGACTTCTGCGATTGGTCAGAGGTCACCGACGGGCTCCGCTGGGAGACTGGAGCCACAGAGACGGAGACAGGGTTAGAAACAGGACTGATCTCTGTCTCTGTCCAAAAGGAAAAGCATTCAGAAATGGATGGAAGCGCCACAGTTCCAGGATGAGAGAACTGCGCCTGAATGCATCACCTTGGTGCGTTCACTTACCCTCCGTGAAGCCACACCGTTCCCAGCCGCTGGAGGTGGGGGTGCTGCACGGCGAGGCGCCGTCATCCGCATCTGTCAAAAGCAATGATTCATGTTGTCAGGCGCCACATGCTCCGTGCCCGCCGCGCTCCTCTTCCCCTGCTGTTGCTATGGCACCGAGTCTCAAAGTTTAGAGCCAAGATGCCCTTCAGCTGCCTGACTTCATCTCAAAAGTTCCCCCCTGATGAAAAGGCTGAAAACCTCTAATAAACACAGAATTGCTCCGGAGGAAATGGTGTCACCTCTCATATCGTCTGTACTACCTCCATCAAAGACCATAACTATCAACGTAAGAGCTCCGGCAGGGGAACTGCCGGCTTCTCATCCTCAGCTCAGTGAAAATGTGCCGTCTTACTGATGGGCAGCAGGTCTTCAGCTTCCTCAGACACGCCGCTGGACTGGGAGCGTCCCAGTCCGATGGAGTAGCCCCGGTTCTTCCTGCTCCCGGATCGGGAGCTGGAGTGGGAGCTTCTCTTCACGCCATCATCTGAAAATAAGACCAGCCGGTATCAATCTGCCCCGTTTCAACTGCTTTTCTTTGGTTTCTTTGGTGTTGAGGTTTGTTCTTTACATGACTGCATTCTCTGGAAAACAGGAAGTTCTTTGCATCAAATCCACTCCACTCACAGGGGTTGATGTACTCGACGCACGTCGGCAGGTACTCGTTAGTGTCCAGGTCGACGGGGATAAACGCCGTGTATGTGCTCCGGATGTTACAGGCTTTGCTGGTCTGGACGGCGTAAAGCTGGTACTTCCTCCCCAAACCTGTCAATCATAGGAGTCACCAACGTACAGAGAATCTCAGAATATATCATCACCCCAGTTTAAGCAGTCGCGTTCCCTCTCTGTCCCAGCACAGCCTCACCGTTCTCGATCTCGCACTCCTTCTCTGCCATGTGTTCGAAGTCGTGTATGATGGAGCGTCCGGCCAGGTAGTGGAAGGTCTCGTTCCACAGCTCCTCGTGGACCTTCTCCTCACGCTCGCGGCCGCTCAGGTAGGGTCTGATATCAAAGAGCACCTCCCACTTTGCCGGTTTTCCACACAGGAGCCCGGAGACCACGACCTTACAGTCACCTTTGACCTGGCCTGCTGATCCCGGATCTGACCTGAGGACCTCGTGTGGGGTTTCTGCCTGGCAGACCTGGTGACCATAACAATCTGGAACACAGACAGAAGGAGCTGAAGCATCCTTCCCTGGAGGCTCTAACCGTGTCTTTGAGTCTGGTCCCTCGAGACCTTTGAAATCGCTCGGTTCGATAGGGTAAAGCGCCCTATAGGGCGAGTTCACAGTTGAATTTTTCCTCTTACTGTGTAAGATCTCACCAGAACCGGTACTGCCCACCGACGGGCTGTCGGTGGATGACCTGGAGCTGCCGTCTCTGGAGCGAGTAGCGTTCGGAGCGTTGACGCTCTGAGGGGTTTCCTGAGGCGGATGGACATGAAGATCGGAATCTTCGGATTCTTGCTGCGGGGTGAGGTCCTGCTGAGAGAACGGCTTGGTCCCGCCCACAGGAAGCCCTCTGGACGACGTGGCGCACAGACTCGCCAACTGTGGCTGAACGCAAACAAATTTTAAACATCAGCTTGGAGATTCGTGTGTTTGAGGCTTCTCACCGTCAGAAATATCATTATTGGAATCATCATTCCGGCTCTACCTGGTAGTCTTTTCTCCACTGTGCCTCATGTTCTGGGCCCATCTGGCCAATCAGCTCCTGGGCTTTGGTTCGCCGCAGTGGATTTTTTGCCATGACAGAACTGGGATCACTGGGAGTGTAGGCCTTCTTTGCTGGGTTGTAGTCCGTTATCTGGTTGGTGCTGTACGCACGCCGTCGAGGAGACGTCTTACAGTCAAAACCTTTGAAACACAAATGCGGCGTTACCGTGACGGAAAGATCCAAAGGCTGATGATGTTTGCAACAGTAACAGAAGTGTCAGATAGAGATTAAAGGGAGAACTGGAGTATTAATTGACCACCCTCCCAGACTCAGGGTCTGTCTGAGGTTTCTGCCCTCTTCACGCTTTATTCAGGTTCTGGTTCTGAATGTTGGGCCCAGAGCTTTGACACATCTACCTGATGGATCTGCGTCTCTGCCCACAGGACTGCTGTCCATCGTGCAGTCGTGGTACGAGTCATCCGGAGGGCCGGCGAGGACGTCTCTGGAGCCCAAGGTGTCGACGCCCATCTTCAGCGCGTCCTCCTCTTGAGAGTGATAAAAGACGGAGCTGGCCGACTCGACGGAGCGCATCATGCTGTATCTCCTCCTCTTGTCCTGTCAAGAGTTCCGCATTGATCTGATTAGCGCCACGTCTGACCCGACATCCAGGTGAGCAAGAATACGTAAGGACGTCACTCACTAATTTGGGGTTGGCGTGGTAACGGGTGGTGTCACACACCACGCTGTAGCCAATCAGACTGTCTCCTGGAAACAGGAAGGTGTTGCCCACAGGAGACAGCAGCACCTCCTCGGTCTCAGGAAAGAGCCATTCCACCGAAATGTCGCTGAGCACCGCAGACATGGTTTTCTTCAGGGACTTTATCATCTGTGAGGTGAAAAGAACATTACAGCTCCTCTCTGGGTGGCCACGGTAACGGTCACATGACTCAGAAATGCTCCTTGAGAGGAATGAAAGAGGAAGTCATCAACCTTCGGCTGTAGCCTTTCGCCATCGGCCAGGAACTCTGCCGTTCCTTTGGAAACTGTTGCCAATGCTTCCACCAACCTCCTGCAGGCATTCTGTCCAATACTGAATGTAAAACACCTACACACACACACACACACACACACACACACGCACACACACACATAAAATTAGTGCTCCATTACACTTCCATGTGAATAAGCTAACACGCTAACAAACCTCAGGTTGTCTTCACCGGCACAGCCACTAGGTGGCGCATCAACAGGCACCTGTAGGTTGTTGCCAGCTACTGCAGGAGCAACCTGAGACCTTTCATCTGTTGGACGGTCTCAAAAGAACCTCTGCAGATCTAATCTGGAGCTGATGTTCCTCAGCGAGGCTACACCTGCTCAGCTGCTCTGGTTTCCTTCACAGAGTGAAGTAATTTGATGCGCCCATTACTGCGTTTTTACCGCCAATCAGTGATGTCATCGGTGTCCGAGCGTCGGCCTGCCGACCTGCGAGCTGGTGGCCGGGAATCGTTTGCACTCTGGGAAACTAATGCAATCATCTGGGTGTCCGTCCATTAAAGGAGGGAAGAAAAATGTCAGTCATTTCCTCAGAGACCTGGAGGAGGATTCGTTGTGTGATCCTTGGCCGAGCTGGAGAACACGATGATTTCCCTGTTGCTCCAGGCGCTCGCTGGCGTCCGCAGCCGCCAGGAGCTTTTTTAATTCCTTTATCGCAGCTTTTGAATAACGCTGCTGTCAGAAATCAGGGCTGCGTCGTTATGAGTGGTTGTTTGTGCTGGCACACCTCACCGGCCTTAAGCCGCACAACAATATCAACACATTTACATGCGCGGGTTTCATTAGCGGAGGATTACGGCCTCAGGTGCTGCCTTTAATCCTCCCTCAATCCCAGGATGAAATCCATCCCGCTTTTTTCCCCTCTACAATAAAGCTCTTCCCATCAGGACGAAGCTTCTCATCTGCTCTCTGAAGTCGCTTCTCTGCTGCGACGTCTTCAAAAACAGCACAAAACTTTTATTTCTGAAGTGACATTTGCGCTCAAGCCCTCCACTTGCCTGATGTAGCGTGCGTGTCGGCGGACCAGCTCGATGACTTTGCCGGTGTTGCTAACGGCGCCGTCGGTGAGCAGGAAGAGCAGGCGCGGGTGGCCCCTGATCATCGGCTGCCTCAGGATCCAGCTCAGAGGCTCCAGGACGTTGGTCCCGCCCATGTCGGCTCTGACCTTCCTGATGTACTCGCACGCCAGGGTCAGAGCTTCCTGAGCAACGAGGAAGAAGGTTTTTACAGTTTTTATTTCTGTCTGGAAAAGCGGCCGTGAAGGGCGGCGGCGTTTGTACCTCGTCGTAGTTTTGGCTTGTTGGGAAGAGGGATTTATACGTAGAACCAAAGCCGACAACGTTAAAAAAACAACCCGGCATGAGGCTCTTGAGCATCACCACCATGGCGTCCTGTGAGAACGGATGGATTCAGTTCATTTGAGGCTGTTGTTTAAGCGTGCAGTGTGATTTGGCGCCGCCTAGAGCCGAGAGTAGGGAGCACAAGAACTGAATATCTGTCTTTTAACTCCGCCCATTTCAGTGAAGAGCTCGTCTGCATCTACGAATATTCATCTAAAAGGTCATAGGTTACACTGGGAACGCGACAGATTACAGCTGAGGGACGATGCTAATGGACGTTTGCCGGAGACAGCCTAGCGGTAGACACCTTGACCCGGTTGATGTTGACGCCGCTCATGCTGCCGCTGCGGTCGATGAGGAAGATGAATTCGCCGTGGACTTTGCGCAGGTCCGAGCTGATGGACTTGAGGTCGGGACAGAAGTTGAGCATGACCACAGGGTGGTGGAGGATGTCCTTATGCAGGCGTCTGCGGATGACGTCGACCTGGACAAACAACCACAGTCCAGGATGCTCGTTCAGGATCAGAGCTGGGGAGTTAACGCATCCGCCGGCCAAATTCAGAGCGAGACGCAGCGTATCAACAACACAGACGCAGGAAGTTCCAGACGGCATGTGGCGACCCTTGGGGTGTTTCCATAGAAACACACCTTTATGGCCAAGTGCTCTCTGCTTTAATCTGCTGGTCAAAAGCACCTCATCATGTTGGAAACATGAAAGGAGGCGGAAAACATGAAGCAGTGAGCCACAAATGCAAGAAATTATTAGAAAGAGTTTGTGACCTGAAGCGCAAACTGCCTCAAATAGAAAATTAATAGCGCATGTAGCATTAGCTTAACTCTCTCAGGCGCATTTCAGCCCGCAGCTGCTCTCGATCGTTAGCTAACGCGTGAAAACGAGCCCGTTTACTGACGTTAACAACCTCATCAGCCTTCAGGCGCTTTGGTTTGTCACATGATGGACCGGAGCCCGACTCACTTTCCGCTCGTTGCTGGAGTCTTTCTTGGTGGCTTTGATGAAGTCGCCGCGGCCGCGGAGGTATTCGTCGTACTCGTCCAGCGTCATGTCTCCGTTCTCAATCAGCACGTGTGGCAGGTGGGGCTCTGGGGACAGAGGCGGGCGTAAGACATTTACTGTCCTCAAGAAGAAAAAGGACAACAGTAGTTATTGTTTTCAGACGCGTCCGCATGACAACGAGCCGTCGCGCCGGAGCCCCAACAAAAAGTGGGATCCTTCCTCCCAGACTGGATCACAGTCACATCCAGCAGATCTGGAGCTCATTAGCACCTCAGAGGGAGCGCTGGCCCACACACACTGTTGAGCACAGCAGGAAGAGACGAGAGCCGGGGGGCCGCCGGCGCCTACATCACCTCAGATCAGCTTCTGACGCTGTAACGTCTTCAAATGTCCCACTGGAGGGAGGACAGAGGGAGCTTTGACCTACCGCTGGGGTAGATGAGGATCCTCACAGGGCAGTCGTAGGTGTACTTGTCAGCCAGAGTGATGACCACGCTGGTGGCCGAGCGGGCCAGGGGGTCCGCGTCGGCCCGGATGGCGTGAGACGGGCTCTCGACGCCTGCAACAGAGTCGGTTCCGTCAGGAAGACGTGTGGCTCGGCGGGTCGTGGAGATCCAGAACGGACCAGCGGTGTTCACTGACCTGCGAGCAGATAAGGAGCTCGTATCTCCAGCTGGAAGTTGAACTCGTAGTCCATGGAGTTGATGGTCTCCTCCTCCAACAGTGACGACAACCAGAGCTGAGGAGAGCTTGGAGTTTGGTCGTGAGGGCTGAAGGCACCAGAGGGCCTCCTGGAAGGTACAGAGATGGACCCATGGCAGCAAACGTGGACACGATGCCAGGAAAGCCAGACCTCGGACTGTTCCTTACGTTCTGGAGAAGTTAGGCGAGAGGCCCTGCTCCTCGTTGATGGTCCTCTGCACCCGCGGCGTGCACGCCGGCGGGGAGGAGACGCTGATGCCTCCGCTGGGGAGGGTGCAGAGCTCAGAGGAGGTGCTGACCAGGACATGCACCGTCTCCATCGGAGGGATGAACCCCAGGTTGACCACCAGCACCGTCCTCTCCAGGTCCTCGTCCATCAGGACGTGTCCTGCAAGCGTCGGCGACGGCAGCGTTAGTTTTAAAGGCTTCGGTCCACGTCTGAAAGGCTCTCACCGTTGGCTCCCTGAAGAACTCCGTTAGACGAGCTGCAGCAGTCATGAAGACAGTCCTCGATTTTGGATTTGTCTTTGATCTGCAGCGTTATGATCTGACTGGAGATCATGGACTCGAAGCCCACCACGATGGAGTTCTCCTCCAGAGGGTAAATGAAGATCCCTGAGGGCAGCAGAGGAAAGGTCAGAGGTGCCGGGTCATCGGCCAGGACAGCGTCAGCCGCGGCCCTCACCTTCGATGGCGTGATCCTCGATGTTTTCGTACGTCAGCGACGCCGTCATGGCCAGAGTGTAGCCCCTCACACAGGACGTGATGTCAGAGACGCTGAGGGGCAGGGCGCTCCGGGTCTCCTTGTTGATGAGTCCAGGCATTTCGCTGGTTTTAGGATTCTGTGAAACGCAAAGATGAATGTTTGCAGAACTGTTTCCACCTTCTGTCTCCATAAAAATAAAAAAAAACCTAATAAAATGTGATGTTCTTCATGCTCATAGATAATATTGTCCAGAAAAGCTGATGCAGGAGCAGCCGGAAAGACCAGCAGCCCAAGTTCAGACCTCGTCCTGGAAACAGAAGCTAGGATGCACCACAGAAGGATTCCCACCAGGGACGCCAGCTTGTCTGCACTGCCCCCTGCTGGTGGGTAGCGGTCTGGGTTCTAGGCCCCGCCTTCCCAACTGTATCAATAAGAACTTCTTCAGCAAAGTTCTGTATCAAAACGAAGCAGCAGAGATGAACCAGCGTCACTTAGCGCTCACGATGTCTCTGCCTGTCAACAACGTTCAGCCGCGGAGCCGCTAGCTACCTAGCAAATTCAGGTACTTCCAGACATCATTTTTTTCTTTTATATATTTTTCAGCTCATTGTCAGGATTATACCTGCATCTGTATATATTTAGCACTTGTGGGCTGCAGCACTGTGCCGTCCGTGCAGCGTTTGTTACCTAGCAATAACGTCAAACACCAGGGTGTAATTACTGTCTGCAGCCGGAGCAAACAGGTAAATCAGTTCCGACTGTTTAGATGTGAAAATCTCCAGCAGGAGGTTCATGCAGCGTTTGTGGCATTTGGAATCAATCTTGATGACGCTGTAAAAAGAGAGAAATAAAGTGTGAAAAGAGAAAGTTAAGGCGGAAACGCAGGCGGCGGCAGTAATTATGTAAATTATTCAACACAATTATCCGCCGCTCGGCCCGGCTTTCATTGTTCTTGCGGTCTCCTCCACCAGTAATCTTGGTTATGTGCTGTCAAGGGTCTGCGCGCATGACCAGAGACCTGCACAGGCTTGATGGGAACCGTTATGACGGAAGCCATTTCCATAGAGACGGCTGTGCCCGCCTCGCTGCCTGCAGATGGACCAGCGCGCCAGCGACGCGCGCGTGTCTCACGTCAACCACAGCGTTCCAGCCGCTCAAACCGGCGTCAGCGCTTCAGATAATCTCCTGATCAATGCTTGCTAATCAAACTGGGAGTTTCAGCACCAGGGTAATAACCACCAGCAGCGAAAGGTCATGCAGATGTGATTACAGCCATTCATTGGGTTGGCTCTCAACAGCGCCACCTTGTGTGTAACCAGAGTACAGAAGCAGTGTTGTCCCCTACGCTCAGAAATAATGGGGCCAGAATGGTTCTCCTTGAAAATTGAGGATGTAGAAAAGCAGGAAAAAAACCAAGAGAGTGATGGTAAAAATCTATGCTAACGCACGTGGAATCTGCTCGTGGATGTTCTAGAACATTGACAAAAAGTTATTCAACCTGATGTGAGCAGACGGCAGCTCTTTCTAGAGGCATCAAAGTCGACGGTACCTGTGGGGCTAGCCTGGGTGCTACATGAGCAGCTCTTCTTCAACACCAGATTCTGCCTCTGTGCCGTCGCTCCACAGGCGGCTTTCAGCCTTTTTCTCCAGCAGCTCTAGAATGACTCTAACACCGACCTCAGTGGCGTCCATGTTTGCATCTGAATAAATTGGCAGGCTGCGCCTGTCCTCATCCCGCCGTTGTCGTGCACGTGTGTTGCTATTTGCTCCCACTGGACACCGATTTAGGTCACAAAAGCCCCAGAATGGAGCCTTGAGACCCGCAGCGGTTCCCAAGCTTCGGGTTCTAATCAGCCCATCATTTCTGAGAGTGCACAGAGACTTCAGGAGCTCAGCCGGATCCTGGTCCTGATAAAACACCAAATCTGAGAGGCTGCTGACGGAAACGAATGAATTCAAACTCAGACCAAGTCAGAGTGACGCCTGGAGCTTCGGCTCTGACGCGGGCGGCGTGCTGCGGCTCCTGCTCTTTGCTCTCAGCTGATCTGTGTTAAAAAGTCCCAGGATGCGATTCTGGCCGTCTGGCTTATGAGTCACCCTGCAGGATTTATTCAAACCATCAACTCGGAGCGTTCTGCCTCGCCGCTGCCTCGCTCGCCTGCTCTCATTAGTGTCACAACGGTGAGCAGATGCTCCGGAAACCACCTGTTGGGAAACTGCATCTGGAAATACAGCAGGAATACTGGAAAGCTGCCTGAGGGAGCTCGTCTTCATCTGAATAAAAACAACATTTAATAGATGCGAGAAGAAGAGGCTGCAGCTGGATCGAAGGCAGGTTGTTCTCTTACCTCTCATTTGTGTCGGCTGAGTGCAGCGAGGATCTCTCTCTCTCTCTCTCTCCCTCCCTCTCTCAGTCAGAAGTCCACTTATGAGGAGAGATATCCTCCTCCTTTCAACCCCCTCAGCTTTGTGTTCTGACTCGGTGGTGTGGAGGGCTGGCGGGTGCTGCCACAGGTGGAAGATGCTACAGCTGCAGCATCCTCCGTCCGTGTAGACGGAAAAAAGGAAGGTGGGTGATGGTGCTGCTGCAGCAACATGTGGTTCCAAAGTCTCCATCCATTCTGCTGCTCCCCTCCTCCTCCTGCGGATGCTGGATTGGGGAAGACGAGTGGGGGATTCAGTTTTTTCATGAACCATCCCCCCCCTTCTCCAGTGGGTGCATCCAAGACATCAGCATCTCTCCCTACAGGGAAGAGAAACAATTCAGGCTTTTTCCTGGAAAACACAAAACAACACGTGGCAAAGACTTTACATCCACCACCACGTCCACTTTAATCTCTCTGAGAACCTCTTGAATGTGATGTGGATGTTTGACTGTCTCTGTAGATCCCTCTGTTTCCTCACAAGGTTACCATGACAATCACACAGTGCTATTAAATCTGCAAAACATTAGGTGTGTGTGATTGATATCAGGGTTACAGGCCTCTGACAGTGTGTTTCCATTCTGCCACATGTTTGTGAGGATAGTGTATTTAGATGACAGACGTGTTGGATTATTGGATCTGGGGTATCAATGAGTTAAAAAAAAATAGAATAAACAATAAAAACAGACACATTTTCAAACCTAAGCAATGTCTGCATTCAAACGCTGGCCCAGTGCAGTTGTTTCTAGGCGATTTTGACAGAAAAGGGATGAGTTTGTTTATCATGCAGATGATGTGAGCTGGCTCAGCAGCGGCTTCACAGGGTGGGAATGCGCTGCTTTCAAATGTTCTCTCGAAACTTCGGCTATAAAAAAAAAAAATCACACGCGTCGTTTCTCTGATGTTACTTGTTGTCCCAGCTGTCGTGCGCCGCGATTACTTACAAGAAAAAAAATTCATTTTTTAAAATTAATTAGTTTATAGTATCCTAATTTTCGGCAGCGTTCGCCTTTATGGTGCGTTTTTACGCGTGATGCGTTACATGGTGTCAATGGTGACATTTCCCATAATTGTGAAGGTAACACCGGTGGCGCGTGTCCAGCGGGACCAGTCAGCGGCGGCGCGTGGTGGAATATTCATCTGACACACATCCATCACGCCGGTATCAAACTTTTCGGCGATTTAAGAGTTGTTCTCGAAATTAACATAAAGTTCAAGTTCCAAAAAATGTCCGAAGAGTCGCGGGAGCGTGATGCGAACCTGCAGGTAGCCTCCAGACCGGGCCCACAGGTAGGCGAAATTGTTTTTTCTGTCCGAAATCAAAGAGTGGGCGTTAGCGGGCTAGCTTGATGCGGTACCTAGCTTCTGAGCTCGCACGCGCTTTTGGTGAAGTTGTGGGTAGTTTTGGTAGTTTTGGTAGTTTGGTTATTAACGTGGCAAACTTTTCCCTCCGTCCCCAAAATGGATGAAAGAAAGTGGAAGGACGGCGGAGCACCAAAAGAGACGACATAAACGGTAAATGAGTCCTATTTCTGCCCATAACATTGGTTCTGGGTCGGTTCTTTCGAATCCAGTTCTTTTTTTCTTTTATGTCTCTCTCTTTTTTTTTTTTTTTTTTTTTTTTACCCCACCTGCGCAGGTAACCCTGACGTGGGAGGGTCTGGAGATGAAGGCTGGATTCAGCAGGGGGACGGAGTGGACATGGCCCAGCAGTCCCTCCTCAACAAGCTGATCCGCCACTCCCTGGTTCTGAACAGGAACCAGGTGGAGGTTCTGCAGCGGGACCCGAACTCTCCTCTGTACTCCGTCAAGTCCTTCGAGGAGCTCAGATTGTGAGTTCTGGCGTGTCGGACATGTGTGTTTTCCCTTCTTTTGTTGAACCTGAGGTGATGATGAACAGGAAACCTGAGCTGCTGAACGGCGTCTACCAAATGGGCTTCAACAGACCCTCCGGGATCCAGGAGAACGCTTTACCCCTGATGATGGCACATCCGTGAGTTCCTTTTCACTCTTTTGGACCACCCTTTGCACCTGAATTCTTTCCTTCAATGCGTCTTTTTCTGGACGGAGGCCCCAGAATCTGATCGCCCAGTCCCAGTCTGGCACCGGGAAGACGGCTGCGTTTTGTCTCGCCATGCTCAGCAACGTGAAACCAGCCAACAAGTGGCCTCAGGTAATCGGTGATCCATCTTTAAAGCGGCCATCGGCCCAAACGCGCGTTTGCCATTGAAGCTTTTGTGCTTTCAGTGCCTTTGCATCGCGCCCACGTACGAGCTGGCTTTGCAGATCGGTCAGGTGGTGGAGCAGATGGGGAAGTTTTGCTTGGATGTCAAGCTGGTGTACGCCGTCCGGGGCAACAGAAGTGCGTACGGCTCCGTGAGCGTTAGGATTTTCTGTCAGAATCAGAGTTCTGAGCCGGTCTGCGTTCTTCCAGTGGCGAAAGGAACCCAGGTGCAGGAGCAGATCATCATCGGGACGCCGGGCACCGTCTACGACTGGTGCGCCAAACAGAAGGCCTTCGACCCCAAGAAGCTCGTCATGTTTGTGCTGGATGAAGCCGACGTGATGATCGCGATGCAGGGCCACCGGGACCAGAGCATCCGCATCCAGAGGTGGGTTCTGCTGTCTTTCCTGCTTCGTGGATGCCCCTTTGGGACCTCCCCCTCCTCTTCCTCCTTCTCTCAGGCTGCTGTCGAAGGACTGTCAGATGCTCTTTTTCTCCGCCACCTTCGAGGATTCGGTGTGGAAGTTCGCAGAGAGGATCATTCCCGATCCCAACATCATCCGACTGAAGCGTGAGGAGGAGACCCTGGACAACATCAGGCAGTTCTACATCATCTGTAAGAGCAAGGAGGAGAAGTTCTCAGCGCTGTGTAACCTCTACGGCTGCCTGACCATCGCACAGACCATCGTCTTCTGCCATGTAAGCCAGCAGAGCTGCCCATGCACGACCAGAAGCATCACTGCCACTTTTGATC
>BJFM01000077.1:17261-29898 GCA_016586285.1 Arothron firmamentum
AAAGAAATAGATTTATTGATCCACATGTATCCAACGCTGCTGTGTGCGATAAACCTAATTAGCTTTAGACCTTTTCCCGTTGATCAGTGACGTCACAGATCAAAGCATCTCACACGTCAGCTGGAGGTCAGCTGGAGGTCAGCTGGAACATTCTGAGATGTACCAGGTTAAATTAAACCTGCAGCACCAATGTCAGACGTGAACGTTGGTGTTAATCTGAGGGTTTACCTGTAGGATTCTGAGTGAATGTGACCCTGGAATTCATGAATTCAGACGCGCAGGATGGCCTCCTGGCTGGCTGAGAGCATGACCAGAGAAGGCCACCAGGTGGGGGTGTTGAGTGGAGAAATGACGGTGGAGCAGCGGGCCGCCGTCATCGAGCGCTACAGACAAGGCAAAGAGAAGGTTCTGGTGACCACCAACGTCTGTTCCAGAGGTGAGCAGGTGTGCTGGTTGTGCTGCTGGTGTTGTAATTACACAAACTGGGCTGTGAAATTGAGGGTCGACGGTTGACAGGAATTGATGTGGAACAAGTGACCCTTGTGGTCAATTTTGACCTGCCGGTGGATTTAACCGGTCACGCCGACAATGACACGTACCTCCACCGGATCGGCCGCTCGGGACGCTTCGGCAAACGAGGGTTTGCCGTCAATCTGGTGGACAGCCAGCGCAGCATGGACATCATCAGACAGATCGAGAGCCACTTCGGTGAGTTCTGTCGACCCGCGATGTCCAAACGTAGAGACGGAGATTTTAACACGAGTCTTGTTTCTCCAGAGAGGAAAATTAAGAAACTGGACATGGACGAGCTGGACGACCTGGACGAGCTGGACTGAAGGCGAGAGCCGCGTTTGTTTTGAGGAGCATTTGAGTTGAACCCTGAAGTCCTGCTGAGCTCCGGCCCCATCTGTGTTTGATCCTGACCTTCGTTTGCTGTGTTTTCTGTTTAATTTTCTGACTTTTGGGGGTCGGGGCTCGTTTCCCGGCTTCAGGAGATTTAAGACTGTTTGAGCTCTGGGACAGTTTCTGTAGACGTTCGCTGCTGTTTTTGTGTGGCCAGAAAAATAAAACGCTGTGTAAAACTGCTGCTTTTGCATGAAGACGCTGCTGTGATCCTTTATGGATTCATTACATTTAAACTTCCAACTAAATCCATTTATTGATCATCAGAGGTACATCAGACAGATGAGAAATTCCCTTTAAATACAATCTGATTCTAAAAAGTAAAAAGATTTAAATAATCATTACAGATGTGAAATTAAAAAAATAGAATTATTAGATAATCAACAATGGTTTAATGCTAATATCCTGTTGTCCTCAGGCACCATAAAGACACTTAAAATTACACATATGGACGTATTTCACTAAACCATAAAGACCGATAGCATAAACAAACCCGCTTATCCTTGTTGGTCCTTCTATAAATAATTTCTCGTCCTGGCCAGAAAATAAAATGTCCTGTAAAAGTGGAAGTTCAAAGGTGCTCAGCCACATCCACAAATTCAGGAGGAAGGAACCTGGAAACTGATTCTCCAGGTCGATCCTGCTGCTTTCTCCCCCCACCAGCATGAAAAGGTCATAATAAGTCAGCAGAGCTCCACGGTTGGTCTACGGTGTTCCTTTACAGCGTTTTGACCTGTTTTGGTGTTTAAATGTGGTGCAGCAGCAGGTCTAGGGCAGGTCCAGCAGCTGGTGTTTGGCGTAGAGCGCCTCAGTGATCTGGTACACCTCTGAGATGAGCGGCAGAGCCTCCCCCAGCACCGACACCACCCGCTCCTCAGGGCCCACGTTCATCACCTCGAAGAAGGCCGTACGCCCCGGGAGCACGCAGAAGGCCAAGCCCGCCGCCTTTCGCACCAGCCAGGGGTGGTGCTGGGACAGAGACTCGTTGTAGGCGTCCGCACACATGACCGACGTCTTTTCGTCCTGGCTGCTGACGCGGAGGCGCTCCAGGAAGAGCTCCAGCCAGCGGAGCGCACGGTGGAGCCTCAGGAGGGTACGGCTGCCCGACTCTGGGTGGTTCCCTCTCTTGGTCAGATCCACCAGTTGGTTGTCCAGCTCGTGCTGAACCATCGACTGGATGGTGACGTAGTGGGAACTGCTGTCTCCATTCAGGTATCCCTCCAGGATCTTTACTTTACCCACTGCATCTTTGGAAATGAAGGCGAACACATTCCCCAAGGTGTTGAGGAACCTGCCCAAAGGATTAAAACAGGATAACAGAAAAACCATACACTGCTCTGCTACGGCATCCACTCAGGGAAAACTGCGTTTTACATGCATTTAATGTGTATAAGGGAACCATAAGTTAAGTGGAAAGACTGAAAGAGACCTCCGCCGACGTTTATGTGTTTGTTAGCAAAATAACTGGTAAAGTTAGGATCGGATTTTCAACAAATGTTGATAATGAGACAATGGACACATGACTACCTTTTGGTGATGTTCCGGATCACCGTTTTGGGTGTAATAAGTCACAATATGATGGAAAATAAGATGCTCTTCAGGTGCTTTTCTAGTTTGAACATGTTTAATTACCCATCCGTTATGGGTTTTTAACACTTACTTCACAAGGCCTCGCCAGCCATCTACGTAGTGCTCCAGATAAACCTCTTTCTTTTCGGACAAACACTGACTGAAAGAGTCCAGAACCTCCTGCAGAGAGAACTTGTGATCCTGCGGATCCACTTCGGGAGCCGCCATGATCCTCTACCAGGAAGCGCTGACGACCAAAGAAGAAGAAGAGGTGTAAGAACACGTTACTAACGACATGTCAACACGTAATTAAGAGAGGGATTAAGACGAGAATTACAGGTAGAACAGGAAAATGTAGCACACTCGTCGGTATCTGTGGACGTCTTTCGGGCTAACCGGCTTTCAAGGCCGTTGCTAGGCAGACTCCAAGCGGCATCGACAGGAAACTGGGCCTTCATAATAAAAGCGTCGGAGGAAGACGCGCTGGACAACCGTTACCATGACGACCTGACCGTCAAACAGCGAAATGATGGTGATAATGGCACACAACATACATAAAAAACAAGTTCAAATAAAAATGAAAGAAAAAACATAATACACAAGTTACGCGTATTGATGTATGTATTTTTTTATTTTTTTATTACAGATTTACTATCTGGGAACCAATAGGGAAATAGAATGCTTGTTAAAAGAAATTATTAAAATGGATCGTGGAAGAATAATATGATTAAAGTCCCTAGATTAATGTAACTGGAACAAAACTTATTTTGTCTCTAAACTCACAGTGGGATTTTATTTTGATAGTGGTTACCGGATGTTATTGTGTAGTACTACCGGTCGATCCAAAGCTGGAAAAGAACGCGTTTGTGAAAAATGATCCACATAAACGGTGCAGCACATTTTATTTGACTGTCAGAATTATGAAGCAGATGGGAGGAATTTGGTTAAGAAACTGAAAAACATTAAAAGTCAGCTAAGTTTGGAAATACTGAGACTTAAGTCAGAAAGGAAGGAGTTTAAACTATTATTGGAGTATCTAAGGAAAATGAAAGCCCTGAGCAGGATGTAGTTTTTTCCACTCCACACCAGTTGGTGGCGGTAATGCACCAAGACGCTGTGTGCCAACTGCCATTATAAACCCAACAAAGAAGAAGAAGAAATGATCCACATATCTGCAAACTACAAAAGACATAATTCTTTTTAGACGGTTGTTATTTAATTGTCGTCTCTTTCATGAGCTCTGGTACTCAAAACATCTGAGAAAACATGCCCGAAATTAAAGTGACGCCGCTGGGTGAGTAGCAGTAGCAGCTAAGCAGGTTCCATCAACAACAAATATATGAAAATGTTATTGAAGTTAAAAGGTTTTTCTTTCTGCTGGCAAAGCTGAGCCTTTGTTTTGTCAGTAGCAGTGTCTTTCCTCTTACTGGTGCTCTAAAATCAGCATTTAACTTCATTTTGTAGTGGTTGCCCGGTGTTAGCTAGAGAAGCTAATCCATGTGTTTACGTTTTCTATATTTCTCTTGTATTCTGTACATCCTATATCTCTGTTTCCTCCCAGGTGCTGGACAGGATGTCGGCCGCAGCTGCATCCTGGTGTCAATAGGAGGCAAAAACATCATGCTGGACTGCGGCATGCACATGGGATATAATGATGATGTAAGTTCATTAACACCACACAACTAAGTGGAGAGGACATGTGTGCGAGGGAGAAGCTAACTAGTAGGGTTTTACGCTGAAAGTCTGATGTGATTGATTGTCGTCCCGTTTTCACATCGCAGAGACGGTTCCCAGATTTCTCCTACGTAACGCAGAACGGCCGCCTGACAGAGTTTTTGGATTGTGTGATCATCAGGTTTGTTACTGTCACGTTTGGAGCGTCGCACAGCTTCTCTGTGGTCAAACGGGTCATGTCAGGGCTTCTTCTGGACCTTTTCCAGTCATTTCCATCTGGACCACTGCGGCGCTCTGCCCTACATGAGCGAGATGGTGGGCTACGATGGCCCCATCTACATGACCCACCCCACCAAGGCCATCTGCCCCATCCTGCTGGAAGACTTCAGGAAGATCACCGTTGACAAGAAGGGAGAAACCAACTTCTTCACCTCACAGATGATCAAAGACTGCATGAAGAAAGTGATTCCTCTGAACCTGCACCAGACCGTCCAGGTGAGCGTTGGGCTGGTTGCCATGGCTGCAGAAGCTGCTCGCCTCCGACGGTGCTCAGTCTGGCTGCTGTCGCCTGCAGGTGGATGACGAGCTGGAGATCAAGGCGTATTACGCAGGTCACGTCCTGGGCGCTGCCATGGTCCAAATCAAAGTGGGCTCGGAGTCCGTCGTCTACACCGTGAGTGCAACCTGCTTCCTAAAGAACACTCTTCTTAATTCTGCATCATTGTTCTTGGAGAATTTAAGGAGTTTCTGCTCAGATTTTTACTTGAAATGAAGTAAGAAATGTTGAAAAGGGTCTTTAATTCCAGGGAGATTATAACATGACGCCTGACAGACATTTAGGGTAAGTTTTTTCCCCAGTTTTAATCCAGCCGTGCGCTGACGTCTTCCTCGCGCTGACGTCTTCCTCGCCTGATGCGTTTGCAGGGCGGCGTGGATCGATAAGTGTCGTCCGGACATCCTGATCTCAGAATCGACGTACGCCACGACCATCCGGGACTCTAAGCGTTGCAGAGAGAGGGACTTCCTGAAGAAGGTGCACGAAACCATAGAACGAGGGGGGAAGGTAAGAGCTGCACCTCACCTGTTTGGTCACGTCAGCAGGAAAACAGTCGTGGTTTTCATTCTTAATTCCAGGTTCTGATTCCGGTTTTTGCTCTCGGAAGAGCACAAGAACTCTGCATCCTGTTGGAAACCTTTTGGTAGTTTTTTCTTCCTTCTACAGATTAAAAGAAGAGAGGTCTAGCTAGATGTTCCCAATGACTTTTCCTCCACAAACAGGGAGAGGATGAATCTGAAGGCCCCTATCTACTTCTCCACGGGGCTGACGGAGAAAGCAAATCATTACTACAAACTCTTCATCACGTGGACCAATCAGAAGATCCGAAAGACCTTCGTTCAGAGGAACATGTTTGAGTTTAAACACATCAAGGCCTTCGACCGCTCCTACGCCGACAACCCCGGCCCCATGGTAGCCGCCGCCGCCCTCCAACGTTCATCCAAACGTTGTGAGGGAAGACGTGACCATGAGGTGTTTGTGCCCTTCCAGGTGGTCTTCGCCACGCCGGGTATGCTGCACGCCGGTCAGTCCCTGCAGATCTTCAAGAAGTGGGCCGGAAACGAGAAGAACATGGTGAGTTCTGCTGGGGAGGAACCAGGCGGGAAGATGTTGATGGCAGTCAAAGCACTTCTGCTTCGTCCAGGTCATCATGCCGGGTTACTGCGTTCAAGGAACCATCGGACACAAGATCCTGAACGGCCAGAGGAAGCTGGAGATGGAGGGAAGAGCAACGGTAAGAAACCCAGAAGCAGCCTGACGCTTCAACCAAAGAAGGGAGGACGCAGAGGTCCAGCCGGTGGTCTGCAGCCTGCTGCACAGGAGGGTTCCTGGAGGACGTTCCTGCAGCAGAGCTGAAGCTCACGCAGGCAAACATCACACCTCTCCTCCAACCTCCTGTCCCCAGCTGGAGGTGAAGCTGCAGGTGGAGTACATGTCCTTCAGCGCCCACGCCGACGCCAAAGGCATCATGCAGCTGATCCGCATGGCCGAGCCCCGCCACATGCTGCTGGTGCACGGGGAGGCGGCCAAGATGGAGTTCCTGAAGGGCAAGATCGAGCAGGAGTTCAGTGAGTGCAGCGCTGAGCCGTCCCGCCAAGCAGCCGGCCGGTTTAACCCCCACCTTCCCGGCAGGCATCGACTGCTTCATGCCAGCCAACGGAGAGACGGCCACGGTGACCACCAACCCCAGCGTGCCCGTGGACATCTCGCTCAACCTGCTGAAGAGGGAGATGGCGCTCGGAGGTGCGTTTAGACCACCGGGGGGGCGGCGTAAGCGCCGAGTGGGCGGTCCTGCGCGTCTGCTGACCTCCTTCCTGTCTTCCAGGGCCTCTTCCTGATCCCAAAAAACCTCGCGCCATGCACGGAACCCTGATCATGAAAGAAAACGTAGGTGTGGCGCGCTGGCGGGACCCCACCCGTTTACCAGTAAGGCTCTCTTCACCTCCTGACTGGTCTGTCCATCGCAGAGTCTGAGGTTGGTGTCGTCAGAGCAGGCGCTGAAGGAGCTCGGCCTCAACGAGCACCAGCTACGCTTCACCTGCCGAGTCCACCTGCAGGACCCCCACAGCGACAACGAGACGCTGCACCGCATCTACACACACCTGAGGAGGTGCTGCTGGGACGGCAGGATGAGTCTGCTGGTTTTACTGGCAGCTAGCCTGACACCGCTGCTCTTGGTTTGTTTTAGCGTGTTGAAGGGTTACACCATCCAGCACCTCCCTGACGGGACCGTCATGGTGGAGTCCATCGTCGTCAAAGTCTCCTCGTCTGCTGAAGACGCCAGCATGAAGGTCCTGCTGTTGTCATGGAGTTATCAGGTGAGAAGCAGCTGTTTCCTGGCTGGGGACCCACGTCCAGCTTCCGCTGGGACGGGCCGTGGTGGATGGCGTTGGTGGCGCTGCAGTTCTGGATGCTGCCAGTGGGGGGCGCTGTTCACCTGCTTGAGTTCTTGTTGGTGTTTTGGGGCTTCACCTTCGGTGAAGCACGAGGCTGCAGCCACTGGCGTAGGGGAGGGGTAGCAAGTGACGCGCTCCTGCTGGGGCCCCCAGCAGGAGGGCCCACCCTCAGCCCTTCTTACACACACACACACACACACACACACACACACACACACACACACACACACACACACACTCTTTTTTTGCATGTCTTATTTTCCTTTCGCAACCAATTTCCTGTCCCGCACGTGGTGCATTGTGCTATAATGTTGCGGCTGCTGCATCCGACCAAAATAGCAGCGATGCGAATCGTCTTACTGTATATGGTGTGTGTGCACGTTCTCACTGAAGCAAGTACTCGTATTAATGTGATAGTCAAAGGGCCCCCACCCTTACCTTGCGGGGGGGCCGGGATCTTCAGCTCTGTCCTGTAGGTGGTTACAGTGTGAAAGTGGAACGTTCAACCGTGACGCTGAAATGAAAGTAAGTGGGTGAAGAGAGCGGAGGCGAGTGGTGGATGTGGCAGCGTTGGTGCTGCAAAACAAGACGTGCAGCGTTCAGCAAACTGCTGTTTTTAATCTGAAGGTCTGGCAGACACACAGGAAGCATCGGCAGCGACAGCAGACACACACACACACACTCCTCAGCCTCTGGCTGGAGGGGCGGCTCTGGTTCGGCATCAGCGTTGGCTTCGTTTCTCATGTGGAAAATGAGATTCTAAAAAGCATTCAGGCAGAAAAGGGAGGGTCCAAAACGCCTCAGCTGTTGCGTGAAAATGAGGAACTCTGACATAAACGTGACCGTCAGCGGTGGAGACTCACTGAGCACATCACATTAGTTATTTATCCTCTTTCAGGATGAAGATCTGGGCAGCTTCCTGTCAACGCTGCTGAAGAAAGGGCTTCCTGCTGGACTCTGCTGACACCCAGCAACCCCCCCACCAGGGCCAGGGCCAGGGCCTGGGCCAGAGCCAGGACCAGGGCCAGGGCCAGGGCCAGGGCCAGGGCCAGGGCCAGGGCCAGGGCCAGGGCCAGGGCCTGGGCCAGGGCCAGGGCCTGGGCCTGGGCCAGAGCCAGGACCAGGGCCAGGGCCAGGGCCAGGGCCAGGGCCTGGGCCAGGGCCAGGGCCAGGGCCAGGGCCTGGGCCAGAGCCAGGACCAGGGCCAGGGCCAGAGCCAGGGCCAGGGCCTGGGCCTGGGCCAGGGCCAGGGCCAGGGCCAGGGCCAGGGCCAGGGCCAGGGCCAGGGCCAGGGCCTGGGCCTGGGCCTGGGCCAGGGCCAGGGCCTGGGCCTGGGCCAGGGCCAGAGCCTTCCCCTTTTTTAACGCAAAAACATAAAAACCTGCTCAAATAAAAGCTTTTTTACAGAACGCTCCTCAGAGATCTTCATCAAAAACAGCAGCAGTTTGGCTAAAAATGAATCCACCTAAAGGTTGAGAGTGGAACTCGGGTTTTGGTTGACGTTTTTTGGCGCTTTGGCAGGTGCGGGCGCGTCGAGGCGAAGCTGCAGACGCGTGGACGTGGTCACGTGTTGACCACGTAGACGCCGCGGCTGTGCCTGGCTCTCCTCCACAGGCACGTCCTCGTCTTCCAGCTCCTCCACTTGCAGTGGCTGGTGGTGACGTAGTAGAGCACCGGGTCCAGGCAGGTGTTGAGGATGACCAGCGCCATGGTGACGCGGCGGGCGTGGTAGATGGCGTTGGTGGCGCTGCAGTTCTGGATGACCTCCATGCGCGCCAGCAGGTGCAGCAGGTAGACCACGTGGTTGGGCATGAAGCAGAGCAGCATGATGGCCAGGATGGCGTAGATGACCCTCACCGCCTTCTGAGCCGTCCTGGTCTTGATGGCGGCGATGCGCCTGGCCGCCAGCGGGTAGCACACCAGGATGATGAGGGAGGGCAGCAGCGAGCCGAAGGTCAGGCACAGGAGGCTGTACCCCCCCAGGCGGGAGGTCCACTCGGTCTTGGAGAAGTTCTCGAAGCAGGTCTGGTTTCCAGGTGTGGCCCCGTCGGTCTTCAGAGGCCCCATGAGAATGAAGACCAGGACGGCCACGCCCACGGCGCACCAGAGCGCCGCGCTGACCACCACGGAGCACCAGGGGCTCTGCAGCCGCAGGTAGGTGTGGGGGTGCAGGGTGGCCACGTAGCGGTCCACGCAGATGCAGGTCATGAAGCAGATGCTCAGGTAGATGTTGGCGTAGAAGAGGATCCCGGTGACGCGGCAGAGGATGTCTCCAAACACCCAGCTGTTCCCGTTGAGGTGGTAGTGGATGCGGAAGGGCAGCGTGCACAGGATGACCATGTCCGCCAGCGCCAGGTTGCTGATGTAGACGCTGAAGGCGGTGCGGGAGGACGCCCTGCAGCTGAAGGCCACCAGCGCCACCGCGTTCCCGGGGAGACCCACCACCAGCGCCAGCGTGTAGACCGCCGGGAAGAGGTAGAACTGGTAGTCCGTGGAGGTGACGCTGCAGTTCATGGCTGCCCTCAAAGGTCGATGCTCTGTAACCATAGCAACCGCCACCGTTTTCATTCAGATGTTCAGACGACAAGGGAAATTACTGATGCAAATGAAGGAAGCAGAGCAGCAGTCTAGCACTCGAACAGGGGAACCCAGGCCTGTGTGTGTGTGTGTGTGTGTGTGTGTGTGTGTGTGTGTGTGTGTGTGTGTGTGTGTGTGTGTGTGTGTGTGTGTGTGTGTGTGTGTGTGTGTGTGTGTGAAAACTCCCTCTCAGCTCTGAAATCAGAAGAAACCACCAATTCTGAAGATGTGAGTTTTAACGTCCCTCTCAAGGTCTCCGTTAGCCCAGCAGATCTCACAGCTCTTTTAGATGTTTTTTTTTTCTGGATTCTTCACTTTAATCAGTCAGAACTGTAATTCTGGATCTTCTTTCTCGTAAATATATTAAAAGTTTCATGTTTATCTTGGACACAAAAGCCTCACAAACAGTAAATTCTCTCTGGATCTAAGTGATAAAACAGAAAAGCACTCACAGGTTTCTTTTCTCTGGTGGCTGAACTCAGACGAGCGAAGGCCGCTTGCGTTGACAGGGTCTGCTCGATCTTCAGCTCATCTCCTCAGACTGAAGCCGTCTGAAACATCTCGCTGCTGTCGTGGCTCTTTTAATTTCCTGTCTGAATGCAGGTGTGGCATGTAAGGTGGGGATGCGGGGGCAGGAAACCACGGCTGCAGCCGCCCCCAGCAGAATCTTGACACTCTGAGGGGGAAATTTTGAGCAACATGACTCAAAATTTAGCCCAAGATGTTGATGGAAACATTGACAAGAGAAAGGATAAGTCATTTCCTGCATGTAGACCGTCCACACACGTGTGTCATGTGACCTACACATGACCTTCTTGCTGTAATATCCAGCGTCAGTGTAAGTTAATAATAGTCGCGAACATGATCCGGAATTTAAATTTAAACTTGGATTTCAGACTTTTTCCTTTAAATTGTGGGAGAAATCTTTAAGATGAGGAAGCCAGAAACCCTGGAGTGTGTGTGCATTGCAGCAGGTGTTGCAGCGGTGTCTCCTGCAACAGTCAGTCGGTGAAGGACCGACTCTCAGCTGTCTTGCTGCCTGTTTTTGTCTGGATGTTCAACGTTTCCTGGTGGAGTCACACTTCAGAAGAAAGAGTTCTGCACTTCTGCGAAATCACCGCAAGATGGCGGCACTGTGCCGACAGCGAGGCCGGCCACGCTGAGGGTTTTATTGATTATCATGAAATTTATTACATATTGAATCTGAGGAGAAAATCAGCTACTTTTTGTCATCGACGTTGTCTCTAATCTGCCACAAATACGAAGTTTCATCCAAAGAAAGTTGCACTTTTCTGTAAAGTGACGTGAACGTGAAGAACATTTATTATTTCAGACTTTATCGGAGGTTTGAAGCTCGGCCTTCTGTGCTTCTGCCTGTTTGTTTTCTTCCTCAGTGGTGCAAACAGGCCCGTTAACAGCTGTTTGTGTTGCAGCCAGGTGATAAATTGTTGCGTCCCCGCCGGAGCCTGTCCTCCGGGCCCTTCCAGGGATCCCCCTTCATCCTCCTGCTCCTCATCTCTCTGATGGTGGGTTAAATGCGACTCGTCTCTTCAGACGTGATCAAAAATGTAAGAAAATAAATCTTCTCCTCTTTTACCCAGACAGTTTTCAGCAGGATGGTTCCTCCTTGTCAGCCTGGTCCTGCTCAAGGTTTCCTCCTGTTATAAGGGAGTTTTTCCTGCCGCTGTGCTGACCTGGGGGTTCTGGCTGTGGGTTTCTGCCTCTGTAAAGCACCCAGAGACAGTTTTATTATAAAAGGCGCTAAAAAAATAAAATAAAATAGAATTAAATTGAATTCATTCAAATAAACCTCAGCGTGACGTCACGCGCGTTGCTTTCACAAGCTATCGGAACTTTTCCAATTTGGGTGAAAGGCAGCTAATTCAAATGTTAAATCGATTTCAAACAAATCTCTGGGTGTTATAAAGTCTCGAATTAATGCCAATCATCCGGCATCAGCCGTTAAATTTGAAAATGCCATAACAATGTCAATGTATCCGCGTCGTCTTCACTTTGGTTTTACTGTTTTTATACAGAAACCGCAGAAATGCTTATTCGTCTGTTGCAAAGCAAGTTAGTTATTTGGTGGTAATAATAATTCTGTGTAACTGTTTCACATCTTACACATATCCAAACAAAACAAAAAATATTAGAAGTCGCGGCGCACGCTGAGTGTTGACTATCCGAGCCCCGCAGGAGTCCGTGAACGCAGCACAGGCAGGCAGGGTGAGCCGGAGCTCCGGAGCGTCAGAGCGGGGCTGAAGCTCGCTGGGATCCGCCGCTGGAGCCGCCGGAGCCGCAGACTCAGAGCTGGACGGGGCGTCCCTGTGTTGGAGAAACTTCTGCCTCCGCGTTCCTCCACCCGGGACATGAAACCGGGATTTTAATCCACGACAAAGTCGAGACCCCTGCGGCCCACGATGACGGTGGATTTTGAGGAATGTGTGAAAGATTCTCCCCGTTTTCGGTAAGAACATGGAGGCGTGTTCGCCGCCGCTCACTGGGCGTCCTCCGCCGCTGGTCCCCGGGGCTCCCCGCTCCCCGGACGCGTCTCCCTAAAACCCGCTGCCTCCAGAATGCGTCTGTGTGGATTTCAATCCGAGCGGGATTAAAGATTTAATCTGTTAAAGGCGTCAATGTTGCAGAAACAGGCAGATTTGCGGGTGTTGGCGCAAACCCGCAAGCTGGTTCCGAACTGGTTAAAAAGCTTCATTTGTTCGCAGATTTTCAGCAGATTTTCTGTTTTTGGGGCCGTTGGACAGAAGACTTTTGACTTGTGGGGACATCCGTCCAGTCTTGGACACTTTTAACTGTTGCTTAAACTTGTTATTTGGACTCTTCCCAGTCTGGACCGGGTGGGCAGATCCTGGTTCTTGTTGAGGGACCTGGGCCCCTGGGTCAGTGTGGGGCTGTGGACTGGCTCCACTGTTGTCCAGAGCTGCCCCCCCCCCCCCCCCCCCCC
>BJFM01000077.1:33056-52487 GCA_016586285.1 Arothron firmamentum
CACACACACACACACACACACACACACACACACACACACACACACACTCTCGGCTCTGCCAGCCGGCCTCATTTAGGACACCATCGCGATCGATCCTCCAGCCGGGGGTCACAGCGGGGGGGCTCAGGCCGGCGCTGGTGGACGTGCGTCCCGTGTCCCGCTGTCCTGAACGCAGCACCGGCCAGGCCTCCTGGGTCAGCTCACAGGTGCATCCAGACCCGGTCCAGGCCCGAGGCGCCCGGTGCTTCCGGGACGGTACCGAGTGAGCCGGGGAGGTGGGGGTCGGACCCTGGGGGAGGGGTGGGGGGGTGATGACAGCTGGTTCACACCACTGAGAGCCTGGTTGGGAGGAGCTTTCACCTGCTCTGGTTCTGGCTCTGGTTCTGGTTCCTGGTCCACTGCTGATGCTCTGCTTCCTCTTCCAGGGCCGGTATCGAGGAGGTGGAGACGGAGGTGGTGGAGATCGAAGCCAAGCTGGACAAGGTACCTCCTGGACCGCTGCTGGTGCCGCTCGGGTTCTGCTGGACCTGGCTCGGGTTCTGCTGGGCTCACGTCCGCAGATGTTTAATGTTGCTCCTGTGGCTCCTCTGGAGCCGCTGGACCTGCTGCGGTTCCTCCGAAGGCCTCAGCAGGAACCAGAAGGTTCCTCCAGAAGGTTCCTGGGTCCAGTGGAGGACCAGGCCTTCGCTGGAGGACGTCCCCCCGTGTCTGCTGGACACGTGGACGCGTGCGGAGCTCCTCCTGGGCCGCCGGCGCGGCTGCTAGCCAGGTCGCCGCTGACCTGGGACCAGTGAACGTGGAGGTTCCTGGGGTTCTCCTGTGTGGACGCCTGTCCTGTCTGTCCCTGTCCCCTGTCCCCTGTCCCCTGTCCCCTCTAATGGTCTGATGTCCCCCCCAGCTGGTGAAGCTCTGCAGCGGGATGGTGGAGGCGGGGAAGGCCTACGTGGGCGCCAACAAGCTCTTCGTCAGCGGGATCCGGGACCTGTCCCAGCACTGCCGGGAGGACCAGATGATCTCGGTGAGGCTCCGCCCCCATCCTGGCCTTCCCAGGGTGTGGAGGGGGGGGTCTGGGGGGGCGGGGGCGGAGCCCCGCCGCCGCCGCCGCTGACGATCGTTTGTGTCTGCAGGACTTCCTGGAAAAATGTGGCGAAAGTCTGCAGGAACTCAGCAACCACCAGACGGTGAGTCCCACCAGCTGACCTGAGGTATTATGGGCTGTCAGACGTGTGCGTGCGTACGTGCGTGCTTCCTGTCTGCGTGGGCGGGGTCGGGGGTGGGAGGTTAACGATCAGCTCAGCCTTCAGCCTTTTAACCTCGCCGCCGCCGCACGAACACCTCAAGCGTGCACGTCGGCTTCTTCTAGGAGCCGCTGGGCGCCATCTGCACGGTCGCCGCCGCCGCGCCCGTCAGCCAGCTGTTATTCTGGGTTAAGCACCTGTGGGCGACCACGGAGGTCAGAAGGTCCACTTCCTGTTTGGCTGTTGTGGGATGGCGGTTAACAAATAAACCAGCTGGTTGGCGTTTTTCCACCAAGTTAGCTTCAGCGCTAACGGAGAGCTGGAGGCTAACTGACTGCGCTCAGCTCCACCCGGCTGCTTCTTCTTCTTCTGTCTTCATGCGCGTCCCTCCGGTGGAGGTTGTGTTTGTCGCCCCCTGCTGGACGCATTGATATCACACCTATGGATGGATGGACGGATGGATGGATGAAGCGGTTCTTGAAATTTCTGCTGAATCATGTTTGAAAGGAGTCACACTTTCCCGTCTGGGCTTTTTCAGATCCTCCTGGATCAGGCTCAGCGGTCGGTGAAGCAGCAGCTGCACAACTTTGTCAAAGAGTGAGTAAAACATCCGGCGCCGGCGGAGGCGTCCGCCAGCGTTTCGGTGTGTTTAGAAGCGAGAGCGCGGCCCAGCTGTGTTCGGGTGGAGAACCGGAGCTCCGAGCAGCTCCTGGACGCCTCCCGACTCCCTGTTCCTCACGCTTCTGCCTCCAGGGATGTCCGGAAGTTCAAGGAGACCAAGAAGCACTTTGATAAGGTGCGTGAGGACCTGGAGATCGCGCAGGTGCGGAACGCCCAGGCGCCCAGGAACAAGCCGCACGAGATCGAGGAGGCCGCCGGCGCCCTCAGCATCACCCGCAGGTGCTTCCGCCACCTGGCTCTGGACTACGTTTTACAGGTGAGCCGCGTGCAGACGCGCAGTTGCGGCGGTTAACGCGAGAGCGTGCTCTGCGTTGACCTGTGGAATGTTTTGGAGGCGTGGTTTCGCCCAGTAGGGGGCGTCCTCTCCACCTGTGTGTGATTTACCTGGTGTTGCGTTTGCAGATCAACGTCCTCCAGACGAAGAAGAAGTTTGAGATCCTGGACGCCGTAAGTGAGCGCGGAGACGGAAGCTTCGCCGCGCTGGCTAACGCTGTCGGCTAGCGCTGTCGGCTAGCGCTGTCGGCTAACGCCGGTTCCTGTCTGTCCCCACAGATGTTGTCCTTCATGCACGCGCAGCACGCGCTCTTCCAGCAGGGCTACGGCCTGCTGGACGACATCCGCCCCTACATGAAGAACCTGGCCGCCGAGGTGAGACCCCGCCCCACCCTGGCCTCCTCGCCGTTTGGCCCTCGTTAGCTTCATTTGTGTGCGGTCTCTTCAGCTGGATCAGCTGGTGATCGACTCTGCGGTGGAGAAGAGGGAGATGGAGCGCAAACACGCCACCGTTCAGCAGAGGGTGAGTCGTCTCCGCCCCTCCGCCTCTGCTGGGGCTCCTGCGGCCTCCACGTTAGCCGTTAGCCGCCGCCGGCTGTGTTAGCTTTAGCCCCGTTCCTGACCAAGAGGACGAAGCTTCTGCTTCAATATCTGGACGTGGGGACACGTCGGACCCGTTTCAAGACAGGATGTCCCTCTGATGAGCATCCATCTGATCCCAGATCAGACCTCTAACCTTGTCTTTTCTCTCCTCGTCCTCCTGGTGGCCCCGCCCCCTCCCAAAGACGCTGCTGCAGGTGAGTTTGATTGCTAACTGCTGTTAAAGGAGAACAGGAAATGAGATGAGCTGGGTCGCCGTGGCGACCTGATGCAGTGTGTGTGTGTGTGTGTGTGTGTGTGTGAAAGCGCTTCACGTGGCGCAGACGTGGGGTTAATCAGCCAACTGGAGCGTGCCTCCGTCTGCGTCCTGATCCGCTGTTGATCGCTAGTTTGAATCCCGCCGCTCCTTCAATAATTCAGCGCTTTTGTGAGGCGGCGGCGTTAAAAATAGCAGCTGGATCGGCTGCTCAGCTTCCTGTTCCAGGCGCCTGACGGCTGACCCGTTTCTTCTTCTTCTTCTCCTCCTCCTCCGTCAGGACTTTGCAGGCGAGGACTCGAAGGCGGAGTTTAACGTGGACGCTCCCAGCGGCGTGGTGATGGAGGGCTACCTGTTCAAGAGGGCCAGCAACGCCTTCAAGACGTGGAACAGGTGAGGAGCCCAGCAGCAGCCTCCGCTCGGGCCTGACGGGTGAACACATCCACCTGCTCTTCTCTGCAGACGCTGGTTCTCCATCCAGAACAGTCAGCTGGTCTACCAGAAGAAGCTGAAGGCAAGTTCCCGCCTCTGCGGCGCCGCGCCGCCGCCGCTGCAACACTGACAAGGTGTTTGTGCCTCAGCAGGACTCGCTGACGGTGGTGGTGGAGGACCTCCGCCTCTGCTCCGTCAAACCGTTCGAGGACATCGAGAGGAGGTTCTGCTTCGAGGTCGTCTCTCCCTCCAAGTAAGACGCAAACGGGAAAGCGGGAGAAACATGCTAGCGCGTGCGAGCGCGTGCTAGCGTTGTTGTGGTGGGTTGCAGGAGCTGCATGCTGCAGGCGGAGTCAGAGAAGCAGCGGCAGGCGTGGATTCAGGCCGTCCAGGCGAGCATCGCCTCGGCCTACCGGGAGAGTCCGGACGCCTTCCGCGTGGAGGTGAGCGGGCGGGCGGAGGGCGCCGGAGCTGCAGCGGAGCTGAGCGCTGCTCTCTCTCCCCCCCAGCACCTGGACAGGGCGGCTTCGCCCTCCACCAGCAGCATCGACTCCGCCGGCGAGGGGCGGGAGCGCGGCGTGCGAGGCGGCGACGCCATCCTGCAGCGCATCCAGGCGCTTCCTGGGAACGAGCAGTGCTGCGACTGCGGCCAGGCCGACCCCCGCTGGGCCTCCATCAACCTGGGCGTCCTCCTCTGCATCGAGTGCTCCGGCATCCACAGGTACGCCGCCACGCCCGGAGACAGGTCACCTGACCTTCCACTGAGGTCACACGCCTCCCGCCAGCGGTTGTATTCTGATTCCAGCTGCCACACACACTCCTGCGTGTGTGTGTGACTGAGTTTCACGAGGAAACGATGTTTCCAAACGGAGGAAAAGGCAGAATTAAACAAACAGCAGAGTTGAAGTGAGAGGGTGAACAGGCGCCGGCGAGCGGAGCAACAGGGCGGGGTTGTTCAGGGACAAACGCAGGACGCTGCAGCGTTGCATGCTGGGAGGAAGCCAACAGAGCTGGCTTGTTTGCAGGAGCCTGGGGGTCCACTGCTCCAAGGTGCGCTCGCTCACGCTGGACTCCTGGGAACCGGAGCTGCTGAAGGTACGAGCAGGAGCCGCTACGCTAACGCTAACGTTAGCGTAGCCGCGAAGGTCACACCTCTCCCGCGTGTCCGCAGCTGATGTGCGCGCTCGGGAACGCCGTGGTCAACCGCATCTACGAGTCCTCCTGCCAGGACCGCAGCCTGAAGAAGCCGCTGCCCTCCAGCTCACGGTAAACGCCGCGTTAGCGCCCGCCGCCGCCGCCCCACGGGCGCTAACGCGGCACTTCCCCCCCCCCAGGCAGGAGAAGGAGGCGTGGATCAGAGCCAAGTACGTGGAGAAGAGGTTCCTGAAGACGCTCGGCTCCGCCCACACGCTCGACGGCGGCGAGAGGAAGGCGGAGCGGCGGCGGAGCAGCAAGAAGTGCCGGAGGCACAACAGCGCCAACAGCCTAGCGAAGACGCGGCGCCGGTACCGACAGGAGGCGGGAAGCACCTCCCCCGCCACCCTGTGTGCAGGTACTGAGCTGATCCCAGGTCAGCTGTGAGCCACAAACCCGCCTGAACGCACCTGTGTGTGTGTGTGTGTGTGTGTGTGTGTGTGTGTGTGTGTGTGTGTGTGGCAGAAGCAGCAAGGTTCCGGCGCGAGTCCCTGTTCTGCCCCGACGAGCTGGACTCGCTCTTCTCCTACTTCGACACCGGCTCCGGACCTCGCAGTAAGTGCCCGTCCTGAGATTCCCGCCGGGTTCCGGGCCGGGGCTAACGCTCCGGGTCGGCGCAGGTCTGAGCAGCGACAGCGGGCTGGGCAGCACCGACGGCAGCACCGACATCCTGGTGTTCGGCTCGGTGGCGGAGGGTGAGTGTCGGGCCGGGACGTCCGCCGCCGTCAGCCGTCCTCGTCTAACGCCTCCGTCCTCAGAGCGCGAGGCGTCCGAGGGCTCCAGCGGCGAGGAGGCGGAGCTGGAGGCGGAGCCCGAGCCGGAGGCGGCGCGGGACCTTCAGCCCGGGGCGCTGCTCTACCGGGCCTCCAAGAGCCAGAACCTGCCCGTCATGGCGGAGGCGCTGGCTCACGGCGCCGACGTCAACACGGCCGACCACGCGGACGGAGGGAGGACGCCGCTCATCCAGGCCGTGGTCGGCGTGAGTGCCCGCCTGAGCCGCGCCCCCCCCCCCGCCTGCGCTTTGATGTCTCTTTCATCTGCCTTTGATTTCAGGGCTCTTTGATCGCCTGCGAGTTTCTGCTGCAGAACGCCGCTGACGTCAACCAGCGGGACCTGAGGGGGCGGGGCCCGCTGCATCACGCCACCTACCTGGGACACACGGGGTGAGTCAGGTGACAGGAAGTGGAGCCGGACAGGAGGCGTGCTGAGCTTTCTTCTTCTGTGGCGTCCTCAGGCAGGTGTGCTTGTTCCTGAAAAGAGGGGCGACGCAGAGCGACGAGGACGAGGACGGCCTGGACCCGCTGAGCGTGGCGGTGCAGCAGGCCAACGCCGACATCGTCACGCTGTGCGTCAGCCTCCGTCAGCCCGCCCACGGCGGCGGTGGCGCCGCTCTGACCGCCTGTCTGTCTGCTCTGTCCGTCCAGGCTGCGTCTGGCCCGCATGAACGAGGAGATGAAGGAGTCGGAGGGCGCGCTGGGACAGCCAGGTCAATACGCCGCCGGCGGCCCCACAGAGCAGCAGTTTAGGAAGTGCATTCAGGAGTTTATCTGTCTCGCTGTCGCTGACTGTTAGCGTCCGCTCAGGTCAGTGCTGAGGTCAGAGGGCGCCGCCAGGCTCCTCCCACTCCTGACAACGTTTCTATGACAGCGACGCCCAAATAACCCCCCCCCCCGGAGGTCGACTGCGCAGTCGTTCAAGCTTTATTTGCATGTGTGTGTTCTTCTGCGCCGGTTGATGCCTGTAGCTCCGCCCCCCGTCAGTCGTAGCTCCGCCCACTCGACCTGAGTGGCTGCTGATCAGCTCCGGACTGTTTACACACTCGTTTTTTATTACTGACTGTTGGGGTCTTTGGTTTGTTGTGACTTTTCTGCCGTTCTTGTTTCCTCACCGGGGTCGTCGGAGCGAAGGTCGTCTGTGGCGCCTTGTTGCATTTAACAGTATTTATACGTGGAAATATTTATATTGTGAATCACAATTTGACCTAAGGAAGGTTTTTGTTTTTTTCAGATGCTTTAATTTATAAAAACATTTATGTTATTTATTTTAACAGGATTATTTTTTTAGTATAAGGGACTGTATGAAAATTATTGAGGTGAATATTAAATAAAATATGGTTTTGCCTTTAAAAATCTTGCTTTTAAAAGGTGATATATAACTAAAATTAAATTAATATTTGAATTAAATTAATAACATAATTCAGGAAGAGCAGAAGTTTAAAGATGATCTCTGCAAAAAATGTTTTTTCTGCTTCTTTTACCTGAAACAACAGAAAACACTTGTTGAAGAAACACAAAGTGGTGTTTTTTTCATGTTTTGGTCAAAACATTAAATGTGTGAATCTATAAAACTAAATTAAATTATCTAATTAAATCATCATCACATCATCTTTGTCAGTTTAATCTATTTTTAATACAATGCTAAATTTTAAATGAAAAAAATTCTGCCTCCGTGTTGGAGTGTGTTATTTTCATACAGTCCCTAACTCTGTTGTAGTTTTTAACTTTTTTGTCAGTTTTAATCACTTTTTTTCAGAATTGTCATGAAAAAAGTGATTTCTGGAGTGTTGCAGGACGCAGATTTGAGTGATGAATGACGTCCTTGTCACTGCCTTTGTTGGTTTTTAGGTGTTGTACAGTCAAAACGATGTTTGTGTCCATGAAGGTATTAACACCTGTTTACCTGTTTCACTGACTCCTCCCACTTTCTTCTACTGACATTAAACTGAAAACTAACCTCTGCACTTCAAAGTCTCCTCCTTCTCTTCTTAAAAGACTAACAAACTGTATTCTTATATTCTTATATTACATTATATATATATGCTTTGATCTTTACGGCTAACCATCAGGCTCCTCGTGTGTGACAGCAGAACTGGTTGCACTGGGACGGCTACTGGTGTCCAGTTCTCTCCGTCTTCCTGCTTCCGTCTCCTTCGCGTTTGCACACAAACAGGATCTTTTAT
Organism: Arothron firmamentum; assembly: GCA_016586285.1. Classification (NCBI taxonomy): domain Eukaryota; kingdom Metazoa; phylum Chordata; class Actinopteri; order Tetraodontiformes; family Tetraodontidae; genus Arothron; species Arothron firmamentum. Next base: position 40,690 of record BJFM01000077.1, read on the forward strand.
TCGTATTTCCAGTTTGAGAGCTCTCACCAGACAAAAAGGGGCTGAATGGTTTTGTTATGCTAGTGGATCCAGTGGTTACCGTGGTTACCAATGAAGCCAGGGTTCAGCATTTGGGGAGTTGTAAGGGGGGGGCGGCGTGGCGGTGCCTCTGCGGCCGTTTGGCTGCTTCTGTGTCGTATAAAAGACATCTTTGCTGGGTGAAAAGCGGCGAAACTGTGACCAACGGGCTCTTCTGACCGGCCTGTTTCTGTGTCTTGGCCTCATCAGGAGACGCCACGTACCTCGACATCTTCAGGGAGTTTTCCCACATGGCGTCTCACGACCCCGAGAAGCTGAAACGGAGGAGCGTGCACTTCAGACACTCCTTCAGGTGAAGCGCCGACTCCCGGAGCCACGAGCATCTCTCATACTTGAACGGTTCTGAGGCCACGGGCGCCAGCGAGGGCCAAGGTCATCAGCTTAGGACGAAGAACGAGCTGCCAGTGGGGACTGCTTCTTTTCTGAGGAGGACTTGCTGGCCTTTTCCTCCTCTGTGTTTTTGAATAACCTCAGACTTTTGTACATTTAAGTGTTGAAACACTCGTTCACGTTTCATTTTTGCTGCTTCGGTTCCCTGATTCTGTTCAACAAATGGGATTGCATCATTAATAGCCTTCTTCAGTTTCTTTTCCTGCATTTAATTGCATTATATTTCATCGTTAAACTCAGCTTTGGTGGTCAGCGGTTGGAAGTAACGTGTCTGTGGGTTGATCTTGTCATGAATTGTTTTATTGTGTTGCACTGACTATGCTGGTGTAGTCTGTGTCATGTTTGCAGGACCACTATGAAAAGGCAGTACTTCTGTTGCTGCAAACATGCTGTACAAGTAATAAATGCTAATATATCTAAACCTGCAAGAATGCTGATGGAAATGAAGAATTTCGGAGCTTCGTTGTGTGCTGGTGAAACTGCGCCCCCTTCTGAATAAAGAATGTAAACGCATGAGTGAAACATTTGCCGTCTGATCTAAAAAGCAAGTCCAATTTTTACTTAAAAACGTATGCGTTATTAATCAAATAACTTTTTAAGCAACAAAATAGAAGTAATTTTGTACGTTTAGGTGTGAATTACGATTGTGTTTGATTCGGGTTTGACGATAAGTGGAAAAACACTGCAAACAAATCCGCCTGACGCATAGACGATCTTTGACGCCAATGGTGCGGTGGCCGGCGACGCGTGCCTATGACGTCATCGCGCCAGTTACGAAACCAGGAAGTCCTGGAGGGGCGAACGGTCGGCGATGGTGGAACTGCGTCCTGGTGGCAGGACGCTTCGCCCTGCTCAGCCAGACGGTCACTGACAGTATGCGGGTCGCAAAGCGCGATGTGTCTGCGGATCCCTGTCGCATACGGCTCCGCTCTGTCTAGCTAACTAGCTGTTAGCTTAGCGTTGGTCCGTCCCGCTGCGGAGGAGCCTCCAGCAGCGGTGAAGCTCAGCTGATCGGCTTCAGCACGACGCTCACACCGATGGAGACCAAGATGAAGAGGCCTTGAATGGCTGACAGACGACGGAGCGGCCAGGCATCAAAGTCAGGTAGGTGTCCTCCATGGGAGGATGCCCAGGTAGCTGGCACGATGCAGCATCGCTTCACACCCACTCGAGGGGCCGCAGCTGTGGAAACAAACCTTTAACCTCGTTTGTCATCTCTGGAGCAGACTGGAAAAACACCAGTCTGCTCCGGAGAGGGAGGATAGTTGGTTCCCCTGGAATCAGCTCATTTATTTTCCATGTGTCAGTGATGGAAGTGCTGAGTGTTGGGATGTTCTGCTGATGACTGTTGACCTCCACCTTCCTTCCTCGCAGACATGGCGGTGCAGCTCCAAGCGTTCTCCTCCCCCTCCGTGTCTTCCAGCGCGTACCCCCGCTCCAAGAGGTTAAAAGTGGAGAACGCTGCCTGGGACGTGTCCAGCCAGCTGGGAGAAAGCAGATACTACCAGCAGAGTCCCGCTGAGGGAGCGGCGCCCTCCACCTCCACCTCCGGCTCCACCTTCAACCCCGTCTACGGCGCCAACCAGCCGCCTGTGGTGCGGGCGGCGGACAGCACGGGCAGCCTCCGGGGGCCGCCCTCTTCCTCGTCCTCCTCGTCCTCCTCCAGCCGCCGCGCGAAGGAGGCGGAGCTCTCGCTGCAGCCATGTGACCTCTACCAGAAGCAATACAGCCTGAAGAGGAAGAGCGAGGAGGTGGACAGCAGCGACAGCGTGCAGATCCTGGAGGAGCTCTCGGCTCCCGTCGTCTTGAACCGCATCGGCGGCGGAGGGGGAGGGGCCACCACGGCTCAGTCCATCGCGCATTCCTCTTCCACAACAAAGAGCAGCTCCCACAGCGAGGGCGACTACCAGCTGGTGCAGCACGAGATCCTCTGCTCCATGTCCAACAGCTACGAGGTGCTCGAGTTCCTGGGACGCGGAACCTTCGGTCAGGTGGCCAAATGCTGGAAGAGGGGAACCAATGAGATCGTGGCGATTAAAATCCTGAAGAACCACCCCTCCTACGCTCGACAGGGGCAGATCGAAGTGAGTATTTGATGTGACTAGAACTCGGTTCTGGACATCAGAGCTTCTGCAGATGGAGTCTGGTGCAGCTGGCGAGGACGTTTGTCCCTCTGTCCTCCCCGTAGGTGAGCATCCTCAGCAGGCTGAGCACGGAGAACGCCGACGAGTTCAACTTTGTGCGCTCCTACGAGTGTTTCCAGCACAAGAACCACACGTGCCTGGTGTTCGAGATGCTGGAGCAGAACCTGTACGACTTCCTGAAGCACAGCAAGTTCAGCCCGCTGCTGCTCAAGTGCATCCGGCCCATCCTGCAGCAGGTGGCCACGGCGCTGATGAAGCTGAAGAGCCTGGGCCTGATCCACGCCGACCTCAAGCCTGAGAACATCATGCTGGTGGACCCCCTGAGGCAGCCCTACAGGGTGAAGGTCATCGACTTCGGCTCCGCCAGCCACGTGTCCAAAGCCGTGTGCTCCACCTACCTGCAGTCGCGGTACTACAGGTGAGCAGAAAGGCCGGCGTCTGCGGCGGGAAGCTCCGCCGGGGCCTCACGCCTCCCGTCTTCTCCAGGGCTCCAGAGATCGTCCTGGGTCTTCCCTTCAGCGAGGCCATCGACATGTGGTCCCTGGGGTGCGTCATCGCCGAGCTCTTCCTGGGGTGGCCTCTTTATCCCGGAGCCTCCGAGTACGACCAGGTGAGCGGCGCCGCCGGCGTTGGCCACCGCCCTCGGGTGGGGAACGCTGACACCGCCTCCTGTCGTCCCGCAGATTCGCTACATTTCGCAGACGCAGGGTCTCCCGGCCGAGTACCTGCTGAGCGCCGGGACCAAAACCAGCCGCTTCTTCAACAGGGGGCCCGACTCCAGCTACCCCCTGTGGAGACTCAAGGTGGGTCGGCGCTCGCAGGTCCGGAGCAGCGCCGACATTTGACGCCGTGTTTTTCACCTCCAGACGCCGGCGGAGCAGGAGGCGGAGATGGGCGTCAAGTCCAAGGAGGCCAGGAAATACATCTTCAACTGTCTGGACGACATGATGCAGGTGAGGACGCCGGGACCGCCCGCAGCGCCCCGAGCGGCCACGCCCACCTGTCCTCTGCCGCGCAGGTGAACATGACCAACCTGGAGGGCACCGACGTGCTGGCGGAGAAAGCCGACCGGCGGGAGTTCATCGACCTGCTGAAGAAGATGCTGACGCTGGACGCCGACAAGAGGATAACGCCCATGAAGACCCTCAACCACCCGTTTGTCACCATGACGCACCTGCTGCACTTCCCCCACAGCTCCCAGTAAGGTCACATGACCAGAACACGCTCAAGAAATTACCACCACTAGAGAACAGGGATGGATGCAACCAAGAGGAAATGCAATCTTTATTCATCTTAATCATTTTAAGTTACATAATTGTAACTTCTGTGCCCTTTGATCATTCAGCATCCTGCTCCTTTGATCTCCTTTGTGATCCGCCTGATTGATCTGCGCCTTTGATTTTCTGAATTTTGGGTTTTGGGCGCAGCAGCTGGGTTCACTTTGATTCCGTCCCCGTCTAGTGTGAAGTCCTGCTTCCAAAACATGGACATATGCAAACGCCGCTGCGGCGCCTTCGAGAGCGGAAAGAGCGTTTTTGCCAGCAACAGCACAACGAGCGCAGCCGCCAACCTGACCGTCACCTTCAGCAGCCAGTTAAACCAGCACAACCAGGTGAGCAGCACTGCCTTCGTCCTGTCTGGACCCACGTTTGGCCTTCCTAACCTGGCCTTTCCTTGCTGTGGCTGCTGGTTTCGTCTCCAAGATGGCGTCCGCGGGGGGTCCGTCGCTGTCTCTGAGCGGCAGCGTCCCGCTGCTCAACTACCAGCCGGCCCTCTACCAGCAGGCCACCATCAACATCCCTGGCCTGGCCCAGCAGGGGGTCCCTCTGCAGACCAGACCCCCCCACCTCTGCACGCAGGCGGAGCCCTTCCAGCAGACGCTCATCGTTTGCCCCCCGACCATCCAGGGTGAGGACGGACGTCCGGCGGGAGCCTGTCAGGTGTTACCTTGTTTTTCTCTCCGCAGGTCTTCAAACAGCCGGTAAATCTTCCGCCTACCCAGTGAGGATGGACAGCTCGGTGCCGTTGGTCCCTCAGAACCAGTCGTCCCAGTCGCTCCACATTCAGCCCGGCGTGCTGGCTCAGGTAGGGCCCGACGGACCCCCTCCAGATACGAGAAAACATTTTAAAACCGTCTGATCAGAACGGCTGCATCAGCTGGGGAGTGGCGCAGGAACAGGAAATCATTTCATCTCATAACTCCTCCCCTCACCCCCCCCCCCCCCCCCCAGGCCTCCCTCGACCCCCAGCGGTTAGGCAGCCTGTACGCGTCGGCGGCGGGAATGTCGCCGTTCGGCTCGCTCTTCGCCACCTTTCTGGAGCAGAATCCTGCCGTTATGGTAAAACACCGCCACCGCAGCTGCCTTGAAGGACTCCTCCCTCCCTCCTTCCCTCATTCCTTCCTTCCTTTCCTTCCCTCCACATACTGTATATCACCATCACATCGAAAGATTTTAAAATGGCCTGTTAGGATTAACTGCGCCCCCTGGTGGCTCCATAGATTAACTGCGCCCCCTGGTGGCTCCATAGATTAACTGCGCCCCCTGGTGGCTCGATGCTGTGTTGCAGCCACTCCTGACTGAGCCCTTTCACCCTCAGACGGGTTCTTGGTTTCTGGTCTGTTTCCTGAAGCTCTAAAAGACTGGCTTGTGTGTATGAGTGTGTGTGTTCTTCGTCATGGTCTTCATCTGTGTGTGTGTGTGTGTGTGTGTGTGTGTGCAGCAGGGCTGGCCAGCAGGCACTCAGCAGATCCTCATCCCCTCCGCATGGCCGCAGGTGTCCGGTATGACCATCCACAACAGCAGCCAGGCGCTCGTTGCTGACTCGCCCCTGGGGGCCGGGCTGTCGGAGGGCCAGCAGGCGTCAGGCTGGAGGTCGGTCCCGTCGCCGTGAGTCTGCGTGAGGAGAGGACGAGTCTGGCCTGTCCTCACGCCTGTGGCTTGGTTCTGCACAGGGGTCGCTATGGAAACCAGTTTGAGGGGCTCAGTCAGCAGGATTCTGGCGTCAGCCGTCAAGGAGCCTCGCAAAGCCACAACACGGGGGCCACGCACCCGAGGACCCAGCAGGGCAAACGGGCCAAGGGTCGCCATGGAGACAAGCGAGCCAGGTATCCTGCTGATGCTGACATTCATGTGATTTACCTGCTGTCCCAGTGTAACCAGTGGGTTTACCTGCTCTGTCCCAGTGTAACCAGTGGGTTTACCTGCTCTGTCCCACTGTAACCAGTGGGTTTACCTGCTCTGTCCCAGTGTAACCAGTGGGTTTACCTGCTCTGTCCCACTGTAACCAGTGCATGTGCTCCTCCAGGCCCGTGGCTTCGATTCATCCCACCTCGGTGCTCCACAGCACCTTTACTGGTGACCAGTCTCAGCCCATCATCATCTCGGACACGCCCAGTCCTGCCGTCAGCATCATCACCATCCACAGCGACTCTGAGGATGACGCTGACAGGAAAAGCCCCGCCCCCTGGTGACCACACCTCCTCCTTCTTCTTAAGAGTCTTGTCCCCGCGGTCTCTTTTTTAAGCTCCGCCCCCTCTCCGCAGCCCCGGAGCGAGTCAGCGGCCGAACGTCATCAGCTGCGTGACGGTTCACGACTCGCACGACTCCGACTCCTCCGACAGCAGCCCGCTGTGCCCCAAGACCGGCTCCCCGCCCGCCAAGTCCACGGCCGTCGTCACACCGTCGGCGAAGAGCCAATCAGCAGAGAGCTCGGCTCACAAAGCTGCAGGTCAGAGTGGCGCTTCTGTTGTTGCCAGGCAACCGGGACTCCTTTTCACCTGGACGTGTTCTTCTGCTCTTCTTCCCGTCGTCTCACCGACAGATCAAACTCCGAGCGGTTCTGTAAAGTCCCGGAAGAGCTCAGCTCAGCAGCCGGCGCGGCCCGGGGACGCCACCGCCGAACGCCATCAACGCGTGGCGTCCGGCAGACCTCAGCCTCTGAACCTGAGTCAGGTGACCTCGGCGCCGTGCGGCTGCTGATCCTCGCTGGCGTTTGGTCTGACCCAGATGTTTCCTGTTGCAGCAGGCGATGATGTCATCACCCCAGGACCAACCAGGAAGTAGCTCACTGAGGCGACAGCACACCTACCCACCTCCAGGCTCCTCCCACTCCTATAACGCCCTCTTCAGCTCGGCGCCAAACCTGTACGCCTACCCGGCCTCCGCCGCGCTGGCGTCCGTGTCCCAGGCCGTGGACCAGATGCAGGGTGGGTCGTCCCGCCACGCCAGGGTGGGCGGGGCTTACTCCTCTCTGGCCCTGCTGCAGAAGAACCTGAGTGCTTCCGGTGCGGGACAGCACGGTAACCAGCAGCAGGGGGCGCCATCGTTCCACCAACTCCCCAGGAAACTGAACCAGTACCCTTACCTGTGAAGAGGCGGAGCTTGGGCCCCGCAGGTGACCTTTAATGTTAATTTAGGAGTCGTTTCAGCTCGTTAGTTGTAGCGTCTGAAGCCTTCGCAGCTGATCGTGTCTTTGGTGTGAACCTGAGGCGTGGAAGGAACGCCGCCTCCTGGATGGTCTGGTGATGCTAAAACCTGACGACCTCGTCAGCGCAGAATAAAGACGCAGCCAAACCACCTGGACTCTGCTCTGTTATTAATGCGACACTATTACACCTCTTTAAAAACTGAATGTGGGCTCAAATGAGTGGCTGAAGCAGCTGGAGAACAAAGAGAATGTTTATTATTTCAGTACATTTTCAGAAAGCTGCAACATTCATTTAAGGTGCGAACGCGCCGCAACGCTGCAGCCTCGCCTGCGATCGCAATAAACCAGCTTAGAGGTCAGACCTGAATATTCCCACAAATTTATTCTCTAAATTCTGACTTTTAAAATAGATTTAAATTAAATATTCGCCCTTGTTTTGCTGTCACGGACGGACGTGAGTACGACGGCGATGATGTTTGTCTTACGGCGGCCTGATTTGCTCCGTTATTCTGACGCGTGACAGAAATATTTACACCACTGACGTTCTCAGGAGCTCCAAACGCTCCTGAACGTCATCAGAACTGCAAAAATAAAAGAATCCAACTGGAATTAATCTTCCTTATATACACACGTCGCGTCGCATTGCAGGGAGCTGTAAGTTGGGGCTGTAAACCATCTCACCCTTTCCTGGTTGCACATCGAATCCTGGATGGGCGCTCTAGAACTCCTCGTGAACGTTCCTGGCGTAGTCCATGAGCTTGCTTCCTGTGAAGTACTCGCTGTATTTGAGGATCTCTTCCAGCTCCAGGCTGTGGTTCTGGTTCTCGTCGGCCACGGCGATCATCTGCCGGGCCTCGTTCAGGGCGTTGTGCTCGTTCATGGGGTCCATGTACTCCTGCGGGACAAAAAAAAAGCGTTTGAGACATTTACGAGCGGAGGAGAAGAACTCCAGAAGTCCTCCTGCTACGTTTACGACCTGTTTAGGAAACAGCAGAATGTTCTTCCTGGAACATTCCGCTCAGACGTTTAAGATGTTTTTGTGGTCCGCCCATCCCACCGTGTTGCTCACCTCCAGCTCCTCCATGGTTACGATTCCATCGCGATTGGCATCGATCACTTCCTGGAACTCCTTCTTCCTCTCCCGGACCCAGTCGTCGTCGATGTCCTGGCCCTGCTGGTTGTCCACGGTGCCCACAGGCAGGGAGATGAACTCAGACAGCGTCAGTTTTTTATCGCCGTCCTGGTCTGCAGGAGAACAAACAGCTTCGCTCACCTCAGGGTCCGAATCCCGGAAGCTTCAGGCGGCGGCCGGTTTGAAAACTCACCCAAGTCGCGGACGATCTCCTTGACCATGTACCTCAGCATCCCTTTGCTGTGCTCCGGGTGGAGGAAGGAGAGGAACTCCTGCTCATTCAGCAGCTGGTCCATGGGGTTGGTGTCGGCCTGAAACCACCGATCCTTCAGGCTCTCCAAAACCTCCTGAGCTGCAGGAGACAAACAGACGTTAACGCGGCCATTCAGTCTGGCCGAAGACCTTCACAAACATTCAAACACAGAAGAACATTCAGAGGACAAAGTTCGCATCTACTGGCTGTTTAAACCTTCCGTTCTTACTTTCTTCATCCAGTTTCAAGTCTTCATTGTTCTTTATCTTCTCTGCGACCTCCTTCTCGTTAAATCCTTTGCTGGCCAGAAACTTCGCCCTGTATTCGTCCCACGTCACATGACCTGCGGACAGAGCTCGGCGTGAGTTCCACAACGTTCTCTCTCTCTCTACCGTCAACTGTGTCCTCCCTCACCGTCCCCGTCAGGGTCGACGGCGTGGAAACTGTTCTTGTTTTCGTTGGTGGCCTCCTGAAAATGCTCCTCCGTCTTCTCCATAATCCACCGCTGCATCTCCTTGGCGCTGATGCTGCGGTCTTTGTTGAAATCCACCCTTGGAGAGTTCAACACAGACGTGAGTTCAGCTTCACAAATCTCTTCATCAACAAACACCTGTGACGGCTCCGCCCGGAGCACAAATCTCTACCTTTTTTTTCACATTTCAGGTTTAATTAAAGGAGGAGTTTGGAGGATCTGACTGACTATTAAAATGAATAAAGTAGCTCCTCCTCTCTAGGTTAGCAGCTGACGTGTGCTTCCCAAACTGCAGTTAAACTCACACACAGACACACACAGACACACACACACACACACACACACACACACAGTAGTTCAGGAATGCTGTCATTCCAAGCAGAATCAATTCTCACTTGGCAAAAATCTCAATGAGCTTCTTTCTGTTCCTCCTGGGTTCAGAGTCCTCGTCAAACTCCTCCATATCTTTCCCCAGGAACACTTCCTGATGGAAATCCTTATTCAGGTGTCCATCCAGCTCCATTTTGACCGCGTTGAGGTGGTCCGGGGGGAGAATCTCGTTCTCATCCTTGCTGGCTGACTTGTCCTTCAAGGCCGACATGTTTGCGGGTCGCGCACACACATCCATGTTTTGCAGCAGGAGGAGGATGACATTTGCAGTCAGGAAGTTCCTGCACCACAGACTCTTCCCAGCCATGACCGCCTGCACAGGAAACTTCAGACACAAAACACACAAGCTTGTAATTGTTATATAACGTCACGTCACACTAAATTTTATGGCTTTTAATGTCGCGTCAGAGTTTAGTTGGGTTTCTGTTATTGAGACACACCCACGAGAAACCAGGTCACATTCACTGAAGACTTAGCAAATATTACATAGCAGAAAGGCAGGTTTTTTTTGGTTTTTTTTAAAAAAAACAACTTTCATTCCTCGTTCTAAACTAACAGTGATATTTGTTGATACGTTAACGTAAAACAACATTTTCCAATAACATAAAACAACAAGGTTTTCTAAGTCCAGTTGCCTACAAAATCTAACCTTGGATAAGGTTTTCTCATAAGTGTCAATAACGCCTCGTTCATCTTGTTCATAGACATTTATCTAAACTATCAGTCAACAAACTTTAAGTTAGCTCTCACTCTCCCACTTGGAATCATGCCTTTAATTAAAATACGTGTCTAAATCCGACAGTAAACCAACCTAAAGTCCGCAAGCTATCTTCACGCAGTACATCACACAGTGCTTTAGCTTGTAAACGATAAATGACAAAATAAGGAGGATAAATGTGGACAGAGTTCGCGTTGCAAGACTAACCTGAAAAACGTGAAAGACTGAAGAGGCGACCCGACAGAAGCTGAGCTGAGCTAAGTGTTGCTAAGCTAAGTGTTGCTAAGCTAAGTGTTGCTAAGCTAAGTGTCGCTAAGCTGCGCGTCCCAAACAGACGGAGGATCCGGTCAGTCCGGCTGTCACACCGCAGTTCCTGTACACGTGGCTCCTTGGCCACACCGCGCCTCCACAGGCGGAGATGACCCGATGAAACACCGCAGAATAAACTCAGCTTCCACTCGGAACAGAAGCGGTCCAACTCATTTAAATCCACCAAAACAAATGACTCAACCGAAGGTTCAGATCTGCGCAAGTAACCAGCGGACTTCTTTGGTTTTAACAACAGAAACTAATGTGTCGTCAGCGCCGCCTGTCGGACAGGAGGGGAAAAAGCACCAGACTGGCAGAAATAATAAATACGTTTTCCAGATTTTAGTACATACTTATATGTCAGTTTATTGTACATCGTCCAGTTTAGACTCCTTTACATATTAATACCAAATACTGTCAAGTTCTGAGAAAAACTGATCTTTTCACCCGTTCCAGCCACACTTATTCATCAGTGTAACGTAGTTTAGCCACGTATGCTAATAGCATAGCTCGTATCCTCGCGACAGTCATAACGGAAGTTGACGAAAATCAAAGAGAGCGATGCAAGAGAGACACCTGTAGAACTAAGCAGCAACGCGGGAAGGGGCGCCACCCTGTGGTGGAAACTGGTAATGCTCCATGTAGTACCCTGGCCGGTTCAGGAAGATCTCATTGTTTTAGAGTACAGGCGACTCACAAATGCTCAACCAGTCGTGAAAATAACTTCGAGATTACAGCTTTTAAACTTAAGGCCGAAGAGCGGCAAACTTAAAGAACTGCTCTTTAGAATCTTAATTAAAAAAAATATCTGAATCCTCAAAGGAAATCCTGTATTTGTGTTTCGCACTGTTCTGGTGGAGCAAGTCACACACACACACACACACACAGAGTGCAGCCATCAGATACATGCAGTGTTAAATGATCGTGTCCTTGTTTTTCACACCAGGTACACGCCAGTGGGTCCTGGAACGTTCAGCGTGGATCCGGGACGTTGGGAACATTAGTGTAGTTCCCGCCGACGCCCATGGGTGTCGCTGTATCAAAACATAATAAAGTTGCGTCTACAACAGCCTCGTGACATTTTTATTAAGATTAAACAACAGTAACGTCATATATTAAAAAACAAAAATCCATTTAAAAAACAAAAATCCATTTACAACAAGTGAGATTCAAACGGACCCACGGTGAGATGCTTTTTGAGTGTAAATAAGAGGAAAGTAGAGGAGCTCAGTGTTCAGGATGAACACCAGAACAATAAACTGGACCGGTCCTGGTAACGACTGGTCTGACTCTTCCTGCTCAGGAGGCTGAGGTCCTCCTGAGGACCGAGAACCTTTCATTACTCCCCGGTAACACCGGTGGGACAAATGAAGGATTATTTTGTCTTGGCTACATGAAGAGCTTTTATTATAACCCCAGAGAGGGAAGCAGACAGAGAGAGGGCGGGGGAGAGAGACAGCCAGTGAGAGAGAGAGAGGGGGGGG
>BJFM01000077.1:65935-86559 GCA_016586285.1 Arothron firmamentum
GGGGGGGGGGGGGGGGGGGGGGGGGGGGGGGGCAGATGCAGGCTCCTCCCTGCAGGGTTTGTCAAAACATTCCAGCACAGTCAGAGCGAATAACTGAGCAACGGCTCCGGCCTTCGGAACCGAGCGACTCCGCAGAAGTTCTGAGGACGGCTCAGCTCACATTCGGACGGGCCATGAGGGGGCTGCTGGTGGTGCTGGTCTCCACAGCCTGGACCCTGTGTGCTGCCCAGTACTACTACCAGGGCCTGATGGAGTACCTGGAGAACAGGCTGTTGGCTATAGAGGTGAGCAGGACCACACACACACACACACACACACACACACACACACACACACACACACACACACACACACACACACACACACACACACACACACACACAGAGCCTCAGAGTTCCCTCAGAGGCATGTTAGATTGTTGGAAACTGAGTGTTTGTTAATAAAAATATGTCATGTTTGTGTATATTAACCTTAGCATGAGGCCCCCTGCCACACACATGCACGCGCGTGCACACACGCAAACCCACACACAGTCCCTCTTCTTCTTTTATGCATTATTTAACTCATGCGATCCAATTAACGTGATGTCTGTGCAGCTCATCAACCGCAGGGGCTTCTGGGTAAATCAGCTGACACGCAACAGATTAGCTCCGAGCCTGTTTGGACGATTAGCATCATCTTAGCTGAAGCTAATTAGCTTCATCGTTACCGCGACAAATAAAACATACAGAAGAAAGAAGGAAAAGTAGAGTGAAATAACAGGAAAACAAATTTAAAATAACGCAACAACAGAAAGGAACAGAAAAACAGGAAGTTTATATTAAACTTCCCGCGGGCGGTTTTCATTTCATCCCGTATTTCATTATTTAGTCAATAGCTAGTTTATTTACGGCGGCCTCGTCCGGCCGAACCCTCGTTCCCGCCGACCACGGCGAGAAAATGAACCAGGGCCAGATGAGACGGCGAGGAGCCGTCCGATCGCCCCACTTATGGTGGGAATGATTTAGCGTCATGGTGACGGGTGCTCCACACTGGTGCCAGGAAAATGGAAACATTTCCATTTCCATATTCAATACAGGCGAGAGCTGGAGAGAAACCAGTCGTTTACCTTCTCTGTCCCAGTATAACCAATTAGCAGCAACAGTAGAGCTAATAAACTAGCAGGTTAGCACGGCCGCGCGTCGGTTAGCCTTCTGTCTGTGTCGCAGGACAGGCTGCAGCTGTACCAGCAGCAGTCGGCCGGCTTCCACACAGACCTGCAGAACCTGAGGAGACGAGCAGCCGAGAGCCTGGACGGGCTGAAGAACCAGCACCTGGACCTGTTCAAGGACCTGGAGCGAGCGGCGGTGCGGCTGGAGCGGCTGGAGCGCGACACGGAGCAGCTGGAGATGCGGACGTCGCCGCGGGCCTGCGCTAACGCCGCGGACAGGGTCCTGGAGCAGGAGGTGTGGATAAGAGAGGGGGAAGAGGAGGAGGAAGGCTGGGAGGAAGGCTGGGAGGAGGTGTACTCCACCGTCTCAGGTGTGTGTGTGTGTGTGTGTGTGTGTGTGTGACTCAGGTTTTACTCTGGTTCTGGGGGAGTCTCCAGAGTGGCTCTGCTGAGGCTTTGGCTCCGCCCCCAGGTTTGTTTCCCAGAGTCCACTGGGGCGTTTTCCCAGGAAGCAGGGATGACGTGGAAAGAGGAAGCTGATCAGAAGCAGCTTCGCTTCTGAGGAGTCAAACTGCTTCTTTAACCAATCGGCTGACAGATGCTGAAGGTTTTCTGGCTTCCTGCTTCCTCCCTGCTGCTTCCTGTTGAAGCCGACGCCCTCTTCCTGGCGCTGACCCTCCCGCGGCGTTGACCCGGCCTCTCTCTCTCTCTCTCGTCCTCAGACTGCGTGGAGATCATCTCCGCCATCCGGTCGGTGAAAATCCTGAAGCGAGTGGGCGGAGCTAAAGGCCTGTGGACCAAAGACCCCAGCTCGTCCCGGGTCTACATCTTCAACGGGACGTCGGGAGACACCGTCCACCAGTTTGACTCCGTCAGGGAGTTTTCCCGCTCTGCCGGCGTCCCTGGCGGACGTCCAATCCGGCTTCCCTCTGAGTGGACGGGCACCGGGGGCGCCGTCTACGACGGTTACTTGTACTACATCCACCAGGAGACAGAGACGGACATCCAGATGGTCAAATATGACCTCGTGGGCGGGGCCGTGTCAGACACCGCCATGATCCCAGTGGAGAGCCACGCCCCCGTCTACGAGCTCAACCCCGAAACGGTTGCGGACATGGCGGCGGACGACCAGGGCCTGTGGCTGCTGTACGCCGCCGGCGCCAACGAGCCCCACATCAACCTCGCCAAGATGGACCGCCACACGCTGGACATGGAGCAGCTCTGGGACACCGGCTGCCCGCGGGCCAACGCCGAGGCCGCCTTCGTCATCTGCGGAACCGTCTACGTGGTCTACAACACCCGCCTGGCCAGCCGCTCCCGCGTCCAGTGCGTGTTCGACGTGAACGAGGCGGTGCTGGGCGAGGAGGCGCCACTGCTCTACTTCCCCAGGAGGTACGGCGCCCACGCCGGCCTGAAGTACAACCCCGAGGAGAAGCAGCTGTACGGCTGGGACGACGGATACCAGATCATCTACCGGCTGAGCCTGAAGAGGAAGCTCCTGCTCTGACCGGAGGTGGTGGTATAGTCGCCACGGCAATGACACAGTTGGTCACGTGACCCCTCAGAAGGCCCACTTCCTGGCGGGTGGCGTGTTTTTCTGTGATTAGTCGCACGTTTGGTGAGAATTGGCTGAATAAAGTAACAGGAAGTGTGACGATGCTGCTGTGTGTTGTCTCCAGGGGGCGGGGTCGGCCGGAGTGGGCGTGGCCTCATACGTTCAATCGACCAATCGCACCACTTAGGCCACGCCCACTCAGGCGTCTGAGCAGAATCATGAAAACGATCACAACGTGTGTTTTACGTAATTATTTTAATCAAAGAAAAGGAAAATTACAGAACCGGGAACACATCACGAAGAAGATGACTAAAAGAAGAACCCTTCCTCTTCTGTTATTACACACCTAACTCTTCTATCACAGCAACACCTGCCACACCATTCTATTAGTGCAAATACAAAACTTCCAATAAAAAAAAAACAAACCTTGAAGTTGTCGCTATGGTAACAGCTGGAAGGGTTACGAGATCATCAAGAAACGGTTACAACAGCAGCAATTAAACCATGACAACACCACAGAGGAAGATCTGACCCTGTTCCAGGGCCTGGGGGGCCACGCCCACCACAGGAAGCCACCCGGACACGCGTGGAGGTTTGTGCCGGCTGGTTCCTGCGCCCCGAATGAACCCGTCCAGAACCTTCTAGAGCAGAGCGCCGTCATCGGATTAAAGGCGCCGCAGGCCGGCGCTGACACGGGGGAGCGTTATTGAATCAACCCTCCTCCCACTGACAGGAAGCAACGTGGACCAGCGCCGCCAAATCGCTTTTGTGCTTCGCCCGGAGGTTTGTGAGGCTGAAGGATGCCGGCCTGAGTCTGCTGATAGCTGGAGCTGACGGGGGAACCTCGTTAGCTTAGCTAGGAGCGGCCCGCTGTGCTTTAGTGGGACCAAACTGCAGCAGGAACTCCTGGAATGTGAGAAGCATCTTCAGCAGGACGGCGGTTAGAGAGAAAATGAAGGCGTTCATGAGCTTTACCGCAGCCTGACACCAGGGGGCCCCGCCAGAGAGGCTTCGCAAAACAAAAGGCTCAACGCTGACAGCCGTTGAGGTGCTATTCTAAAGGCAGAATTTTGGAGTTTTCAGCTAAACGCAAATGAACGCACGGCAGAGAAGCGACGTAGCGCGTTTCCAAGACAACTACGTTCGAGGCTACACAAAATCACACGTATTTATAGTTTCAGCTTTTCTGTTCCGGGAAAAACAAAATGAGCAAAACGGTTTTACAGCAAACTATACAAACCCGCCCGAATCTGCCGAGGAAAAGAAGAAAAGGAGGCGATGGAAAGAGCAGCGCTTGTTCATCTGGAGGAAAAGTGGGTGAGGGCGTGCACGAGGAGGTGAGGGTGCGTCCGAGCGCTCAGTTTGGCCCTGCGGACGCTAACGAGGAAGTTTAGCAAAGAGCTTTGAGATTATTCTCTTCAAAGGTTGCGTTCGTGCAGCCTCGTCGTCGTCATCAGCTGTGATCGATGAGAAACCAGAAAAAGAGACTCTGCCGTGATGTTGCTTTGATCTTCTGCATAGGTTAGAATTACAACGATCAAAGGTTTTTGCATGACTCACACGCGTGTGTGTCGCCGCTAACACAAAAGCCTTCGTAAAACAACGCCACCTTGTGTCCGGCCATCATGTTTGCTTTGATCTGCTATGAATGGATTTGAATGAAATTTCTGGAAGAACTTTGACCTTTGATCTTGGGAGGATCAAAGTTCAAAGGCCAAGGGGGGGAAATGAGGGCTGTGCTTTTTTTTTTAGCTGTTGACCCGTGGCGTCGCCTCTGCCACAGGAGCATCCATGTTAGCGTGGACAGAGCCCCCCCCCCCCACCCAAAGAAACACACACCACTCTCAGAGTCAAAGGTGAGAGCGTCCATTTGTTGGCGAAAGTGGACGTCCTGGGAGGTCAACCGGACTATCAAAGACACAAACGCTACGGCTCCAGGATGCTACAGTTCTGGGTTTATGCTAACGTAGCGCCGAGATTCGTCGAGGGAGCCGTGGTTCGTCAGACCGCCGCCCCCACCGGGCACGTTGTCCTCCCAAAGAGTCTGAGCCAACAACGTCTGTCCGTCCTCCTCGTTTCACCCCTCCGGGTGACGCCCCCCCAGACCTGAAAAGACGAAACCTGACGGAGCTAGCGGGCCGTCCGGGACCACCGTCACTGGAGCGCTCTTGGAGAAAGGGAGGACAGCGAGAGACAGAGGGACAGAGGGAGGGAGAGGGAGACAGCGGGGTCGTGTTTCTCCTCGATCAGGAGGGCGGGATCCCCCCCCCACGCTGGGCCTCAGCTGGTGCTGCTCAGGGGCTGGCGGGGGGCCTGGGTGAGGGGCAGGAGCCCTGGCTGTCAAAGCTGGCCGTCCTGGCCTTCCACTGCAGGACACAGGGACACAGGAGACGGGTCAGCAGCAGGTTACGCCCGGGCCACGCCCTCAAACCCCCCCCACCCACCCACCCACCCACCCACCCACCTCCTTCTCGGACTTCTTGGGCTCCAGCAGGTGGTGCCAGTGCGCGATGGGCTTGCGTGGGTACGCCAGCATCTCGTTCCAGTGGTCCCTGCCCAGTCCCTCGGCGTTGCACCCCACCCTCATCACGCCGATGATCTCATTGTGGCCGACCCTGCACACGCACACGCACGTGCACTGTCAACACAAGTGGCCACGCCGGCCGCCGCTGCTCTGTGATGGATTAGTCATGTCTGGCGCTGTGAGGCTTACAGGTCGTAGTCCATGACGGAGATGTGCAGGCTGACGTGGTCCATGCTGTCGGGGGGGATGTCGAAGATGATGGCCTCGTTGTAGGACGGGTTCAGCGTGTTCTTCTTGATGCTCGTCTTCTTCTTCTTCAGACGTCGGCCGTCGCATATGAGCGAAACCTTGACGTAAGGATCTACGAGGAGACAGAAGAGAGGTGGATTCACCTGGAGGGAAAAACGATCAACAGACGATCGTGAACCAGTCACGAGTAATCTGATTACTGTGTGTAACTAATCAGATTATAGTCACAATACAGCCTCACCTGTGACAAAGATGATCAATTAGACACAATTGGACGCATCTAGTAGTCACACACACACACACACACACACACACACACACACACACACACACCTGAGTATCCAGTGATGTCCATGGCCTTCAGGTTCCTGCACTTGATGACCGTCAGCGTGAGCCGGCCGGCGGTGGGCAGGTAGCAAAGAGAGAACATGATCTCGCCGAGGTCAACGCTCTCCTGTGAGAACACACACACACACACACACACACGCACACACACGCACACGCACCAGTTACCCACCAAATTCTTCATCATCAGAAAAGTGCAGATATAAATAATGTCTCGGTAATTCAAAAATCCGCATGATCACATGACCTGCGCTACGTGCACACACTCGAGTCGTTAGCGAGGATCTACTCGTTAGCCTGGAGGCCTCAGCGTTCAGCTGGACGGCGCCCTGAGGAGGCAGGAAGTTGGCGTTCCAGAAGCTCCGTCTCTAATCTCTGAATCAATGGGCGGTATTGATCGGGAGGCCGTTGCTCTCCGCCGTCTCATCAAACTCAGGCTTTTAGAAGCATCTTTATCTCGGTGTTTCACTTGAAACGCCGCCTGCGCCGTCGTCGCCTCGCCCGCCTCTAATGAGCCAGCGAAAGCTTTGGCCCCAGGAAGGTTTGGCAGCTCGATAAGGCGCCCGACCGCGTGGAAGCGCCTCCTTTTCCTGCCTCCTCAGCAATAACGCTGACGCTATTGAGCTGAAGCCGCAGAAGCGGGCCGCTGGAGGGAGAACGGAGGGATGGACGGCTGCCGAGGCGAAGGGGAAGCGAAGACGGACCCTGGGCGGGGTCGTCCACACCCGACCACGGCAGCGAAGCTAACCAGATTCACCGCGAGCGCTAACTTTCCGTTGGGAGACGCAGGTGGAGGCTCTTACGCTGGTGGCGTACTGGATGTCCCTCCATATGTTGGTCTCCCTGGACAGGTCTGACACCTCCAGCAGGTTGTCCAGCACCACCTCGCCGATCATGTCGTGGCGTGAGAAGCGGTCAAAGTCGAAGACGCTCATGTGGAGCTTCCTGACGGCGAGCTCGTCGTAAGGCACCGGGAACTGGAAGGTCTCGCCGAAGGTGGGGTTGAGCGTCTTGCGGTGGACGCGAGTCTGGAACTTCTTGCGGTCCGGCAGCAGGTAGACCTTCACGTAGGGGTCGGAGGTGCCGCACAAGTCCTTGGCGGGCAGGTCGACGGCCTTGAGGACGTGGACCAGCAGCGCCTCGTTCTCGTAGTCGTACTTGAGGGAGAAGTTGATGGAGCCGCAGTTTTTGCTGCTGCTGTTCTTGGACGAGTCCTCCGACTCCAGGTCCTTCTGCTGGTAGAGCTCCGGCTGGATGCGGCCCAGGCTGCTGGACTTGTCCTCCTTCTCCAGGACGTAGTCGTTTCCCAGGTCCAGACTGCCCACCTGCATCTGCCTGGGCAGGTGGCGCTTGAAGGAGTTGTGCCTGCGGGAAATGAGAAGGCAGGTAGAAGGTAGCTCAGGTCTGGGGAGGGACACACACACACACACACACACACACACACGCCCTCACCTGTCTACCTGCTGTTTTAAAGTTCTAGAAGCTGATCGTGTATTTTATTGTGAAAGTTGAACCAGCTTTGACCTCCAGATCTGACCTTTCTAGCAGCTCCTTCAGCTTCTTTCTTTTCTAGAAACATGTGCAGGTGTTTTCAGGTTTGCTGCATCAGATCTGCAGCGCCGCTGCGAGGACCCAGGCGTGGCCGGTGGGCCGGTTTAGGCCGCTCCTCCATGCGTCCTCATAAAGAGGACTTCGGATAATCGGCCTGCAGCCTCAGACGCAAACATGATTTGTGCTAATTAGCTTTGTGGAGATGAACGGCTGCGGCTGCGTTAGCAGCGCGCCGGCTTGTTGCTGCCTGCTTCTGGCTTCCCTGAGCGCATTCACACATGCCTGACCCTCGGGCGCTCTCGGCCCGACACACACGCACGTGACTGACCGGGTTGACGAGGCCGGCTCGGTGGTTTGCCTCTGCATGCGCTGCGTGCGGCGCAGGAAATGCTCCCTCATGGACAGCTGCACGTCGGCGGGGATGTCGGGAGACGTGTGGCTGATCTTCACCGCCGCTTCCAGGAAGCCCAGCGAGCCCACGGGGTCCTTCACCTTCTCCGTCGCCATGGCGACCGACGGCGGCTGCTGCTGCTGGGGGCTGGGCGGGAGCGGAGGCTGCAGCGGGTGGCGCTCGGGGCTGAGGGAGGAGCCGGAGCAGCGGGTTTTGGCGGGCTGCCGAGCGGCGCGGCGCAGCTTCCAGGAGACGAAGGCGAGGAGGCCCAGCAGAGCCAGGCCGCAGACCACAAACAGGGCGAGCAGGAGGCCAAAGGTGGCGTCTGGGGACGAACCGCGGGGACCGGGAACAGAAGAGGACACAAGACGGAGGAACAGATGGTGAGAGGACAGACAGACGGCTTCACCACAACACGCAAAACAAGAGCTGTCTGAGGCCGAAAGAAGCGTCGGCGGATCAAGCTAACGTCCCAGAGGCACAGCGGCGGCATTAAAAAACACACTTTTACTGGAGAAATGACAGATAATTAATAACTATAAGCTTAACTACAAGAACGGGATGTAGCTGCAGCGGCGCTGAGGGCTCAGAGGCCTCGTGGAGCTTTGCTCTCCATCGTTCTTCCTTCGCTCCCTCAGGGACCCAAAACTGGCGTCGTACCGACAGTTCCAGCGAGCGTCCTGCCGAGGTTACGGGAAAAAACCGCTCAGCCAGGGTTTCTGGCTGAGGGGCGTACGGTGGCGTCACCTCAAAGTGCCGCCGTCGTCCTTCCGAAACCCTTCGAGAGTTCCCAGAATCCCGCAGGGCAGCTCGGGTCTTCCTGAGCGACGTGACAGTTTTCAGAAGCCAAACTTCCGGGGCCAATTACGACCTTTCGCGTAAACGCTGCCACAGGCGGATTGTTGGCTAAGCGGCGGAGGGATTTGGGCTCTTGCGGATTTGTGCCTGAGGAGGATTTCTCAGCCGTCCAGCGGCCCGGTTCCTGCGTGTCGGCTGAAATTTCACACGTCTCCGCCCAGAAGCTTTCGCCTCGACCGGACTGTCGCTCACAGAGTCTTAACTCAAAGCGAAGCAGACCTCCCGCCGCGCCGATATCACGGCTACGAGGCGCGTCGACGGGCCAGAAATGTGTATGCGAGGATAAAACCGACTTCTTCGCACGTGTGTGTGTGTGTGTGTGTGTGTGTGTGTGTGACTTAGTTATGAAACTGAAGTAAAGTGCGGCAGCATCTCCACGTGTGACCGTGCTAACGTTAGCGAGCGCTCTCGGGTCGCTGCAGGAAGAGAAGTGTTGACAGCTAAGTGTCGCAGACTTCCTGCTGCTGTTTGACACGCTAGCTAACGGTGCCGTGGGGCCTGATGGGAAAGTCGTACTTCGGCTGCAGACAGACGGCTAATGGAGCCGAACTGGGAGGAAATATTACCCCCGCCGACCTCCCGTCGTTCACGAGGCTTTGGGGACGCGCCTCCTTTACTCTGAGCCGGGTCAGCTGACCCGGCGTCCCTCTCCCCCCACCCTGAGTGTCACTTTGGTTCTCATAATGAAAAAACCCCCCCAAACTTTCTCCTGTTTGGGCTCCACGTTTCCATCCGCATCTAAAAGGGCGACAGATTGAATCAAGGTTTGTTAGTGGAGAGTCAAGTGAAGCCTGGGGGCTTTCAAAGCTAACCTGGTTACCATGGAAACAGGGTCATTAGAGACAGAATATGGACCCTGTGTTGAGAAATCCAAGTGGAGGTTTGTGACTGGGTCCCGCTCGAGGTTTCCTCCTGTTGATAGTGTGACCGTAACAGAAGATTTACCGATAAAGTTGGTTTGAATTGAGCTTCTTGCTCGTTATCGACGGTTTCTGCAGCCTTCCCTTACCTAAAGGCTAGCGCGCTAGCCGAGACAGCGCTGGGCCTCTTTTTAGCACACAATTACTCACAGGCCTGTCACACATGGCTGATATTCCCGCAGGACAGAGACAAAAGCAGCGAGACGACACGCCGGCGTGAACTTGAGTGAGCTGACGTTTCTTTATCGGTCGTGACAGGTTCTGGAATTTTGGCATCATTTTTATTTTTGGTCCGAAAAAGGCGGCGACCGTGCGCGCTCACTGATGGTGCTAACCCCGCAGGACGCTAACGGCTAACTTAGCTGTGGCTAATATCTGACTCCTCCTGAGGACAGCATGTGTGAATGGGTCTGGCGGAGCTCGTGCGCTGGTTTTCTTGCCTTTTTCCCTCTTCGGTGGTGAATTCAACCCCTGTAATCCTGATGTGGGTGCGTCAGCCGTTTTTGGGCTCCTGAATCCCTCGGTGTCGTTTTCAGAGCCATCAGAAAATCCCTTAATCCCTCACATCCTCCAATCCTAAAGCCTCCATGTGAGGAGGAGTTCAGGCCTCCAGCGGGGCAGGCGGGGGCGTTCGGATCAGTCCCACACCGTCAGAGAGACCCACAAAACCTGGGGGGCGGGGCTACGGAGGGGGCGGGGCCAGAGAGGGACGCTCCATTCGCACATGTGCATCAGTGAAACATTTGTTTGTGACAGAAAATGCAAAGCTGCATTTGTTACCTGCTCAGGTGTTTAAATATTTACGCTCTGATGCACGAAGGCGCGTTTGAATGATGTTCTGAATGTTTGTGATGAATAATTGAACAGACGCGACCCGTAAAGTCCTGTTTTGTAGCTCAGATCTCCTTTAAAAACATCACATTTAGACGATTCCGTTGTGTCAAGTCAGCAGCCGAAAGCATAAATACCACAGAAGAAGAGAAAAGCGGCGAGTTTGCACTTCCTGTTTGTCAGTTAGGGCACGCAGCTCCGCGCAGGAGGAGCGTTCTGAAGGTGATGGATCAGGTTCTGAAGGTGATGGATCAAGTTCTGAAGGTGATGGATCAAGTTCTGAAGGTGATGGATCAGGTTCTGAAGGTGATGGATCAAGTTCTGAAGGTGATGGATCAAGTTCTGAAGGTGATGGATCAGGTTCTGAAGGTGATGGATCAGGTTCTGAAGGTGATGGATCAAGTTCTGAAGGTGATGATCAGGTTCTAAAGGTGATGGATCAAGTTCTGAAGGTGATGGATCAAGTTCTGAAGGTGATGGATCAAGTTCTGAAGGTGATGATCAGGTTCTAAAGGTGATGGATCAAGTTCTGAAGGTGATGGATCAAGTTCTAAAGGTGATGGATCAGGTTCTGAAGGTGATGGATCGGCAGGACCTGCTCAGGCTAGCACCGTTTCCGCCGGCCGTGTTAGCTCAGCCCAGTTCTACTCGTGTTGGCCCGTCTCTAATCTTCTCTCGCCACAGAGGAAGGTGCGTTTCCCTCGCCGTGCGCTCCTTCCACCTCGCCGTGCGCTCCTTCCACCTCGCCGTGCGCTCCTTCCATCTCGCCGCCTACGATAACGGCCCTCAGACGCTTAAACTGTGTGTCAGGCGTAATAATCCCGCCAGGAGAGACTCAGATAACCGTTATCTCCTCCACGAGTGTGAACACCCCCCCCCCCACACACACACACACACACACACACGAACCCTCAGAAACCTCCCCGTTAAATATTCCCCTCATCGCAGTGCAGCAGATTTGGCCCCGGACGCATTTCTCACCGGATTGTTCTGCAGCCAATCACAGTCCGGTGGGAGTGTCCACCGGGGGCGCCGGTCCAGCACCAGCATCTGCTACCTGGAAGGCAATTAACCTGCGTGTTGACCAGGAGCTGCTATCTACGCCGCACAGGCGCCTGGCGGCTGTTTGCAGAGCGCAAACGCTGAAGAGAACCTGCAGAATACAGACGCCAACGCGCCCAGAAAAACACGTCACATGACCCCGTCTGCCGCAGAAGGGGGCGGGGCCACCGCACATCCCAAAGAGACCTCGGAAATGAAAAAAGCCGACCCGTTAGAAGTGTTTTCCTGCAGAACGCAGGACAGATGCCTGACTGATGCCTCACCTGAGAGGAACAGAATTAAAATGTTAATTTAATTTGGTGATATTCAAGATTTAATGGAGTTAGTTCAGCATCCAGAGGAGGAAAATAGGCCACAGCGCCGGTGATTCAGTGTTCCGATGCCAACAGAAGCAACCAGGACACTGAGATTACCTTTAGATTGAATAAAAATGGATCAGTCCTCATCTCTGACCTTGAGTCATCGTCATCATCATCATTTCCACCATCATCATCATCATCACAAGAGCAGAACCAGGACACCGGTGTTGTTTCTGTGGTTTAAACTCAAAGCTTCAAAGTTTGTCTGAGCGGCCTGGGTCAGTCAGGACCGCCGTCGCTCGCCATCGCAAAGCGCCGCAGCTTCGGCGTTCCTCCTCCTCCTCCTCCTCCTCCTGACCTTGGACCCCTGAGACCCACATGACGGCAGCAAACGGCGAGTCAGCACCAAGACGTGACGCAGCTGTCAGTCAAACGCAGGAAGGTCAACGTTGGCGGAGGAGAGTCTTCCGCCATTACTAACCCCACCGCTCATACTGGGAGGGAGAGGATAAATGGACTGGTTATGCTGGTTATGCTGAAACAGCAAATTAAACTCAGCAAACTGCTGAGTCAACATGGCCTCCAGGAGGTCACGTGACCCCACGTCTGCTGGTTCTGACCGCCAGAAGATGCTGAGAGAAACTCGGTCCAACCGGGTTTGTCCGGCATCGCGCTGAGCCACGTGCACGAGGATTCGCGAACGTGTGGAGGTGCTGATGTGGGACGCGCACGGAGGGACCCAGAGCCACAACAGCACCGAGCGGAACTTTGATAAACTGATGTGGAAGAAGCGCCTGGAGATCCAGAACCTGAACCTTCTGTCCGAGAGACGCTTTTATTCCCCATGATTCTGATCCGGGTAACTTTTAACCCGGGTTAAATGAAGGACAGACAGGAAGGAGCCGCTCCTGCCATCAGCCCGACGCTCCGGCGCGATGCGCGTTCATCAAACCCGGCGACGGCGAGCAGGCTGGCGGGGTGAGGGCCGGAGGGAAGCGGCTGTCAACACCAGCGCACCGGGAGCGCGTTTCCCTGCACGCGTTACGGGCGCAAAGGCGCCTCCTGCCCGGGACTCGACCCCCGTTTCTGCGGGACGGAGACTGCGGCCGTCCCGCGCTCATCAAATATTAAAGCCGCTGCTTCATCCGCGGCGGAGCCACCGCGCGGCAGCCGCCGCCGGCTCTGCGCGCACCTCCGACTGCAACAACCTGCAGAGCAGCGGCCGCAGCCGCAGCCGCGAGAAGCACCGAGGAAGCTGGGACCGAACCCGCCGCGCCGGTCGGGTACTCACCAGTCTCCCACTTTGCTCTCACTTCTTTCCCTCCGCTCCTCCTCCGCTCCTCCTCGGAATGAGCCGCCGCTGCGCTCAGGATGCGTTTCTATGGCGGTAGGAGCGCGCGGGGCCAGTCAGCAGGATGCACGAGAGCAAATGTCTGGGGACAGATCCGCGCTCCCGTCCACGCAGCCTCCGCCGCCTCTCGCTTCCACGCCGCTGCGCGTGAAAACACACGTGCGGCAGCCAAAACTTGGGCTCCGGATGAGTTTGAATCAGAAAAGAGCAGAGGGGGCGTTTCATGAATACCCACGAGTGGCTGCTCATGAATATCAAAGCTTCTCTGTGGAAACACAGTTGTATTGTCTCTCTGCCGCTGAAGAGACGGGCGATCATTGAGGATCAAAGCGGACTCTTTGATGCGACGCTTTGTTCCGCGGCTGCCGGAGCAAACACATGTTGGTCCACACACACACGGCTGCGCTCAGAAAGGCAGGGGGGGGGGGGGGGGTTGCACCCCAGCCTGCAGCTCTGGCCATGCGACATATTGCAGCACAATCAGTGCAATCTTGGAGAGAGAGAGAGGGGGGAGGAGAAAGTGCAACCCCCCCTCCAGTCTTCCCTCTGTCTAGATTAGCATCAGGTCGCTAACAGGCTGCAGAGGCGCTGGTGGGGCCGGGGGGCTGCGGAGGAGCCCTGCGTCCCCACCCGGAGGTGGAGCTTCCGCAGGCCCATGTTGGACCAGCGGGAACGTCTGCCGGCCGCCCAAACATGTGTGAATATGCAGCCTGCTGCTCGCCAGTGTATTTACGCATGCACCCGGCCCGATTACAAGCAGAGCAGCTCGCCATCCGTCTTTCTGTCAGACGGCGAAGGATTTCCACCTCCGGCGCGTCAACGCTCCCGTAAGCGGCTTAGCCTGGCGCGGAATTACGCCGCCGTCGCTTCACTCCTCCATCAGCCACGCTCGAATCCAGCACGTGTGAGTGGAGCAATCCCTCCAAGTCAGTCCAAGATGGTACCCATAATCCAACACTCCTGCAGGGGCAGGAAAGCGCCAGGGCTGCAGCGTCCAAACGCCCACGCAGCGTGAGGGGCGGGGTTATGGGAGGAAACAGGTGACGGTACAGACCCAACACACACACACAGGCTCGCCAACACACACCGACGGACACGTTTTTGGGCCAAAATGGCGTCTCGGAAGCAGCAGACGTGTTCTTTGTCTGAAGAGCAAAGGCTCCCTGCGGGCCGGTTTCACGGCTGCTGGAAAGAGCACCGAAGTCAAAACCCGGCGGAGCAGCGGCGGCCACCAGCGCTCCGACGGCACAGCGAACCAAAAAAACCAGGTCAGGACACGTCAGAGGGGGCGGCTCAGCTCCACCAGGCCCGACAGCATCCGCGCTTCCACATGTTTCACCAAAATACTGGGAAAGAAGAAGCGGATGCGGGGCGGCGCCGCAGCTCCAGCATCGACCCGCCGTCAAAGATCAGCCGTCAGTCATCCGACATCGCGTCTTTATCCAAGCAAACGAGGGTTTGTGCTCGTTTACCAAACGTGAGCGGAGCGAGTTCTGACTCGAAGGCATCGGCGATGCGCCCGTTACGGACCTGAAGGCCGCCGGCGCCTGAGGCGTGCAGGCGGAGCGGGTTGGTGTCGGAGGTCCGGCCTGGGGCTGCGCTCCGTCACGGCTATCCTGCAAACACGGCTCGTCCTGTTTGCTCGGTGATTAATTCCACCCCGGTCTTAATTACGCGCTCGGACGGGGATTAGCTCGTCAGCGGTCCGCCGGGGGGGGAATTAGCGCCTGTGAGGTGTTTACACACAAACCTCCCAAGACGAGCTCGGGGTCGCCGTTTCTGACCTGCTGAAAAGCGTATTTACATTTACATACATCTGTCTGAACAGGCACGAACACACACACACACGCATACACACACACGCACGGATCTTTGGTCATATTAGTTATTGACCCCCCTCAGATGGTTTCTCCCGCGGGATCGTTAATGGCAGCATCAGTGAAAGTGTAAAATATCAGCGGCAGCCGGGATTCCAGGAAATGATCAAGGCTGACCTGATGGAGGGCCACACACACACACACACACACACACACACACACACACACACACAGGTTGATTCTCTGATGGATGCTCCTGCTCCCTGGCTCCTGCTGACGGATGCCCGGTGTGTGCTTGGCGATGTGGCGTCCTCCGTGCTGAAGCTCCGCTCCTCCGCCGGCGTTCTTTCTGCTGCTCGCTCAGGCTTGATTCCTTCATCAATAAAGCGATTTCAGGGGTCGATGGCGCAGCGGTGGCCTGCAGGCGAGCAGCTTCCTCCCATCACTCATGGCTCCAACTCCGTTGTCACTAATGACCATAATTCCTTGTTTTCTAGGAGGACGCGGCGTGCAGGGCCGTCCCAGGGTCGGTTCCTCCACGCAGGAACATCAGATGTTCCTCTTTGAAAAGGCCACCGTGGGAAAGGTCACAGGTTTGTAGTGCGACGCCCGGCCTCGCTCCCGTCTGGTCTCCAACCTCCTCCTGCAGCAGCTCAGAGGAGCTTCTGGACGTCCACACGTCCAGAAACATGGACTTCATCGTCCCGGTTAGACCTCAGCCGCCACCATTCCGTTATCTTCTCAGCAGAAGCAGACGAGGCTGAGCTGGTGCGTCGATAAAACGAATAACGAGCGGCGCTGAATTATTAAAAGGTGCTTCTAATCTCCACCTGGTGGTTCATTCAATGTTCTTGTTTTCCTGCTTTTTTTTTTTTTTTTTTACCTGCAATGCACCACCCGTCCCTGCAGAGCGGAGCAGACGATGAGCCGAGGTCGTCTAATAAACCTTCCAGGTCAGAAATAATCAAAGAATAAACTCATCCACACACACACACACACACACACACAAAGCTGTGGCCGATAATGAAGGCGGAACATGTGAAGGTGTGTTTAGAACTTGTACGTCAGGAAATATTTCAAATATAGACACAATATTTCTTCATTATGCTTCTAAAAATCTGTACAAAGCAAAAAAATCATCGATTTACTACGAGAGTTTGTGTTTTAGTGTAATAAATGTGTAATAAATGTTGAAATTAGGATTATCATCATGTCCCAGGTCAAAGATGGATGCTTGGATAATAAAAGATGAAGAGATGAAGGAGGAAGAGCGGAGATTGTTTCATTCATCACACTGAGAAGGTAACAGGCGGTCGAGACGCAGCGCTGCGACAACTGTTGATCGCAATAAAACCAGCAGAAGACTGGAAACGCTGGTGGCTGCAGGCGGCTGCGTCCCAGGATCCACGTCCGATTACACATTTCATCATAATCGATTCGGGATTTGTGAGGAACTGAGCAGGAATTGAGCGGGCGGGCGCCTGGCTGCTCGCTAACACAACGCTAACAGCTTTATTCGCCGTGTCGCTGACGACACCATGGCGGCAGAAGCAGAAGTGGTGTTCCCAAAACTCCAACAAATAGATGGAAAACTGATGAGAACAGCCAAAGAACAACTGAACATCCACCATCTTCCTTTTGTCTTAAATAGAGATGTTGGATATCTGATGTAACGCAAATATAGGTCAACATTCACACAAACTCAGCTCCTAACAACAGCCGCCGCGCTAATGCTAATTACACACATTTAAAAATCCAAATTCTGAATTAAAATTTTAAAAAATGGGCATTCTAGTTTGTTTTTTGCTCCAGAAGCGGTGTTACAACCACATGTTCTGTCCCTGATCCGGAGACACGTGAGCCGACCCCCCCATCTCCATCAGCAGGAGCAGCTTGTCTTTAGCTTCCACATGGCAAAAGTCATTTACATCAACGGCAACACAACGCGCAATGGCATTTAACGTCCCCGCAGCTCAGTGGTGGCTGCCAGCGGCGCCATGATGTGCGTTCGATTCCCCTGGTGAGACTGATGCGACGCGACAGCGGATTTGTTCAGGTTTGGTGTGACGTGAACTTTGTGCAAGAGGAGCGTTGCGTGAAAACAGCCGCGGACGACAGAACTGCTGGACTCACAACAGGCCAGGAGGAATCAAACCGACAGCAGAAGTCCACTTCAGGAAGCCCTCACTCTGCTCTGCGCGCTCACACAAATTCACCTTCACGCAACAAATTCACAGTTCACACGTCATATTCACACATGCGTATGCAGCGTGGATGTTGTCCTTTTTTTAACCCCCCCCTCCAAATTCACCATTTTCTTCATCCGTTTCAGTCAAATTTCACTTCATATTCACACATATTACATCCAGATTTCACACATGGAGACATTCTCCCATCTTAAACACATATTTCATGACAGAGGGTCACTATTCCTTCAAAATAAGAGCGAGCCGACGATCCGATGAGTCCGAATGTGGACGGTGAAAATGGTTTGAGGCTCAGAGCTGCAGCGTTTGTTGTTCACTCAGGCATAAAAGTTTCTGAAAAAACCCCAGAAAGGTTGCTCTATTCTCCCCGAGCCTGAGTGGCCAGGACAGCTTCAGCCAGCATTAATCACCCCTGAACGCTCTTCTTTCATCAGGAAACCCATCAAAACCACAGAAAAATGCATCAAATATCAGAGAAATCAATGCAAATGAGATTATTGTTATTATTATTGTTATTATTAATAATAATAACAACTACAAGCCCTCCTGGTGACGTTTGCTGCTGCTGCAAATGGCTGAATATTCACACATGTTCATGTTCTGCTCTCTGCAGAACATGAGCCAGTGTGACAGAAACTCATTAAAGATGAATTAAAGGTTCAATGCAAGCTGTGTCAGGTCTGCAGGTGGTAACAAATCCAAAACCATCTGAAACACACACACACACACACACACACACGTGCACACAGACACACACAGCAGCTTTAGCGTAAAGAAGCGCTGAGCAGGCAGAGCAGGAGCGTGTGCGTCAGGAGTTGATTAGTCTCCTACCTGGCTGTTTGCGGTGCGAGCTCTGGCTGGACAGCAGCAGGAGGTAGTCCTCACACGTGTCCGGGTCCAGCAGCGTGCTGTTGTGGAGGCACAGGTCAACAATCAGGGTCACGGCTCTCTGACAGACCATGTCATGCTCCTCTCGGTCAGAACTCATGCTCCCAGCAGCATCCTCAGCCGTGTGAGCTCATCCGAGGGGACGAAAACACCCACACACACGCGCACGCACGTGCGCGCTCACATACACACACACACACGCAGCAGCCGAGCATGCAGAGGATAAATGCAATGATGCGTCTTACTCGCAAATATGTGTGTGTAGGCAGAGTCGAGACTCATGGAGTCATTCTGGAAGAAGACAAATAAAAACACAAAATGGATTTCTTTAATTTCAGGGTGAACAAAAAACCCTGTTTTCATTTATTTTACAGATTATTTTGATCCAAAATTTCGACTGGAGGAGCAGAACCTCCGTCTAGGTTCTCATGGGGACCCAAATGCACATAAATATGTACAGATATCAGGGTGTTTGGCTCACAACCGCCACCTACTGGTCAGTCCCAACAGCTGGCGTTAGCCTGTTAGCAACTGTGTTTGTTTTTTAATTATTGTGTTAGATTCAGAATTTGTGGTCAGAGCGAACAGGTCTTCTAAAAAAAGGGTTATCTTTAATGGAAATGAGCCACAGCTGCCCTCAGGCGACAGATGCAGACGTATTGCATCACATGCAGCATCTCTGACCCACACACACACACACACACACACACACACACACACACACACACACACCACCCACCCTGCCCCCGCCCACGGGGGCTTGTTTTCTCAGGTTTGAGGAGCTCCTCTGCTCCCTGTAGAAAAGGGTCCTCTGGGTGTTTTTCCCTGAGCTCTGCCTGCCAGGTCTCTGCGTTCCCATCGTTCCCAGTTTGATCCCCACTGTTTACCAGCTGTTGTAGTGGTGAGAATTTAGCCATTTTGTTGATGTTGATCAACAAACCTGGTGTAATCTGCCCATTACTAATCTGGTCAGGGTGTGTGTGTCCCCCCGGCCTCCACGCTGAAGATAAAATCTTCAAACGCGTTTACGTTTCACAGCACCGAACAACCCGTTAGCAACGTATTTGAAGACCAGGTCGCAACCTTTGACCTGGCGCAGACGGCACTTTCAGCCCATCATGGAGGTCGACAGCCAGCAGAACTTCTGAGGCCACAGGCGTGGAAATATTCTGTCGGGTCTGATCCGAAAGTTTTAGCGAATTTGAGATTTTCGAGGCGTATTTGTTCACGTCGAGTCGGTAGGTCGGTCCAAATCAAACAAAAGCTCAATGTAAATTTTTACTGCGTTCATTAATAATTCATGAAGCCGAGTGAGACAACAGCGTCTCTGGGAGAAAAGTGTTTCAACTTCTGAATAATTTAGGGCTCCGCAGATACAAAGTACAGCCAAGAAAAGTGTTGGAATTAATGTGATAATCAGTGCTGAGAAGGCATTGACTAAAGGCTGAGGCCTTCTAAGATTCTCCCTGGAAGCCCAAAAAGAAGCCAGGAGGTTTCTGCTGGAAGCTTGGGCCGTGTTCGTCTCAGCACGTGAGAGGCAACGTGAGGTCCCGGGTTTGATATGGAAATCTATCTTGTTTGTGGCGAATCGGTGAGCGTTGACAGCGCTGATGCTGAACCTGATTCATCGTGGCAAATGTATGACAAAGGATTAGCTCAAACAAAGCTATGCTAATGAAAACGGGCACTTGCAAACATCGCCTGAGCCCACAGCAACAGGATTTTCTGGTGTGTGTGTGTGTGTGTGTGTGTGTGTGTGTGTGTGTGTTCCGCCCTCAGCTGTGAGGAGAATATTTCTATTTTGACTTAAGCTCATTAGTGACAGTATTAGATCGTAGCAGCGGGATTTGATTGGCGCTGCCTGGATGCGGCGGACTGAGGTGTCGCTCTGAACAACCCGGCACCGCGGTGAAGATCACACACGAGCCTGCAGGCGCTGGAAACGCACACGTGCACGTTTCTGTCGGCCCCTCAATGTTTTTCAATGAGGCCGAGAACACAGGCCCATCAGTAGGGTGATTATTCTGCATCCACACAGACGCATCTCATCCAAACACGACCAGAATATCACCAAGACGGGTGATTAAACTGGTGCTGTCAGAATCGCCCAGAGGGCCGGTCCTCAGAGCCACTGACCAGCGTATCAATCACACACACCAACATCAAGAGAAAGTCAACTAGTTACAAGTCAATTCACCCACCCCATTACCATTACTTTTACCACGTCTGCCCAATTACTGTTACCATTGCTGCCCAGTTACCGTTACATTTACCGCTACTGCCCTATTACCGTTACATTTACCGCTACTGCCCTATTACCGTTACATTTACCATTGCTGCCCAGTTACCGTTACATTTACCGCTTCTGCCCAGTTACCGTTACATTTACCGCTTCTGCCCCATTACTGTTACGTTTACCACGTCTGCCCAATTAGTTACCATTGCTGCCCTTTTACCGCTACATTTACCATTGCTGCCCTATTACCGTTACCACTGCTGCCCTATTACCGTTACTGTTACCACTGCTGCCCTATTACCGTTACCACTGCTGCCCTATTACCATTACCACTGCTGCCCTATTACCGTTACTGTTACCACTGCTGCCCTATTACCGTTACCACTGCTG